>OX393577.1:70853834-71348834 GCA_947652605.1 Elmis aenea
GAAACTACTGCATTTTCATGAAAATGCAATTTTCACGAGAACGGTTGACTTTAGACACATATGACCTTATACATTTTTTGAATTAAATTTAAAGAGAAATCCAAATATGTAAAAATATACAGGGTGTTCTATAAGAAAAAGTACAACTTTGATATGTCACTCTTTTTTGGAGAACCCTGTATGTTTGAAAATATTTTTAAAATGTAGCCCTTATTGACTTACATAATCTAAGAGCGACAGAAATTGGAAAATATAAACCGTTTCGCCATAAAACTCCGACGCGTCCGTCGTGACTCACCCTGTATATTGCTTTAGAATGCAGTCGAATTTGATGCAAATGCAGTTAGGAACAATATCTGTAACGTCTATGAACTAATAACTTAATAAATCATTAAAATCAATCATAAAACACATGCAATTGCAGTTAAGTCAACTTTTCTTATCCGGTATTAGGCGAAAGTAAATAAAAGAGCACATTTTATAAGACAAATGTATTTATTTTACGTATTTGTGTGAATCAATATTGTACAATAAACAGTATTTATCCCAATGCATATGGGACTGCGGTATTAACATTCAAATAATAAGTTCCCTTGGCACTTTTAGACACATTTTCTCCCATTGGTGTTTTGGCACCTCCTGAGCATGAACCACTCTTGTAAGATGTCCATGAACTACAAGCTGTTGATGTGAAAGCGCTGGATTTGATGCTCTCGGCATAAAAAGCTGGAGCTCGGAGATGGCTGCAGTTGGAGAGGGAAGAACAACCAGGTTGAGTTCCACCACCGTTGGGGTAAAAGTCCACGGTACCGATGGGATCTTTGTAACCAAGAAGAGATGCATGAGTGTGGACCACGTCAACGAATGTAGCATCAGTAGAACTAAGACGATTTGTGGCAGCAACTCCATTGTAACTGACTCCTGCTGGATCCAATCCAGTGATACGACTGACCTTAGTTCCAGTTAGAGCTTGAATTCTTTTACCTAAATACATAAGAGCATAATGAAATATATAGTTTAATAAGCTTATGTGTTCAAGTGTTAATAGAAAAGTTAATTTCGTTTGCGAATTTGAGAGTTTCATAATTTTTATCCTAAACACAAACCTGCGAATCCAGAAATTTGAGCACCCATGGAAAATCCAATGAGATGGAAGTCGGATAGAGGAGCTCCAGATCTTTTTGAGACATCGATGACAAGATCACCAAGAATGTTACCAAGAGCTGGAGCTTTATCAACTACGTTGCTATATGCTTGATATGAGTGGACACTCCAATCTACATAGATCAAATGGACGTTCTTAGTTGCCGCATAAGCTTGTCTAATTTCATCGTAAAACCAAGACTCGCTGGAATCTTCATATCCGTGACATATAACTTTAATTGGTGTATTGCTGGAGACGAGAATTTTGGATACTTGGCCTAGAAGAATCTCCTGTTTGGTTGCAGCAGGACTGCTGAGAAAGTAAAACTTCATTCCATCCTGAGGATCCTGACCGACTAAACATAAGATGTAACATTACAACTATTTTATATCACGCAATAAAAAATATCGCTTAACAATTTTTTACTTAAAATATGAACCTTGTAATTACCCACAGAGATAAATACGTGTAGAGTATTAAATAGTAATTGTAACATTGGTAACTACACGTAAGTTACATTAAATATACTTTTCCAAACCAAAATTTAATAATATTTTAATACATTTTGCAAATACTTACTTGCGGCACCCAACAGAGCCAATAGAGCTACAAATGCCAACATTTTGATTAGTCCAAATTTGCACTGAAGTTACCCCGAGTAAAAGTTTATTTTATACTAAAAGTCCCACCACCTTGCTGAGATAAATTTTTAATTTATGAGGTAATAAAATCTATTTTAATACAATCAAAGACAGTTTAAATTCTTTTATTGGCCTGCTTATTTTACTGCTAGCCGATAAGTTTTTCGATTGATACAATTATGTTTGTGTATCCGACAACAAATTTTTGTTATAGCAAAAATCTGGCAAAATCACTCTAAATGCAGTTTAAGCTTGATTGTAATTTGAATTGAAATGAAATGCTGCGATATACCTACATTTTATGATATGTGAAACGTGATTGGTTTTGTAAGTTTAAAATTGATATTGTAAAAGAAATTTGTACAAACATTATTACAGCTTCAATATTTGCTGACTAGATTGGAGTTACTCAACTGTACTTTTGCAATAGTGATTATTAAAAATCTTTAATATGCATGGCACTGTGTTTTTCCTTTGTTTGATTCTTGGAAAATGTTTTTATTAAATTGTAGCAACAGTATATTTAAAAACGTATACTTATTGCTGCTGATGAAGAGATTAAAGTTTTGAAGATGGTGTGGCATTTTACAAGAGATTCTTCGTTAAATAATTAGGTACTTTTAATTAAACTTATTTATGTTAATAAATTATTTACTTATTTTATTCAAGAATTTTTTGCAGTAGGTGTATGGTACATATTAAAGTATATCAATTTAATGAATCATAATAGTAATTTTGATGATATTAAACGGTAATCAATAGCAATAAATTAAAATCTATAGAAATTGCATTGTTTGAGATTATGTGTAATTACATTTGTGATATTTAATCCATTAAATCGTTATATCCGTTCTCAGAGAATAATCTACATTACATACTAGTTATAAATCAATATTTCCAAATAACATTTTAATTTCATATATGCTTGTTTTATTGTTGACGAATAGATGATAATGAAATAACAAAGAAATCTTTTGCGCACCTTAAAAATTGTTATGGTGTTATCATTTAGGCGTTCACAATAACGTTTGGCATGTATTTTGGTTTATGTTTCATAAAATGCAATAACATAAAAAACACTTTGTTTACTTACAAAATTTTGTTTTAAGCTGCATTTTTTAAATAAATTCCCTCATTATTACCTCCAGGGTTAGTTCAAATGGTAGCTCTTTCAAATCGGTTAATAACTAAACGTAAAATTGCATATAACGTTTTCCAGAAAACTTCCAGAAATTTCAAGACATGTTTAAATATTTCAAGTAATCCATTTAAAATATAAGCATATGTAATATAAGTAAAATATAATGCGATTATAAATAAAATGAAAAGAATTGCTAATAATAAAGAGATAAAGGTCTTGAAACTGGTTTCGCATTTCTACCGAAGATCTTTATAGTAGATAAATAATCTTTAATTAAAAATATTTATATTAATCAATGAATCGCTTAAATAATTTAAGCATTTAAAAAAAGTATATGTATACAAGTTTTACTATACAATCTCAAAGAAAAACTGGTTAAGATTTTTTTGTAAGGTCATAAAAATTAAACTAATGTGTATTTTCTAATTCTTGTTACTTTTATTACATTTTTATCGTTCGACATGAGTACATTTTATAAATTAATTCATATTAGAACTGATCCAGCTATAGTGTGAAGAAACACGTGTGAAGACATCTGGATATCCAATACCACAAGGGATGCCCCAGGATACGATGCCAACCACTTCACCACCACAAGCCAGTGGTCCACCAGAATCGCCATTGCAAGCTCCCTCATCAGCTCTGGTGAACGTACAAACTTGACTGTCGTATACAGGATTAGGGGAAAGTTTATTTTGGCATTCGCTGACGGAAATTGTTATCAAGTCGAGTTCCTGAAGATTGTTGGGGATGGGACCTCCAGCGGAAGTTCTACCCCAGCCGGTAAGTACACAATTTGCTCCACCTCCTACAGTAGATTGTCCTAGTTTAATAGAACCAACATCACCGGACAAGTCCATATCAGTAGAAGTTCGAATGAGGCCTACATCGTTTTCAATTGTGTTGGCATTGTAGTCTTCATGCATTTTAATACTTGCAACATTGTAGGAAATACCACCACTGTTAAGTTTGTTGGAACCTACAACCACTCGAATATTTGATGCAGATTGACTAAAATAGAAAACAGTTTTTAAAAAACAGACTACAGACAAAATCTAAAACAAATACAAAATTACATGAACCGGAAAAATCAAACATGTAAACAATATAGTTTGCTTATTAACAAATAGATGCACTTAGAAGAAAATTACCCATCTAGACAGTGAGCTGCAGTAAGGATATATCTGCTGGATATGATGGAACCACCACAAAAATGGCTGTTACTGCTGCCTGAACGAAGAGATGCCATATAAGGGTAAGCACCCTGTGGGGCATCAGTACCTCCAACAACACGCCAGTCCAATTCTGGGTCTATTTGGACTGGGGTTGGCCCAGCTTCAAAAATACATTAAGTTTAGTAAAAATATTTTTAAAAACGTTTAATTTCTAATTTGAAGAAGTAATCAACACCCTTAGTATTATCTTACTTTTGCATTAAATTATTTAAACAATTTTTTTCCAAAAGTTAAGCAAATGGTTTTATTTAAAGGAGATCCATTAAAACTGCTTAATAAGCAAGGTTATCTACTTTATTTATATTTGTAATAAAGAGGAAATATGTCATAAATTCCCTAGTTTAAGGAATGCCTTGAGGACTTTTCCTGTGTTCTATAAAAGAACATTGTAAGTTTAATAGTAATCTAATTATTTATTTTTCAGCAATAAATAACTTTAACTTGCCCATTAAACACAGATATTTTATGAATATTGCTTCAATTTTTTTTATAGATTTTGCAGAAATGTCTAGAAATTTACTCAAAATTGTACAAAATTCTTTAATTTAATAACTTTTCTCTCGCTGATCATTATTTATTTACACTATACTTACCCAATGCTGAGACCAAAGCCAAAGTCAGCACTAAAATTTGTTTCACCATTTTAGCAAGTATCTTGACTAAATGTGTGAGTTGCTTTTATACATTTAATAAAACAATTGAAGGATAAAGTGCGTTGATAAGATAATTGATTGTTGATTGATGAACCTTTTTGCAAAAGCAGATTGTTTTAAAATGGCCATGAATATATTTTCTTTATCTTATTTCTTAAATTGGCATTAATTGTGAATGCTCTTCTGTGTTATTCACTTATACAACAAATGTTTTAAAATTTAACTTCAAGGGTAGATAAAGATCTATAAGTTAAATTAATTAAATTGGTCGATTTTTGATCATAATTGAAAAAACTCTTTCTATTACATTTTTTACATGTACAACAACCAATTAAAGTCTGTTAAAATTTTACAGAAGCCCTATTACAATAAAATAAACAGTATAAATCACATAAATTGTTTATTTATTCAAGAATTTATTTATATATTATCTCAATAACTTTATCAGCTATAAATATATAAACGGTTTTTTTTTTGTTTTTGAAGATAAATGATCTTAAAATTGTTTTAAGTATGTACTTTACTCAAAACTATTGCAGTTAAACAATGTCTTTGCTGATATCTTCATTAAAACATATCGCTGGCCTCCAAATCTAAATTTATAACAATTATGAGATTTTTTGAGTAGATTTATGATGCAAATTGCTTAATAATCTAACAATTAATTAATAATCAACTTATGTCATCAGTGATTTTCAATGTCTAGCCACAAGATAGTGTCTCGATAATGTTTAAAGGACATTTTTTATGTTTTTTAATTGTTAATGTTTTCTATAATTGAATAAAAGTTTTCAAGTATTGTATATATTCTGGACAAACAAGACGATAGCAAAAAGAAATGTACGTATAGACACTGGAAGCAAGAAATATGCCTTAACAAAAAATGATAGACCACTGGTAAAAGCAGGCACAAATAAGGACTCAAATAAGGCTTCAAAAATACTCGATTAGTTTTAATAAATGCTTCTTTATTGAACATCTTGTTAATTAACATATTTTTAATAATTTTTACGTATATGTTATATTCTTTTAACACGAATAGTATGGAAAATGCTTAATAATCATAAACATAATCGTCTGCAAAGTTAATTGTGTCATTAATCCATTCGACGAAAGAAGACACCCGAGAATAAAGATCTGGAGCTGCTGCACAGTTGTTACCCCAAGATACTATTCCAACCAGATCACCATTACAAGCTAAGGGGCTCCCAGAATCACCGAAACAAACACTACCTTCTCCCTCTTTAGTGATGGTACAAATTTGACTTTCAAGTATTGGTTCTAAAATTGCTCCACATTCTGTGTTGTTAATGGTTGTTAAATTTATATGCTGAAGATTATTGGGAAAATATTCTCCAGTAGTTCCCCAACCAGTTAGAACACAAGTAACTCCTGCATCGACTTCTGATGTACCTAAGTTTATAATAGATACGTTTACAGAAAGATCCATTTTTACTAATGTTCTCATTAGCGCTAGATCGTTTTCCAGAGTAGTCCAGTTGTAACCTTCGTGCATTAGAATTTCGGAAATATTATAACCAACTCCGCTGATATTTAAGTAGTTAGTTCCGACGACAACATATACTTCTGAAGCATTCCATCTAGAACACAATAAAACTTACTCAAAACTTAGATTTAAAAACTCGTTTACGTAACGATAGTATTTATACATAAATAAATAATTCATTGCTATTTGTGTTTTGCATATAATACAAAATACAAGCAACTGTAATTTGGTTGAATAATTTTCAGATTTACCCGTCAACACAATGTGCTGCTGTTAGTATCCATTCGTCTCTTATAATGGCCCCACCGCAAGTGAAACCACCGTTCCAGCTTCGAAAAACTGCTGCTTGATAAGGATATGCACCTTCAGGAGCATCAGAACCACCAAAAATACGCCAATCTAAATTGCCATCAATAGCAGCTCCAACTTTAGAAGAAGAAAAAGTAAGTTTCATTTAACCTTTACATTACACTAATGTAAGTAAATAATAATAATAGAATCGTATATTTTTATCTTGGTAAGTTAAAGCAATAATAAGTTCTTAAGCGTCGCTAAATAACAACAATTACAATTTTTTAATATTATTTTATTAGTTCTCAATTTTAATTTTCAATAGAAGGATAAAAAAGTCACACACTACTTACCTATGGCAAAAATTATTGTCAAAGTTAATATGATACCTACTTTCATGGTTAATAAAGTTTGAAATATAACTTAAAGGATAAACTAACTCCTCTTAAATAAGAAATAACCGTGTTATCAAATTGTGTACGAAGTCAATAGTAACACCTATTAAACTTATCTTGAAACAAAGGCAAAATTTTTTGCACTCATTGAAAATTAAAAAAGAAACATGACAAAGATAAAGAATTTCCAAGATTATTTTAAGGTTCTTTTTTTTAATCGGTCCCTCTTGTACATTTCGGAGTTAAAGTATATTTCCTTAGTTCTTGCTGCTGTTTCTCCCCTGTTTTTAATCGTTGGATAACTGTAGAACGTTTTTCCAACGGCTCCATTTTCTAAAAATCTTACTTATTTATTTTCTCCTTCATATTAATTTTTTATTTCTTTTTTGCTTATAAACAGAAAAAATAAAAGGTGTAATTAAACAACAATGAGCTTAATATACTTAATATTTATTACAAATATAATCGTTTACTATTTAATTCATGTTAGTATTAATCCAATCTATAAATGATGATACACGAGTAAACACATCTGGTTTTCCTTGAGCACATGGAATGCCCCACGAAACGATGCCAACCACTTCACCACCGCAAGCCAGTGGTCCACCAGAATCACCATAACACGCTCCTTCTCCTGCTTTAGTGAACGTGCAAACTTGAGAATCGAATACTGGCTCAGGAGATAAAGAGTCTTGGCATTCGGTTACAGTGACGGTGGTCAAATTTAAGTGTTGAAGATTGTTAGGTGTGCCACTTTCCATATCACCCCAACCACTAAGTACACAACCTATTCCACCTCCAACGTCCGAGGTACTTAAACCGATAGAACCAACATTGCCAGACAAATCCATTTTCGTTGACGTTTTAATAAGTCCTATATCATTTTCTATAGAAACTGCATCATAACCCTCATGCCTAATAACTTTAGATGCACTGTAAGCAACTCCACCGCTACTAAGTTTATTTGTACCAACAACGATACTCACTTCATCAACTGCCAATCTGAAATTATTGCTTAAATGTAACACGTCCCATTTGGTTTTGTAAAAATGGTAAAATAATCACTTAATTGAAGTAATTTCAACTATAAAGTTAATATTACCCATCAACACAATGTCCTGCTGTCAGAATCCATTCGTCTGAAATTATGGATCCACCACAGAAATGGAAATCAGCAAAGTTGTATCGAAGAGAGACTTGGTAAGGATAAGCACCATCAGGGGCATCTGATCCTCCAAAAATATACCAGCTTAGTCCAGGATCAATCTTCAGTTGTTTCTTTGCTGGTACAGCTATAACAGTTACTAGATATTATCGTACAATAGTGAGCAAAAACAGTAAATCATTTATTCATCCAAAAGTTCCACACAGCAAATGCAAAAATTGAAAGATAAACAAGTTCTCTTTCAAAATTGTTACATAAATACGTACCAAAGGCACAAACCGCTATCGAAAGAATTACAAACAGCAACCTCATTTTTGCAACTAATAATTCAATATTAAATCTGAGTACCTTTATATAATGAACTCAAGGACTCTACATTTTTAATCTTTTATCAAGATTAAACCTACGTATAACAACTTAAAAGTCATACAAAATATTTTACACAAAGTATACCTATATGAAATGTATGTAGATTAAATTAAATTAATGTTTTATTATAATATTTTGTTTAAATAAAGTAAAGTACCGAATTAGCAGAAAGTTAAAATGTTAAAGTTTGTTCCTTTTTATGGCAAAAACTATTTTCAAGCACTTCATTTTTTAAGAACTATTCACATTTGACTCTCTTAATTTTATATTTTTGTTTATAAACTCATACATCATTTCACTTTATTTTACGCTTTTAGGTCCTTCTACATCAAATAGGTTAATGTTTGGTTAAGAATATAAATAATAGACTTTTAATTCATGTTGTTGTTAATCCAATCTATAAACGAAGACACCCGTGTGAATACATCTGGTTTTCCTGTAGCGCATGGAATACCCCATGAAACAATTCCAGCAACAGCACCATCACAAACCAATGGTCCACCAGAATCTCCATTGCAAGCTCCTTCACCTTCCTTTGTAAACGTGCAAATGTGATTATCAACTACGGGATCAGGAATCAAAGCTTCTTGACATTCACTAACAGTGATTGTGGTTAAATTTATATGTTGAAGCCTGTTGGGATAACCATTTGCTGTATCACCCCAACCAGATAGGACACAGTTTACTCCACCATCGATGTTTGAAGTTTCCAATTTAATAGCGGCTACGTTTTCAGTCAAATTTATTTTAGTTGCTGTTCTGAGGAGTCCAATGTCGTTTTCCGTAGTGACTTCACTAAAGTTTTCATGTTTTCGAACTTCAATGATGTCGTACACCACACCACCAGCGAGTAGTGTGTTTGTGCCTACAACTGCAGTGACTTCATATGGACCAACTCTAGAATAAATGAAATCGTTTAGAAAATCCTGAATTTTTACGAATATCGGATGATTTACCCATCAAGGCAATGGGCTGCTGTAAGAATCCATTCGTCGGATATAATTATACCTCCACAAAAATGGAAGTTTATAAAATCGTCACGAAGAGATACCTGGTAAGGATAAGCGCCATCAGGAGCAACAGAACCTCCAACAATTCGCCAATCCGACTCAAGATCAATTTTGGCTTTTGTTAACACAGGTCCGGCTGTAATAATAACAAAAAACAATCACACTTAACAAAAATATTGCCGATATTATACCATAACAATAAGACCTGTATAAAATATCTTTGTATGTGCACTTACCCAACGCACTACCAATAATTAAAATAAAAACAGCTATTATTTTCATGTTTGCATTAAATAATAAACAATTTTGGTACACAAAAATTATTCAGCTATTCAAAAATTATCAGCACTTAGGTAGATGTTTTGTAAGACTCATTGTTATTAACAAGCTAAAATTGTAGATTAGCGACAATAGTTGATAAATAATAAATAAGTGCAAAACTTACACTTTGAAACTGAGTTAAGATGTTCATAGATTGTAAAAATTATACAATTCTTAAATATTTGTACCTAGACCTATAAAATACGGTTAATCAATAAGCACTTACTCCTATTTTATTTGCCACAAGTTTCAGTCGTTGGAGAAAATCTATGCCAGTTTTAATAATATAAGATACGTATAAAATAAAAAAATAGTGTTCTAATATTTTATTTAGTATATACGTCCTTCTACTGTTAGGTGTAGGATCCGTGTAAGCACTAATAAAGAGAGAGTACTGAAAAAGGAAACTGATAGTTTTTTAAAAGAACGATTGTTTTAGAAAACAATTCAGTGATTTTAAATATCCTTCTGGTAAATGATGTATACATTTATATCTAAAATGAACCACTTAAACAGTTTAAACATTTATCGAATAAGATAAGGTTTAAACGAAAATAAATTAGTTCTCTGAGGTGAAAAATAAATAAATATATCCAGTGTGTTAGAAATTGTTTATGTGCAGGTTAGTGGAATAGCGAGGCGTTCGTTTTTGTTTTTGCGAAATATTATTAACGAATATTAAATTAAATTATTTATGATAATTCTTTGCTAGAATTTATGTTTAAAATATTTTGCAATAATTGACTTAAATTTGCATTAAACAGCTGTGACCCAAACATCATTAATTTCTTAAAGCCTGTCCTCAAGTAATGATTTGACACGACAAAATAAAATAACTCAATAGAAATCGGTTGCAAGTTATTTATTGATAAATCAAATACACATTTCAACTTGTACTTTAAATCTTTTAAGCTATAATTCTATCAATCCATCTCTTGTATGAAGATATACGTGTGAAGACATCTGGTTTTCCTCTAGCACAAGGATATCCCCAGGACACGATACCAGCTTGTCGTCCTCCGCAAACCAATGGTCCTCCAGAGTCGCCATTGCAAGCACCTTGTCCGGCCCTAGTGAATGTACACACCTGAGTGTTAAAAACTCTGCTTGGTAGCAAGGCTCTTCGACAACGATTTACAGTAATTGTTCTTAAATTGATATGTTGAAGATCGTTTGGTACTGCTCCGCCTCTGTTAAGGCGTCCCCAACCAGAAAGTACGCACCGTACGTTATCTCCCACGTTAGCAATTCGGCGTGGCACAGCAGCGACAAACCCACTAAACGCAATTTTTCTGGTCGTTTTCAGAAGGCTTATGTCGTTTCTAACAGTTCGTGGATTGTAGAACTCGTGATTTCTTATTCTTAATATTCTGTATGAAGTTCCCCCTCTGTTCAATGTATTAGTACCAACTACAGCTTTAACCGATCGTGGAGCTTTACTGCAAAACAAATTTTATTAACTTTAAGCCAAACAGAAATGTGCAACAACTAAAGAACGATTTTTGGCGCATTTGTATCAAACATTGCAGTAAAACGAGTGATAAAATACTGAATTACCGGAAGGTGCAGTGAGCAGCCGATAAAATCCATCGGTCTGTGATTATGGAACCTCCACAGAAATGGGAATTAGACGTTGTACGAAGAGACACCATATAGCGATAAGCACCATCAGGTGCAGGAGAACCTCCTACAATACGACTCCCGATTTCATAATCGTACGTTTCAGGAACTTCCACAGTTTCACCTGTAACCAATAATTGTAAAAACACATATAAGATAAACAAAGTTTCATAAAACGATACTAAATAGGCAACTACATAAAAACACAAATCACATAAGTTTTTCTACATCTTAATATTTAAACTAGTTTACCCCAAACAGTGGCAATTGCCAATGCAAAAGTGATCAGTAACTTTACCATGGTGTCTTTGGTTAACTTGAGCCAGTAGGATTGATTTATATAGTCTAAATATCAGCTAATAATTAAAAAAATACTTCTGTGTAAAACACGCAACAATCGCAATTATTAAGAAACATGAATTGTTGTTTTTTTTAATCAATATGTCTTTCAAATGTTAAGACATCTAATAAATGTGCAATTCTAGGAAATTGAAAATTGAAAATCATAAAACGAGGTGAAAATTTGTACTTTAAAGTTCTTTTTTTGCATTTATACTGCACACAAGTGGTTTGATCTTTAAGAACTTTAAATTTTGAACTGTAAAAATACGTTTTGTTCTTAAAAAGAGATTGACCTAAACCTTGATAGACACTTTAATTGTATCCTAAATAACGATATAACACTCTCAGATAGTTCAAATTATGAGGAGAAAATGTACATGAAAAATGGGAAAAAGCAAGGACCATTATCTTTGTACTTTTTTAAAGAAAAAGTTGGAAGTTGTCCATAGTCTGTAAAAATATTAAACATTCACTAAGTAATATTAATTTACAACAAATACCGTCCTATCACAATAGGGTAAGTGTAGGAGAGATGGACTACATTTTGGAAAAACGTAAATAAAACTTTATTAAATTTCTCTACATTTATTTAAAACTATAGATAACGAAGAACATACTTTGGTAAACACTGTTACATATACAAAACAAAAAATAGTCATAACTGGGTTTAAATTTTTTAAAAAAAGGTAAACATTGCAAAAGTCCATCTCTCCTCCATACTATAGGAGAGACGGACCAAACATAGAAGGAAAGAAAGAAATATAAAATATTATTTATTTTGTCTTTGTGGAGTGTTTTCCGCACAACTGGCACAAATTTAGATATGACGTGCATCCTTCATGCAACCAACGGCTACATATAATGCACTTAATTCAATCTTCTTTCTTCTTTATTGATCTATAATCTTCACTGCAACCAGCACATTTGTTTTCATAGTCTTCTAAATTTTCATCTGTTGTTTCGTCGTCGTTTAAATCGAGTTTTATTTTATTTTCTGATTCTTCCGAAGAAGATAAGCATTGGCGTTTCGCGTTCTTATTCTGCACTACACTTTTCTTGGAAATCCTTTTTTTTCCCTTCTTCTTCTCCTGTTTGTTTTCGTCTGTCTGCCGTTGCCCTTTATCATTGATATGTTTTCTCTTTTCAATGTTCTTAACTGAATTTAAGATGGCCTCTACTCCTTTTCCGCGTGTTCTTACATTTAAAACTGTTTCCTTTACAGGTGATATATCATCCAACATCTTGCCAGGTGTATCCTCGACAGTTATTTCTATTTCTAAATTAGTTAGTTATACCTCCATCATTTGAGGAAGTCCCTGCTGCTTGTTCTGAGGGAAACTGATCATTTTTGTCACTTACGTTTTGTATCTGTGCATATATAGGTATATATACAATAGGTCCATCTGTCCTCCACAAATGTGGTCCGTCTATCCTCATGTAAGAGGATAGATGGACCATCGTATTTATGTTACACCCAATATTTTGTCAACCGGTATTTTAAGGTTATGTACATGTTTTAGAGTGTGCCTTGTCCAGAAACTCACAAAAAACTAGTTAAAACTTACCTGAAGTACTAAAATTGACAATTTACGTTTTGACTTCATAATTTTAAGCTCAGAAATTTTTAATTAAAATTTGTATTTTAGTTAAAACGTTAACAATCGTGCTAACATGGATCTTACGTATGTATTACGGTACCATTTACCTAAACATCACAGAGAAACCGCTATAAGTGAACACAGTCGAAAACTATTAAGAGTGGTCCGTCTCTCCTACCGGTCCAACTCTCCTCGACTTACCCTAGTATTTAAATAGATGATCAAAATTTTCTAATTGTTTTTTTTTTAAATTTAAAATTGTTCAATTATTCTCATTGTTTGAAAAAATGTGTAAAACAACATTAGCAGTATAGTTTAACCATAAATGTTATTACAACTCGTTAAAGTTTTTGAAAATTTGCACACCGTTAGATGTTTTGTCAAAATATCAAATTTGCTTTAGCCCTAATTATTTGTAAATGATAAACAAGATCTATGCAATGCAAAACGACTGTTAACTTGTTCAGAAAACGGTTAATAATACTTTTATAGCCCTTCAAAGTTTTTAAAAATTTCCAGGTGTATATCCTTGAATTTTATTTTGTTGAAAAATTTTGGTATGACTCTGATTGTTTGCAGAAATATTAAACAACAATAATGCAATGTTTAAGTCTATTATTTCGTTCATAAATCGCTCAAAACTATATTTTATTGCTAGACAAAAGTTTTAAAAATTATACCAATAGATTTTTCTCTTCAAAAATATCAAAATGTTGCTATTGGCTATTATTGTTTGTAGAAATATTAAACAACAATAATGCAATGCATAATGACTTAATTTATTTATAAACCGATTATTATAGCTAATCAAAGTTTTGGAAAAATCTCGAAAAGTACCTATATAGGTACCTATCCTTTCTTTATATATAATTTAAGAATTTTGCAATTGTTTCCATTGTTTGTATAATTCTTAAATATGTCCTTAGTAATATATATTAACCATAAATGCGTTTAGACATAATTAAAATAATTTTTTATAGCTGTTCACAATAACTGAAACAGTTGAAGTGTACATCCTTTTGTTTTTTTAGATAAAATTAGACAAGAATAAAACAATAGTTTATTTGATAGTGTTTAATTAGTATAACTTTTCAAACAATATGCAAGATATTTTAGTCATCCAACATCTTTTAATTCATATTTCTGTTGATCCACCGATTGTATCTAGAAACACGTGTAAATACATCTGGCCTTCCCCTAGCACAAGGATATCCCCAGGACACGATACCAGCTTGAGATCCTCCACAAACTAATGGTCCTCCGGAGTCTCCAAAACAAGCTCCCTGGCCTGCTCCATTCAGCGTACACAAATGACTCCTAAATATCAATTTTGGAAACCATCTCCTTCGACACCTTCTATTCCTTATAGTATTCAGATTAATATATTGAAGATCGTTAGCTAGCGGACCATTTGTACTTGTTCGACCCCATCCAGACAGTACACAGTTTTGATTTCCTCCTACATTATTTGTACCCCGAGGTATAGCAGCGACTTCGGCACTAAATGCAATATCATTACAAGTTTCTAATAGGCTTATATCGTTTATATTTGATAATCCTGCGATGTACCAGCGATGATTTTTAATGCTACATATGTTGTATGTACTTCCTCCGCTGTTCAATTGATTTGTACCAACAACAGCGATTACAGACGACGGCGAAGCGCTAAAAACAATATTATCTAATAGCAAAAATCATTAGTAGTTAAAAAAGAATGTTTAATTAATGTGTTCTTAAGGCATAAAATATAATAAAAACTACAATTTTCAACATTAAAATGTAAATTGAAAACTGTTGTTCTCTTTATTCTTGTTTTCCAAAGCTTTACTTTCTTAAGTAAGAAATTAAACAAAAATTATCGTGATGTTTTGGGTTTTTTGTTCAATTCATTCGATATTCACAACTCCAACAATTTTATAATAATCTGAACGCCGCTTATTTGTACGAGAAAACCATAACTGTGCAAGTTTAAATGCCGTTTTAAAAAATCTTTTCTTGTAGATGCAAATTAATTTACTTTCTGGTGCAGTGAGCTGCTGTTAAAATCCATCGATTTGACAAAATCGAACCACCACAAAAATGGCGATTGGATGTTGTTCGAAGCGATACCATGTAAGGAAATTGGCCATTAGTTGCAGATGAACCACCAACGATGCGACCCTCTATGTCGTACTCGTCATCAATTATAGGTTCTCCTGTAACTATAAGAATCATTATATATAAGATGTGCCCACCATTGGTAGGTAACCAATGCAAACAAAATTAAGTTATTTTCATAATAAATACAAAATCTTGATCAAACAATATTTACAAGATTGCTTTTAAAAATCTGATACATTGCAGTAAGTAAATGTTTCAATTAGTTATAGGATTTATTTCAATGGGGAACATATACAGGCTTAATTTAAAATTGCATATCTTATTTCTAAGGGGGAAAAAAATCACTTCTTGAAGAAAATCTTTACCAATTTTGAAACAATCGTTTCTTCGTCAGCTTGTTTTCCCATTACTATTAGACATAAGAAGAGTATTTTTTAAATAAACTTGTACATATATGTTTAACTAATTGGTACTATACCGACTATAAATTATAGAAAAAATAACATAATTGTACTTACCACAAACACCAAAAATTATCAAACTTAGTACAAAAAACACGTTAACCATTTTGTCAAAGTAATATTTAAATTCGACTGAATTACATTTTTATATGTAAGCCATATCAGTGAGCCATTACTTTATTCCGCGTACAGATACAATTTTAAAAACTTAATCAAGCGTACTTTTAGGAAATACGAAAATACTATTGCAGCACTGATATGAATAAAAATACAATGTAATAATATTTTGTTTAGTAGATAAGCTTTTCATTTATATTGGCTATTGGCCGCCATTTGACTAGTAAAGGATAAGTTAATTTTTAAGACAGCAATAACTAACTCAACGTTAATATGCAACATATACATTTTATTTACGTAAATATACAGGGTGGTCCACTTTTTAGTAGCAGGACTTTAACAGTCGATAGTAAAACTTATTTTAAAGCGAATATTCCGTATCATGGGTGCAAAAGCGCTTCATTTTAAATATACAGGGTGTTGAAATTTTAGAAAAAATACCGATAATGTTTAACCGTTTCCCAATTAGTAGATATATTTAAACCAAATTCGATATACAGCACCACCGTACAAGTTACCACGTTCGGTGAAAATTTCAAGTCCCACAAGCAACCAGTGGCGGAGTTGTGGGGGTTCATTTTCAATAAATTTTATAAAAAACTAGTACGGCCCTGTTCAAAATCAAACTCGAACTAGTTTTTGGGTAGAACATTTTATTCTAAACAAAAAGTGCCTCTTAACTTTTTTTGGTATCTGCCATACTTTGGTGCGGATTTATTTTACTATTTTCGCAAAAAAATTGCTCCCAAGTTCGATCTAAAATTATCGCGAAAAGCAGAAAATTGCAACTTGCAGAGTAAATGCTTATTAATCGTTAATTTAGCGGAACTTCTTTCCTCATTATTAGTATGTTCTGTTATTAAATACTGCAAAAATCGGTAATTACTTCTTTATTGTTTATTATTTTATAAAATTTACATAATCAAGTGTAGCATAGTGAATTAGAATTATATAACTGTTAATTAAATATATTGGTTATTTATTATATACTTAAAAGTTAAGTTAACTTAATCGATGCAGCATCATTAAAACTGTTAATTAATTATATTTGCATCAATCCAGGAGTTGAAAGAAGTAACACGTGTAAATACATCCGGTTTTCCAAGAGCGCAGGGTAATCCAAAGGACACGACACCAGCTTGTTTTCCACCACAGACCAATGGTCCGCCGGAGTCATATTTACAAGCACCTTCTCCTGCGGGGCTCAAGGTGCATAACTGATAGGGGAATACACTCGATCGAAGTTCTTGCTGGCACTGTTGATTCGATATAGAATTCAAATTAATTTGTTGTAGATCATTAGATATTTTGCTCCCTTTACTAAGTTGCCCCCATCCAGAAAGAACGCAGTCTTCATTGGCACCTACAACTGTGGTGCCTCGTGGTATTGGAGCAACCACAGATGTAAATACAATATCAACACAGGTTTGCACCAAACTTATATCGTTCTTAAGCTGTGCTCGAGAATAACTCGGATGAATTATTATGGTGCATATGTCGTAAGAAGTTCCAGCGTTGTCCAATTGATTGCTACCGACAACAGCTTTTACGGATTCTGGTTTTCGTTTGACACTAGATAAAACTTTATTAATACAGTATACAACTTCAAAAACAGTGCTTAACACAAAGTTTCCTACGAATTTGTAAAAATTTACCAAAATCGTTGTATTTGTTGTTTGTGTTATGTAAGGCTAAACGATACATTAAAACCTGTGCAAAAAAAATCGCCGAATATTTGTACAAAACAAAATATTTTACACATTTCGACGGCGTTGTCATTATATTTTACTAAAGAGAATTGTTATTAAATATTTATTGGAGCAAAACAATATTATATATTAGGATGGTCTATAAGGCAATTAACAATTTATTTTTAATGTTTATGAGCCACCCCCTAGTTTTGTCTGTGCACTAATAAACTTCACAAAAATTAGGCAATTTTAACAATGTTTAAAGTTCGCTTAAAACGTTTGAAATTTCCCATTGTTGTGTTAATACGTCCAGCGGTTTAAATATCAACAATAATCTTACAAAATAGCCTTGTTAGTCTATTAAATTAGCAAAGTTAGGCAGAATTTCGAGACGAATTCATTATCAATTTGACATTTAATATACACCTTCAATTTTTTTAAATATTTTGATAAAACTAAAAACACTATTTTTCAATTATAAATAACTCGATAGCCACAAATGTTAAAACCAAAATGTAAAATGATTCCTGTAGATATTTTTACGTAGAATTTTAAAAAAAAGATCTAAAAAGTCACGGTACACTCGATTTTTAGGATACAAGCCAAACTTAATTTTTTTGTTAAATTTGCGATTTTGCTAACAAATCTTTACAATTTAGTTCATATTAAAATCTCGTGAACCACGTTTCTACGATAATTACCTTTCGGTACAATGTGCTGCTGTAAGGATCGAACGCGGTGTTAAAATTGATCCACCACAGAAGTGTACGCTTCTGGATTTCGATTGAAGGGAAACCATATAGGGAAAAGCGCCATCTTCAGCTGGAGTACCACCAACAATAAAAGTACCAATTTCGCCAACGGGTTTGGGAACTGCCACTTTACCTTCAAATTAATGTTTAACAGACAATTAACGATAACATCCATAACTGTTTTTTATTTCTCCTTATACAGAGTGTTTTGCAATTTTCTCAATTTTCAGTTATTGGATACAGATTTTTTCTCTACAAAAACCTAAATAAACTTTTTTCCTAAAATAATTATCAGGGGAGATATTATACAACTTTTAAAATTTCACCGTTAAAATTACTATATTGCGTGATCTAATTCTACACCCTGTATGTATATATCAAGCATAAATACAAATTCACATAAATGTATATTTATATACTCACCATAAACGCAAGATACTACCAAAGTGAAGACAATAAGTAGCCTCGTCATTTTGTAGTATTTATTTAAAAAATTGTTTACCGAGGTTTTATAGTAAAAACTGACGTCAAACTTTAAAAATTTGCTTTTTAAATTCGCGAAAGCACTTAATTTTTCTAAAGATAACTTTTTGTACAGAAAAATAGTGCAAAAACAATACAGGACGTCATGTTTGCCATTTTAATAATAAATATTTCAAATCTGTCGGTATTTTACATTTTTTACTATTCAATAGCCACTCATTTGCTTAAATCATCAACTAATAGAATTTGTCCCCAAATAAGAAATATGGATTAATTGATGGGAACGTATTAAATTTTATTGCGCTTGTAGGTACAAATAATTTTAGGAGAAGTTAAATTATATGCAAGATACTTTTACGATAAGTGCGTTTAAGTATTTGCTTAAAATAACATTTGTTGTTGAGTAAAAAGTAAATTAATACATACACAATATATAGTAACTTATGTTTTCTGTAATAAACAACTAACTGGAAATGTCCCAAATAATATTTAAACATTAAAAGATTCCCGTTTATTAATTATTGTTGTGCTTGTATAAATAATTTTAGCGGTAGACTCATTGTTATTTACTTAAAACATATTTAAACATATAATGTAAAATAACGAGGTCATTCTAAGATTATTTTGAATTTTTTGCCGTCGATAATTTTTTTAGTTCATTACAATTCATCTTTATTCATTTTTTTTCAATTCTAAGCTGTAAATTACCATTGAAACAAGGTTAAAATCAATGAAGTAATATGCAAATCAACAAAATCTTTTGCATAATGTTTTTGAAATAAAATATTTACAAACTATCCTTTTTTCATCAGTTTATTCGATTTTTTGTCATCGCATAAAATATATAAACTGCAGTTATATGTTTGTTTATTGGTGTTGATATAGCTTACATATCAAATGCTGCATCATACATTATTAAACTGGTAATTAAATTCATCAGTGAAATATTAGTAAGTTGAAATACAACTATGCAGATGCATTAAGCTATAGTTTCGTCAATCCAATCGTTGAAGGAAGTAACACGTGTAAATACATCCGGTTTTCCAAGAGCACAAGGAATGCCCCAAGACACGATACCAGCTTGTTTTCCACCACAGACCAATGGTCCTCCGGAGTCACCTTTACAATCACCTTCTCCTTTTTTGTTAAACGTACATATCTGACTGCTATATATATCAAGCCGAAAACCTGCTCGCCGGCACTCTTGATTTGAAATCGTTCTTAAATCAATTTGTTGTAGATCATTAGGTATGGGCCCATATCTACTAGGTCGCCCCCATCCCGAGAGAACGCAGTTTTCATTTGCTCCTACAAATGTGGTACCTCGTGGTACTGCAGCAACCTTAGATGTAAATTCAATTTCATCACAAGTTTCTATTACACTTATATCGTTCTTAAGCGATGCTCGAGAATAACTCGGATGAATTTTTATGGTGCATATATCATACGAAGTTCCACCACTGTCCAATTGATTGCTACCAACGACAGCTTTGATGGACTGTGAATTTTGACTGAAAATAAATAAAACTTTATCAAAACTGTACCCAACTGTATATATAAATAGTTCTTAATACAAATTCGAAGGATTTACAAAATCGGTTCTTATTTTTGTTTTGTGTTATTATATTATAAAGCAAAAGAGACATTAATAAATAACTTAAATATTTATCACTATTTCACTAAGAATTTTCTTAAGGGTGAATAGTTATTATTTGTTCTAATATTTTTTTGTTAAACTTTGCAGATTGAGTTTTTGCCAATATTTGTTCTTTCTTCTGATTTGTTTTTAGCATTTTACAACTTTTTTAACAAATCTTTCAAATTCGCCACAAAGTTTGTAAATAACCCTTTTACGTTAATTACCCTTCGGTACAATGTGCTGCTGTGAGAATCCAACGATTTGTTATAATTGATGCACCACAAACATGTTTGTTTGTAGAACGTGATCGAAGAGAAACCATATAGGGAAAAGCGCCATCAGGAGCAGGAGAACCACCAACAATACGACCACCAATTCCATCAACGGGTGCAAGAACTCCAACTTCACCTGCAGATTTATTTCAAATACAATTATCTCTAACATTTATTATTGATTTTAATTTTTACGTAAATATGTAAAAATTAAACATTTATTAATATAAATGGTTTTATAAAAGTATTATAAATAAGTACACAGCAACATAAAAATTTATATAAATTAATGTACTCACCATAAACGCAGGCAACTACCGAAGTGAAGACAATAAGTAGCTTCGTCATTTTGTTGAATTTCTTTGAACATTCATTCGCCAGGGTTTATATAGCGGAAATAAACATAAACAATAACAATTTTTTTAATAAAATGCCCTTTTTCTATCACTATTTTCAGTTTTTGCTGTAGATAATATAACAAAGAATACGTTATTGATAAATGGTAACAAATATTTTATATTATTCGATATTGCAATAACAAAATATGAGTCCATCAACAACTTTTTTCTTTTCTGTTATCATCAACCAAAAGAAAATGTTTCCAAATAAAAAAATTGTTGTGCTTGTATAAACATGTTCAAGGTTAGTTTTATTACTTGCTTTTTTAATAAATTTAAACAGGTTATTTAAAAAAACCGGAAATTTTTGAAAGTTTATATTTGAAATTTTCTGAATTCTTAAGTATAAGTTATCACCAAGGGTGTACCCTTCACATCCAAAAAAATCAAATATTTTGTTATGTGCCTAATTGTTTGTAGAAAAGTTTAACAATGTTTATGCAATGCGTAACGCGTATTATTTTGTTTAGAAAGGGATTAAAAATATTTATTGAAACAGAGTTAAAATCAATAAATTTGTAGTATACTCTTGAAATAATAATTTCAAAAATCATTATTTCTTTATCAATAGATTCGAATTTAATTCATTACAAAGCCTATAGAAACTGTAGGTATTTAGTTATTTATTTATTTATTTATTTATCGGTGCTAACATAATCAAGTGCAGCATCATAAATTATTATACTATTAATTAAATTCATCAATTAAAATATATTCAAAATATTAATAGGCATTAAGCTATAGTTTTGTCGATCCAGCTGTTAAAAGAAGTAACACGTGTAAATACGTCTGGTTTTCCTGTAGCACAAGGATATCCCCAGGACACGACACCAGCTTGTTTTCCCCCACAGACCAATGGTCCGCCGGAGTCACCATTACAAGCACCTTCTCCTTCTTTGTTCAAGGTGCAAATCTGACTGCTAAATATTAAATTTGGGAAAACTGCTTGTTGGCACTGTTGATTCGATATAGATTTTAAATTAATTTCTTGTAGATCATTAGGTATGTTTCCCCCTTTACTAAGTCGCCCCCATCCAGAAAGTACGCAGTCTTCATTGGCACCTACAACAGTAGTGCCCCGAGAAACTGCAGAAACTTTGGATGTGAATGCAATTTCATCACATGTTTTCAGTAGACTTATATCGTTCTTGTATATCAAAATGGGAACATAGTAAGGATGATTTTTTATGGTACATATATTGTACGAAGTTCCACCATTGTCTAGTTGGTTGCTACCAACAACAGCTTTTATGGATTGTGGAGTTGAACTGAAAATAATAAACACTTTATTAAAACAACTCATAACTTTGAACACAGCCAGAAAAACTTGCCAATACGAAAGAGTTTGAAAAACTGATTATACTTCTGGTTGACGTTATTTTGATTTGTTTGAAAAATGTTGAGCTACTCTTAACGAATCATAACAATTTACATTCGTTTTTAAATTTATAAATAAAACTGTTTACGATAGTTACCCTTGGGTACAATGTGCTGCTGTGAGGATCCAACGGTTTGTTAAAATTGATGCACCACAAAAGTGAGAGTTGTTAGAACCTGATCGAAGAGAAACTATATAGGGAAAAGCGCCATCAGGAGCATTAGAACCACCAACGATACGACCACCAATTCCGTCAACCGGTTGAAGAACTTCCACTTCACCTGCAAATTTGTTTAAACAGCTTTAAATTTCTCCTTAAATGTAGAAGGAATACATAAAAATTTAAATAAATCCACTTACCGTAAACGCAAGCAAACACCAAAGTAAAGACAATAAGTAGCTTCTTCATGTTAAGTTGTATTTCTTTAAAAATTCGATCGCAAAGGTTTATATAGTGAAAATGTACGTAAACAAAAACAATTTTCCAAGTAAAATACTCTAAATCACTTTTTCTGCAACCGTTTTCAGTTTTTGCTCATGATAACATTTGTTTATGTTTAAAAAACGACTATAGAAACTTGATATATGAAATCATATGTGCGTAAATTTCTAGTTTAACGATAAAACCTTTCAAAACTGTCAATTTTTTACAATTTCACTTTTACAATAACAAAATAAGTGTCCATCAATACCTTATTTACTGAACTGCCATCATCAATAGCAGGAAATGTTACCTAATAATATTTGTTTAATAGTTGATTGATGTTTTTTAACTATTGTTATGCTTGTATAAATAATTTTAGGGGTAGATTTATTACTTCTGTTTAACCCAAATCTAAGTACATCATATAAAAAAGGAGCGTTTTGTAAAAAATCAAAGAAATTATTTTGTGTAATGCAATAAATAAACATTTCAATGCTATTTGCAATGTAGTTCAAGCGAAAAATAATTAAACGTTATTAATTCTTATCATTTTATGCGCTTACAAAAAAAACTTTGTAAACAGCTATGTCAACTTAACTCATACAAAATGCCAAGCTACGCAAAACTTAAGTTATGCTATCAATTTATATAGTACGAAACAATTATTTAGAGGTTTTTTTAATGAGTATAAATAACATTTCTGCTTAAGTTATAGTATAATATTTTTTTTAATAACAGGAGCAATTTACAACAACGCTTTCTTTATTTCTAGAACGTATTAATTTTTGAAAAAATCTTAGTAAGTTTCCTGCCTCTAGTCTGTTTATCAGTTGATTAATTTTTGATTCATTTACTCATTATATAATGTAATCTAATATTATCTAAGGTAATTCCGGGACAGCTGCCCCACCTAAGGCAAAAAATGACCTTTTAATAATTTTTGACTTTGTAGTCTCCGATATGCATAGCCAATTCAATTGAGAATAACGCACGACATTCAAAATTTGAATATTACGACCGAAAGTTTACAAAAAAAAAATTAAGCAAAACCATGTTTTTGGCCATCTCTCCCGACAGTGCGGTTGAGATGCCCCATATAAATGGGAGTGATGCCCCGGCCTTAAACGATCAATGAAACCAAAAATATTTAATCCAAAATGTATTTTTATTGATATGTTACGAATCGTACGCTCGATTGATCATATCAACTTAACACACTTACGACGTCGTTATGTACGACGACGATGACGACGGTAAAGAAGGACGAACGTTTCGACGCTTAGTCTTCCTGTTCGTCTTCTTAGAATATTGAGCTCGACGTCGGCTTTACATTTTTTTAATGTAATTAATTTACAGAACTAAGAAGTTTGTTTAAGATTACAACTTGACTGGTATTGAATGAGAATTTGTATCGAATTAATGCATGTATTCGAATGAGAACTTGAATTAGAATGTATTTTGCAACTTGACTTACTACCTAACTATGACAAAAATGTTATCCCTTTGCTACCGTTAGTCATCCTAGCTAAGGGATTTGTCCCTGAACACAAGTTAAAAAGATTTTGTATTTCTTAATTCATCTCTGAATTGTTCTGGACCATTGCCTTCTGGTTTTACCAGATGTTTTCTTCTTATACGTCGTAGGCATCTCTGAACATAGTTTCTTTTTCATAAATAATGTCAATATAGTCTTTCTAGGATGCTTGTGTTACAGTATTAATTAATAAATTGATTAATTGTTGCTGTATTGTGTATAAGGAATAGATGTTCCACCGGGGCATCTGTACCTCGATAAAATGGGGCAACTCTCCTTTTAGTACGGGTTAGATGCCCCATCAGGGAAAAACAAATATGGAACTTAAAAGATACCGGTGTATTCTGTTGCCATAATAATCTTAACAATGTATTTGAGAAGCTGGCTAAAAGTATTCCATGAAAAATAATAAATTTCGAATTGCCGGTAACTTTAAGTTATTACTACATACTAGCGCCATGTTAAAATTGTTGAACGCATCTTTATTTTGTTGAAAACCGCACACCACCCGAATTTTTGGCCAACGGTAGTATGCCTTCCAGATAGCAACTGTTACGGAACAATAATACAGTACAAATTTTGGCATCTGTCATTAGCATGCGAAAATAGAACAACCGAGGCATCTCTCCCAGTGGGGCATATCTCCCGGAATTACCTTATTGGCGAAGATATAACAATCTCGAAACTGGTACTGATTTTCTTCAAAAATTTATGTTTCTTTGACGATGAAGTAATTGATTTATTATAAAAACTGTTATTTCATATTTTGGACCTAGAATCCATAAAAAGTAATACAAAATAAAAATTACTGCGTATGAGTTTGTTTTTCATTGAGAATAAAAAAATGATGAACTGCTTGACGGAAAGTATTTACATGAAATACTTATCACAAAAATTGCTGCTACAAATCATGTCGTAAGCGTAAAAAAAAATAACAATTTTCACGCGTTCAAGTGATTAAGCAATATATGTATCGTTACCTGGAAATGTTTCGTTTTTTTGTTAAAAACAGCTATATAAAGCGGACAAACTCGTACGCTGACTATCACTAAAATGGCCGAGTTTACTGTTTTCGTTTTCCTAATTTTCACCATCAGTGGTAAGCAACATTAAGTAATTACCTGTATACTAAGCAATAAAATTATAATTTTTAATACAGAAGTGATTTTATATTTCATCATCAATTTTTAAATCACTCACTTAAATTTTAACTGTTAGCTGATATATCTCCAGCAATTCAGTATAGAGTTAATAATTTGTTCGTTGTTTAAATTAGAACAAACAGCAACAAAATTATTATATAAGTTGCCAAAATATCTTGAACAGAGCGTACACACATCCGGCCAGCTTTTTAAAACGTGATAAATGAATGAAGTTGATAAGAGCATTTGAATTTTTCAGTTGGTCTTGTACAGCCCCAAGACTTAGAAGGTCGCATCGTCGGTGGTTCCACTGCATCCGATGGCCAGTTTCCCTACATGGTATCTCTTCGTACAGGAAATCGCCATTTTTGTGGTGGTTCTATCCTTTCAAACAGATATGTTCTATCAGCGGCACATTGCACTTATCAGTAAGTAAACAGTAAATTTAAACAATCTAATTTAATAGTTAATACAAAACTCTTGTGAATATTAGATAATTTAATGCAAATTTAATATTTTTAGGACAAATCCTTCAACTGTACAAGCCGTTGTCGGTACTAACAAGTTAAACAGTGGTGGAACTTTCTACAACATTAGCCAAATCAAAAATCACCCTAATTACAGTAGCCAAACCAATGAAAATGATATTTCGCTGTTGAAAACGACTACGAATATTATATACACGACGAAGATTAGGTCTGTTCCACGACGTTCCTCATATGCTGGAGGAGGCTTGAGATGTGTCCTTAGTGGATGGGGACGTCTTTCAAACGGTGGAGCCGTACCAAATGATCTCCAATTTATCTACTTAAATACCATAACAGTTGATAGTTGCCGGAAAGCTTTAGCTCCAAATAAAATATATGACAGCCACTTATGTACCTACACTAAAGAGGGTGAAGGAGCATGCTTTGGGGATTCTGGTGGGCCATTGGTTTGCAGTGGTGCACAAGCTGGTGTTACATCCATGGTAGTTCCTTGTGCTAGAGGATATCCAGACATCTTCACTCGAATATCCACATACAACACTTGGATTACCAGAAATATGGTTTAATTGATCTTTTGGAAAAAAAAAGTTCCAGATAATGAATTATTAATACGTATAAAGTTTAATAAAGTATCAACAGCAGCTATCTAGTTAATTTTTATAACATTATTTTGAACAATATTCCTTAACAGGTTATAAATCCTTATAAGTTTTACTAACAACATATTTTATGAATAGTTTTGGACCTATTTAATTAAAATATCGCCATTTGGGATATTTTAATAGCAACTCTAATTTTTTAATAGTTGTAATAATTGTATATGAATTAATATTGTTTTGATTTATTACTTTAAAATTTTTTATACTAATGAAAGAACATCTATACCAGTTTTAAGACCATCATTTCTTTGTCAGTACTTTATAATCTGTTTTTACAAAAACAAAACAACAAAAAATAATCTACTGATGAATATAGTAGTATCTCAAAACTAATAGATTTTTCTTAAGAAGCGCTTCATCTTAAAAATATGTAAAACGAGTTTAATTCCCTAAACTTGCACAAATTTCATTCGATTTTGAAAACAGAGTAAAATGCGTATAATTGCAACTTCATTTGTGCTTCATTAAGCGACTTTATCATAAAGCTAAGCACTTATCACTTGGATTTTTATGTAGCTGTACACATATCGGAAGTGTGTTTCAAAACAGTTTATTTTCCTGAAAAATAAAATAAATTGCGTAGATTAGGCCTTTTCGAGGTTTCGTGCACGGTTTTGCGTCAATAGATTTTTAATTTTGCAGTAATATCTGCTATATAAAGGCACGAAAATGAATACGAACACAGAGTAATAAAATGGAAAAGTTCTACATTGCATTCACAGCAATAATCGGCTGCCTTTGTGGTAAGTAGTTTGAAGAAAAAATACACAAGAATAACTGAAATCAAAAGTTTAGACTTAATTTGAAATTAAGTTTTAAAATAATGTATCAAATAAATATTTCCGTGGAAAGTTGAACGAATTTCTTTCAAATTTAAGTATTCAGTTGAAGATAAAATTATTTACTTTTTATTGTACTGTGTCTAGATTATTTCTTTTAATTCTAAATAAATCACAGTTTATTCTGAGTTGTTACTATTTAATGGTGTTGTTAGATGAATTATATTTTGTTTTGTACTTTACATTTTTAAAACATGTGCAGTAAAATTTATATTTTACTGACACCAATTACTTCTTTGTGTCTTTAATCTTTAATTAAAGGAATTATGAAATAATTTGGACAATGTAACTCAATGAAATTTTCTAGTTGGCCTGGTGCAGCCCCAAGATTTAGAGGGTCGTATCGTTGGCGGGTCTCCTGCATCTGATGGTCAATTTCCTTATATGGTGTCCCTTCGTTCAGCCTCCTCCAACTCCCATTTTTGTGGTGCTTCGATTCTTTCACATCGATACATTCTCACAGCAGCTCACTGCACGTATGGGTAAGTATGAAATTTATTGGCTCTTTTCCTATATTTCAATTTATTACTTACAAAAAAAACTTTTAATTATCTTAGGACGGCTCCTTGGGCAATACGTGCTGTTGTAGGCACCAACAGATTAAATAGCGGTGGAACGACGTATTCCATATTACAAGTTAAAATTCATCCATCTTACAATCCCCAAACTCATGAAAATGATATTTCACTATTAAAAACAACTATGTATATTGTTTTCACCACAAGAATAAGACCTGTTTCACGACGTTTTACATACGCTGGAGAAGGCTTAAGATGTGTACTTAGTGGATGGGGACGTCTTTCAAACGGTGGAGCCGTACCCAATGATCTCCAATTTATCTACTTAAATACCATAACTGTTGATAGCTGTCGGAGAGCTTTAGCTCCAAATCAAATATATGACAGCCACTTATGTACCTACACCAAACAGGGTGAAGGGGCATGTTTTGGGGATTCTGGTGGACCATTGGTTTGTAGTGGTGCACAAGCTGGACTTACATCCATGGTCATTCCATGTGCTAGAGGATATCCAGATATCTTCACCCGGCTATCCACATATAACACTTGGATTAGTAACAATATGAATTGATTTGCTTAAAAATAGTACATATACTAGCTATTAAATATTTTTATGTCAAATAATTAGTAACAATAAAATAGAGTTGAATGTGTTTTACATTTTTTTTATATAAATAATAGAATGTTGTATAAAACAAGTATACGTACCGATTTTGTCGGATAAAACCAGGGCTCGAAACCGAAAAAAATTTTGGTTAACGGTTAACCGAAATCGAGAACTTTATTTTTATAACGGTTTTTGTTGAAAAACCGGTTTTATTCGTAAAAAACCGGTTTAGAAAAAACCGGTTAAATTAACCGGTTTTTAAAATTATTTAGATCAGGAATGCAAAGTATGAAAAGATATTATTTATTTATAATTTTATAATAAATGTACAATCAAGAGTTCAGTAATGACTTTTGGTAAACTAATCGCATTTACTACAGATTTTGTATTTTACATCGTAATTTTTATTAAAAAAAGACGTTAAAAAAACCGGTTTTTTATTATTTTGGTTAAAGGTTACCGTTTTTTTTGCCTTTAAAAATAACGGTTTCGGTTTCGGTTAAAAATCACTTTTTCTGACAAAAAATAACGGTTAACCGGTTTTTCAAACCGGTTTAAAAAACCGGTTTCATGCCCTGGATAAAACTTATCTATTACTTAGGGTTAAGTAGTACGAAATCACCCTCAATTATATAACATTATTTACATTAAATATATACAATTATTAAAAAATAACCAACAGATAAAATACACGAAAGGGCAATTTATTTATTTTAAACTTTCCAAACACAATATTTACACACTAAATAACACCTATTTGCCCTGAGTTATACGATTCATGTATCAGTTCGTGGAAAACAATTAGAAAATATTCAAAATTGCTATATAAAGCAGGGAAACTCGTATACTGACTATCAATAAAATGGCTCAGTTTACCGTTTTCTTATTCCTAATATCCAGCATTTATGGTAAGCAACATTAAATAATTATACAAAACAAGGGAAAAAGACTTTAAATACTTGATATTAAAATTTTTAAGACTAAAGTAATTTTACATTTTTGTCATCAATTTTATTGGGCCCTTAAATTTTAGCTGATCGTTGAAATAACTCAAGTACTTCAGTTTAGAGTTATGTAACGGATTGTTATTTAATTTAGAATATAAGTGCTCACAATAACATAATGTATCATTTAAGTTGCCAAAATATCTTGAACGGAGCATATTTTCATTTGACCAGCTTTTAAAAAAAAGTAATAAATGAAATGAAGTTAATATGCAATTTTTCAGTTGGTCTTGTACAGCCCCAAGAATTAGAGGGTCGCATCGTCGGTGGTTCATCTGCATCCAATGGCCAGTTTCCCTACATGGTATCTCTTCGTACAGAAAATCTTCATTTTTGTGGTGGTTCTATCCTTTCAAACAGATATGTCCTATCAGCGGCGCATTGCACTTACCTGTAAATACATGTATACTAAAAACTATCCGAACTTCAAACAACACTAATTAAAAAGCTTATCAAAACTAAAAATTATTGCTATAACCTTCTGAAATAAAAGAAAATCTATTGAAAACATAATATTTTCAGGACAGATCCTTCAACTGTGCAAGTCGTAGCCGGTACTAACAAGTTGGACTGTGGAGGAACTTTCTACAACATCAGTAAAATAAAAAACCACCCCAATTATAATATCGAAACTAATGAAAATGATATTTCTTTATTAAAAACAACTAAGAACATTATTTTCACAGCAAAGATTAGATCTGTTCCACGACGTTCCTCTAATGCTGGAGGAGGCTTAAGATGTGTACTTAGTGGATGGGGGCGTCTTTCAAACGGTGGAGCCGTACCCAACGATCTCCAATTCATCTATTTAAATACCATAACAGTTAACAGCTGTCGAAAAGCTGTAGCTCCCAATCCGGTATATGGTAGCCACTTATGTACCTACACCAAAGAGGGTCAAGGAGCATGCTTTGGAGATTCTGGTGGACCATTGGTTTGTAGTGGTGCACAAGCTGGTGTTATATCAATGGTCGTTCCATGTGCAGTAGGATATCCAGATATCTTTACTCGAGTATCCACATACAACACTTGGATTACTAAAAATATGGTTTAATTGACAAACTGAATTGATAATCTGTACTAAATAATTTGTTCTTAACACGTTTAAATTTTAATAAAGCATCAACAGCAGCTATCTAGTTTGTTTTTACTACGTTATTTTGGACACTAATTTTTAGCAGGCTATTGATCCGTATAAGTTTTCTAACAACATATTGTCACAACCAAGGGGTTAGCTTAATTAACATCATCGCGAAGTATTCAAAATTGCGATGATGTGAATTTAATAATCCATATATCTAGGTATAAATTATGACTCGTGGCAATATTTCACAAATTGCTTTAAAGCTATTTAATTAAAACTGCATCCTGAGATATAAGACTAGAACCTCCAATTTGCTAATGGTTATAATAATTATTGTATTATATAAATTAATATTGTTTTTTAATTTACATACTAATGGAAAAAAATCACACTAGTTCAGTGACTCTCAATACTTCGTCAGTACCTACATTATTTAATTGTTTTTTCAATAAACGAATCAAACCAAAAAATTATTCTCTTGACCGCTTAAATATCGATTTAAATATTTTTTTTTTAATTGAGATTATAATCTGCACTTTTTCAAGGGATAAATCGAAAACCATTTAATCCTAAGTTATTGCCTTAAAACTTCATCACACGTAATTGAAAATTGAAACCCTAAAATACAATGATCCATCCTCAGCTCGTTCAAATTACGATAAAGAAAAATTCATGATAAATGGAAAAATTACATATTGCATATACCTACATGTATTATTAATATATATCTATGTGATACCATTTACACCACAAACATATTTCAAGTCATGCTTTTTGTAGTATTACGTGGAAATGATATGATTATAACAATATTCGCTTTCATATAAACAACAGTCAGTAAATATTTTTATCGAAAACACAATAAAATGGAGAAGTTACTTATCGTGTTGAATTTTTTAATTGCTGCAATTTTTGGTAACTATGATAAAATTTATGGCGGTTTTATTAGTAATAAATTAATTTGACAGTGTTCAATTAGAATCCTTATTTTAAATAATTTTAATACTTATAATTCGAAATAAATGTAGATATTTGATTTACATTTAATAATTTATAAACCATAAGATTTTTTCCTTGTAAATTGTATAAATACCAAACCAAACACTAAATCATACTAGGAGTAAACAACATTTCACAATAAATGCGTCAATTGATTTTTCGCTCAAACAAAAAAAAAATTAAATCATTCGAAAACTCCGTTCTTTATTCTAATTATGGTGCACTTTGTTTGAAAAGTAGAATTACTTTGTTGCCAAAATTATTTGGGGACTATCAACTAATTTCCACATCATAAAAATTTGTTTAATTTATCTCCAGTTTGGTAACACTCAAGGTATTTAACAACTTTGATTTTGCTATGAATATAGAATCTTTGGCTGTGAGTTTTTGTTTAAATCACATTATTAGTATAACATATTTTGATATTTTTTTAAACTAGGCACGTGTGCATCTGTTTTAATGATTATATGAATGGCTATAATTTAGATACTGAAAAAATTGTAATTATTACCGATAAAATATTCATGTTTAAAGGTAGACAACTAATGTTTACCGTTATCTATAATATAGAAGCGATGTAACAGTAATCACATATTATTATTTAATATTTACTAATATTTCAGTTGGACTTGTTAAAGCCAAAGGTCCTTATGTTAGAGCTTCTTCTGCACCTGATGGCGGTTATCCTTATATGGTATCACTTCGTACACTTGAAAACAATCATATTTGTAGTGGTTCGATACTTTCAAACTATTGGATTCTTACAGCTGCCCATTGCGTTTATAGGTACCTACATGAAAATTTTTTAAGACACCAAAAAAACAAGCTTTAACTATTACCATTATTTCTAAAACTTTTGTGCCTTCATAATGATTTAGGATGTAGATCACTAGTCTGTAAAGTTTTAAAGCAAATGCTTTACTTTTAAAATGTTTAAGAATACAAAGCCTAGTCTTTGTACCTTTCCCATTTGTGATGTTTTTTTTTTAAATATAATTTGAACCATCCGAGTCTAGGTAATTGTTATTTAGTGTTTAAATGAGATGTGTATGAAGTTTTAAGACGTTGCTTTAGTTTAAACATGTTTTTAATTTACAAAATAAATAAATACAAGTGTTTTTCTACTTTTCACTTGTTTTTATATTTTTAGTGCCTCCACGTCAAACATACAAGCTGTTGTTGGAACTAACAAATTGAACAGCGGCGGAACTTTATATTCAATAAGGAAGATAAAAATCCATGAAAATTATAGCCTCTTGAATTACACGAACGATATTGCTCTTTTAAAAACTTATCAGTCAATTAAATTTAACACTAAAGTTAGGAGTATTCCGCGACATAGATCATACGCTCACGGAAATGTGTTGTGCGTTCTAACAGGATGGGGATTTTCTCGAAATGGAGGGGAAACACCCAATGATCTACAGCATATTCGTTTAAAAACGACTTCAGTTAATGCTTGTCAGAAAAGCTACAAAGACATTTATTCAGTACAAAACAGTCAACTATGTACGTCTACTAGAAATGGCGAAGGAGCCTGTTTTGGCGATTCTGGAGGACCTTTGGTTTGTTATGGTGGACAAGTTGGAGTAACTTCTATGGTCGTCCCATGTGCTAGAGGTTATCCTGATATATTTACTCGAATATCCACATACAACAGCTGGATTTACAAAAATATGAGCTAGATGTAATTACATTGGAATAAAAATGATAAATAATATACCTACATATTTTAAAAGGTATTCTGCTTTTTATTATCCGATTAATTTTGTCCTTACTAGATGAAAATAAATGAAACAACCTAAAGTTATTTCATAAAGATGAATAAAAACAAATCATTGCAATATTATAGAAACAAAATTTACAGTTCATACTGTATTAAACTCTTGCATGCATTTTCGGTGAAACTCAAAATTAAATGGCTCTAAACTTTTTTAAAATTGAACTACAGTTCAAAGAATACATCTTAATTTTCAAATCACCCCAAAATCTAAAATTAACAGCCCTCCAAAATATCTAAACGAATTCCACATGTAACGCAATTGACTACATAGTTTACAAAAATGTTAAACACACCTTAAGCAACATAATAGCTGCAATAAATACGTTTTTGTGCGATCGTACTAGAAACAGCTGTCTGACGGACGCGTTAGCAACCATAAAGTACTGCATTACCGGCCCTATCCTTAGCAACGGCCGTAAAAGTTACTTTTCAGGCCGTTACCCTTAGCAACGGCCTGAAAAGTAACTTTTACAGCCGTTGCTAAGGTGAGGGCCGGTAATGCAGTACATACGCCGTCATCTGTCAGTGACAGAATGTCACGTAATTTCTAACCTATAATTTTGAAAATTACTAAAAATTTAAATTGTTTTTAATTCGATCGCACAAAAAATGTAATATGCACCTCGGCCAAAACGTACTTTTTGACCTTGATACATAAATAACTATTAGAAATCATTAAACATATTGTTTACAGCTGTTAAAAGTTTCGAAAAAATTTCGAATTGCATACCCTTGCGATTTTTTTGGGGAAAAAACAAATATTGTGCAATGGGCTACACGTAAAAATTTTAAAAACTCCCTCAGGAATATATATCGACTATAAATACGCTGAATACATTACCCTTTTGTGTTATTGTAAGGGTGTTACAGTAAAAAGTTTATTCAAATAATTAAGGAAGCTCAAAAGTATCTTACAATTTTTTCGTTTTTAAATAAAATATTGAATTAAAGTAGTTAGGCCTTGTATTAAATCGCATTGCTTAAAAATTCCCGTTTAAATTTTAAGTTCCAGTTACTGATAACATTAAAATGTAATCAAAAATTTATATTTTTACATAAAAAAAAATTCCGTGTAAAATTTTTATCGTATAAACGTCAATTACAACGTTTTTTTTTACTTATTAATAAAACTTACTTGGAAATGATATATTTGTAACAATTTGGCACTATATAAATGAAAACAGAGAAGTGTATTTATTTAGAACAGTGAAAATGGCAATCTTAGCAGTAATTTTTGCTATTTTATTTGCTAGTGTTTGTGGTAAATATATTTAACGTTAGGTTCAAATTATTGTTTAAAAAAAACTTGTTTGATAATTAAATTTTTATATATTTTAGTAGGTTATACGTAGATATTATTAAAAAATATTTTGAGATTTTTCGAAGAAAATATAAACCCGCTTCGAGACTCTCATCTGTCATCTTTTATTCAGGCAATTTGTATTAATAAAATAGGTATTCCTAATCCAAACATTTGCAGGTCAAAATGACGATATTGGAGGTCGGGTTGTAGGAGGAGCTCCAGCACCTGAAGGTGCTTATCCCTACATGGTATCTCTTCGTACAACCTCTAACTCACATTTCTGTGGTGCCTCAATTCTTTCCAATCGTCGGATTCTCACAGCTGCTCATTGCGTTAATAAGTAAGTGCGTTTAGAATCTCAAATAAACTATAACAGTGTTAAAACCTTTCAACAAATGTTCTCGATTTTAAATGAAAAATCTTAATTTTTATACCACAACTTTGTTTTTCTTGGCGCTCAAATCAAAACGTTTTAATATTTTTAGTATGCTAGCAGAAGAGATACAAGCAGTCGTCGGTACCAACCAGCTAGACACCGGAGGACGCAAGTATTCCATACGAGAAATTATAATTCATGAAGCTTATAATAACCAAACTCATGTTAACGATATCGCACTGTTAAAAACCACTCGCAGAATTCGGTTCAATAGGAGAGTAAGAACAGTTAGACGACGACGTAGATACGCCAGAGGAGGATTAAGATGTGTGCTTACTGGATGGGGTTTACTCCGAAGGGATGGTGCTGTTCCTAACGAACTGCAGTATATTAATTTGGACACAATATCCCATAGCAATTGCAGTCAAAGATTCACTAACATTTATTCAATTGTGAACAATCAATTATGCACATTCACCAAGGAGGGCGAAGGGGCATGTTTTGGGGATTCTGGAGGACCATTAGTTTGTAGAGGAGGACAAGCTGGTATTACATCCATGGTCGTTCCGTGTGCAGTAGGATATCCTGATATCTTCGCCCGAGTATCCACATATAACAGATGGATTCGACGACATATGAGGCGTTAATACCTTGAAACTTATGGTTTATGGTCCCAGCTTTGAAAAACATAAAAATCTTTTTTTAAATATAAACAACTATAAAATATAAATAAAATATGGCTCAATCAATTTCATATTAAGCGTTTTTATTCCTTTTAATATTCGTTGTATTAAGGGAGCTCTACGCTTTGTACAATAGTTATAAAAGTTTATTGAAAAACTGAATCAGAAATAATTAAAAAAATCGCCATAAGAAGTATATGTCTATGATTTAATCAGAATGCAAATAATTTGCAATATTTGGAGACACCATAGAGAAATGTGAAAATATAAAAATTATAAACAAGTACTAGCATAATAAAATTAACAACAATTGGCTTAAAACATTGTCTAAGAAACATGCGACAGGACACTGTTCTCGTCCCAATTAGAGTGAAATAAAACGCTAAATTAAAAATAACACTGAAAGTTTTATAAGAAAAATATTATTTTTTGAAGACGTTGGTTTAATAACTTGTTTACATTTAAAACAGTATTTTTAAACGTCCCTGTGCTTATCAGCATTAAATATGGTACAAAATTATGGTTAATACACATGGGCGTCCGCAGAAAATTATCCAAGGGGAGGGGAGGCAAAGCTTGCAGACCAAATTTTCCACAACTGATTATCAGGAGTGCATTAAAATATTAACGAACCTTTAACTTGACCCTCTTTCATTTGGTCACTAATGGAGTACTCGATTTCAGGGACGGGCAAGTGCCCCGTTTGTCCTCCCCTATGCCCTATGTTAATATAAGAAAAAATATCATAAAATAATTAAATTTAAATATTTTCAACTTTCACGGTAACAGTGTAGCAAATTATCACTAGTAAAGGCAACTAGTTTACCTACCTTAAAAATATTAGTATATGCAACCAATACAACGCAGTTGTGAAACATTGCATAACCACATATTATGAGGCGTGTTAGTTAATTTAACTTTACACTTAACTTTAGATGCCATCTTATTATAAATGTGAAGCTAAAATTCTATACCGACTGAGTAATGATTAAAACACTTAAAAGAGATAATAAAATTTTGTGTTTTAATATCACAAGTACATATTAACATTCAATATACATGGTTCTGTTGTTTGTAAATTTAATAGACTGCACTGTATTCACATCAATGTAAATTAAATATCACAAGTTTTATTATTTATTATGTACAAATTAATATAAATCTCAAATAAAATATAAATTACAATAAATGACATTAGTTCATATACATATAAACAATGACCCTATTTTTCTTAGTATACACATCAAATTAACTATTTGGAAATGATCCACATACAATAATTACTTTCCAAATAAATTCTTGAACCTCTCTTTGTCTTCTTTGTCTTTGGTTTTCAAAAGTTCATCAACTTTTTGAAGCTCTTTTTCAACAACAAGAGCCAAAGAAGCATCCAGTTCCATTACTCTGTTAAAGTCTTGTTTTGCTTCATTGCTATTCCAAACAGCTACATGCGCTTTTGCTCGTCTAAACAATGCTTTTACGTTATCTGCAATTAATTGACAAATAGAGAGAAAATAACAGGAGCTCCCGGTTCTTACCAGGTTCACTCTGTAAAACCGTTGAGCAATGCTCAATGACTGGATAATAATCATGGTCACTGAGTTTACATTGGGAAAAATTTAACAGCAAAGGAATTTTTTGTTTATTCAAGGCAAGCCACTCTGTGTCGTGCGGCTTCTCCCTGTAATTAAAATATAATGAACATAATGAAAACAGACCACGCTGTAAGTAGATTCATTTTTTTACTAACTTCAGCATCATTTGTTCCAACACAGCTATTGCTTGTGCATAATTATCTGCAGCTTCTTTGTAATTTTTATCTTTAAATAATGCATTTCCCTTATCCCTTAATTGTGGTACCAATTTGATTCTTTCATCTTCACTCATCTGCCAATGTTCCTTTTCATATTCCTCTGGTTGCTCTACTTTCAGCAGTTCTGAATAAACAAAACAAAAATACATTAACTCTGGTACACTAGCGAACGAAAATATTGCACTAACCTATCGTAAATTCCAAGTTACATGGATTTTTAAATAGATCATTTAAATCATCATAGCCTAGGCCCTCAGTTTGTAGTGTCATCGCACAACAATGACTTTTGCGTTCATCATGAGGTAATGAACTATCCCTTATCGTTTTCGAAACAAATGGATATTGTGCAACCAACTGGAAAATTTAATTAATCCATTTATTTAAATCAGCAATATTTTACAAACGGAAAGAAACAAAATAAGCTATAGTTTTCAAAACTTACCCTTTTATCAACAGTAAATTGGGCGACTTCATTCAGTGCCATTTTCTGGAGAATCACTTCCCAAACTTCCAATTTAAACTTCTTTCCTAAAACAAGCTCAAGTGACTTTCCTTTTCCCATTTTCTTTGAATCATCAATAAGAGTTTTTTCGTCATTACAAGTACGTGTTTGAAAATGAAAATGTACCTACGAAAACAGTACATAATTTACGTAAATATGACATTTAAAAAATTATATTACGTACCTTTGTTCCATTGGTAAATGGTACTGATTTAGTACCAGCATAAATCGTTTTTTTAACGATTAATTCTTCACTAGAACACATAATAATAACACAAAATCAAATTTTAATGGAATTTGACAGTTCTCCGTTGAACAAAGTTACCATTAAACCTAATAGCCAAGATAGTCAACCGATCAACAATGTCTCCCATATTCCATATATGAAGGATGGATCAAAATTATGGATTTTAATCATTTACTGTTATAATATTTATTTTTGGGTGGATATTTTAATTTAAAGCATTATAAGTTACAAAAGTCACTTCAAAATGTTCAGTGTTCATCCTTATTTATACATGACTAAATTTTTTACTTTAAAATCAATACTCTTAAAAAATTTATGAATAATTACTTAAATTTAAACATATATTGTTGCTTTTTCCTTTGTAATACTGCTATGTATATTCTTTTTTTTTTAAATTTAAAACTGCTATTAAATAATTTAAAATTACCATTACCACTGGCATTAAAATTAATTACCTGATATCATCTATCAGATTCTTTTAAATATTATACGTTAATAATAAAACAAACATTGACGAATTTTAGAGAAATTTTACACCAAATACGGTAAATATAAACATTCAAGACTTATTATGTTAACTAATTAACATAATACATTCGCTAATTTGTTAAAATTAGATGAGAGCGTTTTTATTCCATATCTTCATTTATTAAAACTGAAAAATATTATCTTTCGGTCATATTTGCCACAAAAAGTTTAATGTAGTGTCCTTGATGCAAAATAAATTGTTAAAGATTTATTGCTATTATAATTATTAGTCTAATAAGCAAGAAATTGGGTTGCGGGGCGTTGTTTAGACCGGCGCAAATCACTTCTACATCCGCGAGTAACCACTGAACAGACTGTGAAAAGTGAGCTACATTTTTATTTATTGTTATAAAAGGTGTGTATAATTGTGCATTAATATTCATTTATTGATTAAAATAATCATAAGCGACAAACTAAACCCAAACGCTCTTATCAAGTTTAATTTATTGCTTCTATTGTTGTAACAACAATGTACTGGTATACTCTCAAATTTACAGTTTTATTAATGCCACGTTACTCAAGTCGATTAATTAATGATAGAACACAATAAAAGAGAAAACATTCCTTGTTATATAACAATAGAGCATCCTATAGATAAAGTCGCTCGTCTAATTGTTAAAATCAATATTCAAATTGATTTCTCAAGCAACATATTAAAAATAGAATATTTTAAAAATTGTCGTATTGTTTTGTTAAAATTTTGATCTGTCTGTATATCTGTGGGTGCCTACGTCCATTCTGATTGTTATAATAACGCATGGGATTTTTAAAACAAAATTCATTACGCGGAAATTGACTCTAACCACCGCGCCGATAAAAAAATAATGTAAAACTTAGATATGATGTGGTTATAATCAACTCCAGCGATTAAGTAAATTGTCCAAGTACCCAAAAATAATACTTAATTTATTACAAAATCATTAATGTTGCTTAGCTGGGGTAATTTAATTACACCTAAACACATTTAAATCACATTAACTAAATTTATTATGATTTGTTATTTAAGAGTATGGTCCGTTAAATATAAATTTGGCTGCATAAATATACAAACAGTACTTATAATTAAATACATACAACAAAATTAATTTTAATTTATGATCATTATTATAATCACTTTAATAATCTCCCTTGTGCTTCAAACTACGAATTTTACTCAGAAAAATTGTATCCTAAGTATTTGTACGGAGCTGAAATGATTTTTATTTCATTTAGTTCGAAGTAAAATATGAAAGTTATAAAAACGTGAATAATTTAATAACCTTGTTGCGTCACGATTTACGGTGTTAGTGAATCATACCGCTAATGATCCAATGGTGATTTCCAGGAATTTTAATTACGATCAGCTCGTAAGAGAATTTCTGTGTTAAGAAGTTTAGTTCTGCTTCAGAAGTGGCCAAGAAAACAATGAGTTATCCGGTAAGTACTAGTTTAATATTAAAGTTTTTAAAATAACATGATCCCTTACACTTTTCGACTTTTAATTATTAAGTTATTTAGTTAGTTTTAAGACCCATTTGTGTATTAATTTCGGTGTGTTGGTTTTACCCTTAAACAGAAAGTATTAAAAATTAACTGTTTTTAAAGTGTTGCAATACATTTTAAGATATAGAAAATAAATTGATTTAAACTCCTAATGGAAACATATCTGCCTAAATATGATTAATTATTCAAAATCCCATTGAAAAGTCTTAATTTTTTCGTAAATTAATGCAATCTTATAATGTTTTCAAAATATATGCCAAATAATTACGTTTAATTTGTAATTAAATATTGTGTTCTGGTACCCCAATACAAACATATTGTGTTTTCTGCTTTTTTGTTTAATTGTAAATCAAGTATATTATTAACTAATTTTTGCTTAGAAAAGTAAGGAATCCTGATACTATAGATTATTTTTCATTTTTAACTCCAACTTGTTATCGTAATTATTAAATAAATGTTTGCTGTAGATTTGCGGACTCTATACACACAAGGTCGCAGTTTTAACAAACAACTTAGTACTGCTATTGTAATACTTAATTATGTTTAGATACACACAAATTTAAAAATATTGTTACTTACACGCTGAAATTATTCTATTTTTTTCAACAATATTTTCCTTGTTAATAAAATAAAGGAGCATATTGTCAGCAGCAGTATATGAGAAAATGTATCGATTCCTATGTTTACGTTATTAATACAATCAATATCCAACTATAATTAGCTCATCATGCACTTCACAGATTATGTGATTTTTCCAGAGAAATCCAACCCTTTATCCTGCGCATAATTTTAACGCTGCCGAGGATGCAGAAGCTCTCCGAAGTGCTATGAAAGGTTTGGGGACAGACGAACAGACCATAATCGACATACTAACGTCTAGATCCAACGCACAGCGACAAGAAATTGCAAATTTTTTTTCTAATCAACTAGAAAGAGTAAGTATACGTACTTAAACTTTACACAAAATGTTCCTCGACTCCAAAAACCTTCAGGAAATTTTAAAAAACGAACGTGTAAAGTTGCATCATAATTCCATTATTATAATTTTTGTTAAATTTTTGAATAGGTATCAACATAACAAAAGACTTAATTTCAAACGATTGGTTTATTACTAGAAACAGTCAATCAATATTTTTCAGAGTCTTCGTGCTTACAATTTCTTTCAAAAACTTGCATGCATTTAAATGAGAAGTCCCAACAAACGAAATTAATTTGAGGAGTATTTGGGAATGCTGGAAGCGAAATTTATGATGTTGCAATTAGCTTAATTACACATGCAGAAATTTAATTGTTATCTGGTCCTTGGGAGCTTGTTTAAAATTTAAAGTTACTTATGTAAACCCATTGTGTTTTCGTAAAAAATTGTTAATAAGCAAAGCAAGTTTAAAAGTTTTCAGTAACAAAATAGTCCAATATTTTATAGCTTAAAGTCGCGAAAATAAAAATGTTTTTGTATCCTTATAAAATGTAGACCCTTACAGATTGTTTCGTTGTATTATATACATAAAAACACGATAAATCGCTTTAAAAAACCTAACATCTATATTTCATGGATAATCTAGATCTGTTGAAAAAATCGCGTCTATATTGATTTTATTCACGAATGCGCCTCTTTAGAACCTTGAAACCCTGACATCCATTAAACGTTATTAATTAATTATTTTGTGAGATCAATAAACACATTTTTTTAATCAAATGAATTTGAATCTGGAATTTTAACAACAAACAACAGAAAACGCAAATGTGTACTCAGAAATGTGCATTATCTCTACTTTTTTCTCTGTTGAAATAGTTCATGTTTTTTTTTGTAATCAACAAACTCATTGTCACGGACACAAAATGTCTATTATTTATTATATCATTTTAGGATTTGATAGATGACCTAAAAAGCGAATTAGGTGGTAATTTTGAAGACGTTATAGTGGCCTTGTGTCTACCACCTGATGAATTCCTCTGCAAAGAATTAAACAAAGCCATGGATGGTGCTGGAACCGAAGAGAACACCCTGATTGAAATTCTGTGTTCAAAGACCAATGAAGAAGTCAACCAACTGGTGGAAACTTACGAAAGACGTAAGGTACATTAATCCAGTTTGGGCCAAGTGTTATTCAGTTTTTCTTGCAGTTTTTGAACGGCCATTGGCAGAACACATGTGTGGTGAAACCTCAGGAGATTTAAGACGTTTATTAACACTTATTGTAACAGGAGTTAGAGATAGCAGCAACGAAGTGGATGTTGGAAAAGCGAGAGAACAAGCTGAAGAACTGTACCAAGCAGGAGAGGGAAAATTAGGAACAGATGAGAGCACTTTCAGCAAAATTTTGGCTCATGAAAATTTCAAACAGTTGAGACAGATATTTGAAGCATACAAAGAAGTCTCTGGAAATACCATTGAACAAGCTCTACAGCACGAAATTGATGGAGATTATTTGGAAGCCTTATTAGCTGTTGGTAAGTTGCTGCTAATTTTGCCAATAAAATTGTTAGAAAATTTCCTTTGATATTTTTTGACTAAATTGTTTTTCTTTAGTGGAATGTGTTCAAAGCCCCCCAGCATTTTTTGCCAAACGATTGTACGATGCAATGTCTGGAATGGGAACTGATGACAACACCTTGATTAGAATTGTGATTAGCAGATCAGAAATTGATTTGGGAAGCATCAAGGACGAATTTGAAAGAATTTATGATAAAACATTGGAGAGCTATGTTACGGTGTGTATTATGTTCTAATCCTTTTTGCATGTTGCTCCAATTCTTTTAAGGAAATAATTTGAGTAATGTGCCTTTATATTAAGTGTTTGAAACAATTTTTTTGTTTCGTTAGCAGGGTGAAACTACTGGTGATTACAAACACGCGCTTTTGGGCTTGATACGCTAATAAGACGCAACATCTGTAAGAAATATATACCACTACTGGGTTATTAGTTCATTTATATGTTAGATCTGAATTTCATCCTCAATGCATGATGTGCATAGATTTGTGGTTTAAGTGCAGAAGAGTATTTAGAAAACTTTATTGTAGACATTTTTATAATTATTGTTGTGATTGTACTGTTATGAATTTGTAAATTTATATTCATATATAAATCATCTATTTATGTAATACAATAAATACATTTCATTATTTTTTATTCAACTTATTACTTTTTATAATAGTTATGCAGCAGCTTGGCCCTGTAAGTTGTACCCATAACTTAAAAAAAAAATTAAAGAATGATTAGTTAAAATAGTTTATTTACACAACTACACGATTTTTTATGAACATAATCATAAATTTAGGCTTGTTTTTTTATAGTTTCATTTATCCAGTCCGTGTATGTATGAACTCTTGTAAACACATCAGGTTTTCCCTTAGCGCAGGGGATTCCCCAGGACACGACGCCCACTTGTGTGTGATTATAAACCAATGGACCACCAGAGTCTCCCTAAAAAAGAATCAAATTATTCTGCAAAATCTTTTACTGGTAAACATACATGGCATGCTCCTTCACCCGATTTATTAAATGTGCAAATATTACTAGGCCTAACATCAGCATCAGGATGAGCTTCTGCACATTTTTCATTGCTTATTGATTTTAAAACGATTGTTTGTAGTTTGTTTGGTACAGTACCAGGATACTGCAATCAGAACATTATTTACCTAATAAACAGATGTACATATTAAAATAAAAAAACAATTAAAATGAAACCTACGGAAGTCGTTCCCCATCCACTTAAAACCAACTCTGAATCGGGTTCTGGATCTTGCTGTGATAAAGCTACAGCTTCCACTCCATTTCCATATTTAATAGAGTCCTTTAATTTTATAAGAGCTATGTCATTGGTGATAATTGATGGGCAATATTCTGGATGGGCGATTAATTCTTCGGCTGAATAAGAATCACCACCTTTGTCTAATAAATTACTACCAACCACTATCATATATCTAGATGCATTTTGCCTATAACACACAACACAATACTGTTTATTTTAATGCAGAAAAAAAAAGTATTCGCAAGAAAATATATAGGATCTACCACTTAATTCGGGACACTGCCTCCTTTTTTTTTTACTTCCATCAAATTAACTACGCATTTTTTGAAACATCTAAATATGACAACAAATGGAGCCCAAGGATATGTACATTTTTGCTTATTTAACCGAATCCTAATATCTCTTATATTAAGCGATATCTCCATAGTGGCTCGAATTGATTAATACAATATAATTTTTACACTACTGAAAGTTATATTTTTATTTGGGTAAACATTTTTTCGTTCATACTTATGGACACAATGAGCTGCAGTCAAAACCCATTTTTCGTTAAGCACAGATCCTCCACAGATGTGACGATTCTTCACACGCAGGGACACTTGGTAAGGGAATTCGTTTGGCTTTGCATCAGCACCACCAACAATACGTTGATCACTGGCACCTACATATCATAAATACATGAAACTCACTCTAAAATCTGTGAAAACTGAGTCAAATAAGTTGGGTACTTACAAATAAAATACAAATTATTGACCAAAATAATTACACCCAGCACGTATTCTGATGAGGAAACCATTTCGAAATGTTATCTAAGACATAATGCACCCTTTATTTATAACGAATAAATATACTGTTTTGCATTAAGTTGCATTCATTTTTGATAACAATTTTTTTGTAGAAGGCACCTGCAGTGTGACCCACAATACAAAATTTGATAAACAATACTTAATATGCAATTTAAAATTTATATATCTTTTATGTACTGTAATCATTAAAAAACTTGTAAAAATCCCTCCTGCAGTTGCGATTTTATAAAATATTTAAATAACATGTACATATTGGATTTGTACATTTTAACTGGTTCATATTCTTCTTTGAATAACTATAACTAAGTAATCAAACTAAAAAACAGTAATATTAAACAATTTTTTTTAAATTACTTCAGAACAATATAACTTTCATTCCATTAATATTCTTAATTTCAAATATCTACTTAACAGTAAATAATTCTAGCACGATTTATCAAGAGTACAGTAGTAATAATACACAAAAAAAAGGATCCAATAATCCTAGTTTACTTTATATATTTCAATTGTGTAATTATACACATTTACAAGTACGACCGATCCATTTTATATAGCTGGAAACCTTAGTAAATACGTCTGGATAGCCTTTTGCGCATGGAACACCCCAAGACACTATCCCTACTACTGTCCCGTTATAAATAAGAGGACCACCAGAATCTCCCTAGAAATACAAATATTAATATGTTTATAGAGGGTTTTGCAATAAAATTTTCCCAGCCAGCAACTTATTTAATTTAAGAGAAAGAGCTTTGACATTTATTACAAAGTGTTTTGTAATAAATGCTAAAACTCTTTTAAAGTTAAAAAGTTACTGTACTGGGCTGTTCATATACTCTGTATAAGTGAAAAATGAATAATCAATTCTGGAGTCAATAAGTATGCACTATTTATTTATTCAAAAATGTTTTCAATTTTTATTTTATTTTTCACACTTACTGAGCAGGTACCTTCTCCTCTAGAACTAAATGTACACAAATTACTTTCTATAACTGGGTGGAACTCCTTCAATTTTTCACTGCAGACCTGATTACAGACTATTTTTACCTCAAGCTTTTGAAGTTTATTTGGAGTTGGTCCATTGGTCTGTAAAAATTACATACCCAACTTACAAAATTTTCTTCAGTGTCGATTTGCTATATTTGGAGTTAAATTTTGATTTGCATTTAAATTAGAGTCACCTACATTAGTATAACCCCAGCCCGACACAACACATATTGCACCAGGATGTATGTCGCCTTGAGCTAAGGCAATCGGTTTTACTGCAGGACTAAATATGATATATTTGCATGATTTTATAATGGCTATATCATTTACTTGTCTCTCGTCATCGTAAAATGGATGAGAAATTAATTCACAAACGATGTACTGGTCTCCTTTTCCATCTAATAAATTAGTCCCCACTTTAATTTTTGTATTTTCCGGATTTAAACTAAAAAAAAATATGCAAAAATTGGTAAGACAATAATTATAAATTTTTAAGCAGAAAAAATACAAACGACTATCTTTTCTTTGGTGATATATACCTGGGAATACAATGCGCAGCACAGAGAACACAACGACTGCTTATTATTGACCCTCCACAATGATGAGAATTATCTTTCTGTATCGAAACTTGATGAGGAAATTCCATATCGGCTGCATCTGAACCACCAACTATACTCGGGCGTACAATGATATCTCCTAAAAAGTTTCTAAATATGTAATAACAAAATTTTTGTTGCTTAAAGGCTGGCTTAAGTTTGCTTTAGTAACAGGACGTATTATAAAAAATATAAATATAAAACTAAACAGACAAAACGCTTTTGATATTAATTGCATAAATAAAAAAATCAACACACCATAATTTTTGTAAGCTTATTTAATGATGCATAGAACAATTTTGATTAAAGTACGCTTAATTCAGTGAGCAATATAAGCTCTAAATTTAATGAAGCAAAGTAAAACTTACCTTCGCAATAAACAACACTTATTACACCCAAAAGACTAAAAAAAACGCCCCAAACCATGATGCTGAACTTTTTTAAAAACATTTAACAAACGAATGTTCTCATATATGTAGGAACTAATTTTTATCTTATAGAGATTAAGCAAGCATGACAAAATAAACCTGGTCCATTAATTTTGTTACAAAAACGATAAATAAATGAAGCATGTAACACCTAAAACGTGTTAAATTTAAATAAAAAATATTTTGTTTAGTGTTTTAATGGTTGCAAGTACAATCTATAAATAAGTAACACAAATACATGAACATTTATCGATCTAATTTCAAAACAAACTTACAAATACATAACTTAAACTTATTCTCTTGTTATTTATATTATTGGAATTTACTGCACATTAATTATAAATTTAAAAAACAAATTACGGTAATTCTAATAAAAATCTTCCTCGGCAGTTTTGTTCCCCTGCTGATTTTTAATTTGGTCCTGATTATAGTACATATCGGCCACCTGTTGCGCGGAAGTAGCATCTTCAACAGTTTTGTCATCGCGAATGCGGATAAATCGTGGAAATCGCAAAGATATTCCCTTTTCTGGATCGACCTACATACACAAAGAAAGCATAATTTAACAGTACAGTAGTAAAACAATTAAAAACAAATAATTTAAAAAATGTGTACACTGGGTACTTAATTCGGGTCACTATGGAGATCTTGCTTAATATAAGAAATGGAGATTCAGTTAAATTGGCAAAAAAGGGCTCGAATTAAGTGGTGCAGCCTGTAAATTACACAAAATTTTATGAATCTTTGGCATTCTTACAATTCCAATTGCAGCCCTGTGAACTGGAGAAAGAGATAAGTCAGCACACTTAATCTCCCAAACTTGTACAGCATCAAACCAATGGTCTGGTTCATGGGACGTATCGTATCTGTAATACGGCTTCGGTTGTGGAATTAAATGGCCTTTTAAATACTCTGAATGAGTTTGAAGGGCTTCATCACTAAATCCTGTTCCAATCTACAATAGAAATTTTGAATAAAAATGCATCTACTTTAATTATGCGAATGTTAAAATTGTAACATAAAAAATAAATTGTTGTGTACCTTGCATAAACTCTGATACTCTTCGTTATCTTTGTCGTAACAAGCTAATAAAAATCCTCCGTAAGTCCCAGTGCGTTTTCCCCTACCTAAATACCCCCCAATCACCACAACATCGAGCGTATCCCCAACTCCATCCAAATAATCTTTTTTCAATTTAAGCCAGTTTCGTGACCTCTTCGCTATTTCGTAAGTTGCTTCCTCTTCTAAAGTTTTAACCATAAGTCCCTCACATTTTCCTGACAACAAAAAATCACTAAATTCGGAAGAATTACACAAAAATCTATGTTTCACATTAAATTTTCAGTACCTTTAACACTTTCGTCCAAAAATTCTTGAACTTCTTCCATTTTCGTGGTGTCCATGGATTTAGCAAACCACCATTGACCTTCAGCTTCTTGAAAATGGCTTTTAAGGAGAGCGCGGCGTTCCATAAACGGTTTTTTAACAAGCGATTCACCATTTAAATACAGCAGATCGAACATAAACACACAAACTTGCACTTTTATGTCTTCTTCATTCGCATCCTAAAAAGTTACATTAACAGCAGTCAAAAAAGGTGACCAATTGCAAGAGGAACAGCCTCAACTGATCAAAATTTATTACTTACTTTGCGTTTTCTGGTGCTAAGTATCTGGAATGGCAAAATTTGTTTGTTTTCTTTATCCCAAGCTACGGCTTCACAATCAAGTATGCATGATTGAACATTCTCTGTTTTACAGAGGTCCAGACGGGACACGATATCTGGATATTTTGTAGTATTATTTTCTTGATTGCGACTGTATATAAAAACTTCTCCTTTTTCATCAATGTGTATCTGAGCACGTTCCCCATCGTACTTCCACTCGCAAGTAAATTTGAGTCCCTCGAAGCGCTGCAACACTTCTTGTACACCCTTCGTTGGATGTGCCAACATGGGCTTCAAAGGTATCCCTGGAGTAAGTCTACAATGCTCCGGTAATTTTTCAATCCCTTCGCGTAGTATGACCGGCATAATCTTATCATAATTTGGGCATTCACAGTACGTTGTTTTAAGAATCAGCGCTAGTTTGTCATATTTATTTTTGAACGACTCGGTGGACATAGTTTTTGATATGTTGAGGTCTTTTGGTGGGTAAGGCTGATTGGGTGAGGTCATAGCACATGCTAAAGCAAGGGCTTGAAGGACTGATTGTTCCGCTAGGCCTATACGGAGCTTTCCAGCGAGCGAACGAATTAAATACCTCGCCTCTGATTGTTTACAAGCTACGAACATCGACTGGATTTTTTCGACTTTTTTAGTTTGCGAGGCATGGCCAGTCATCTTGGCTATTTCTTTGAGCTTATCGTAAACGCCCCTGACTGCGAGCCTGGGGGGTTGGAATATCATTCGCTGATTGCTCTTTGATTGCTCGGCCACGATTCCTAGGTCACCGGCAGCTTGTGCGTCGGCTTTAATCTGTGCTACGGTTCTTCCAGTGGACTGTGCAATCGCTTTCATTAAACTTGTTTCTGCAATACCCAATTCGAGGCCTTCGTAGGCCGGCGCGAGCTTGTTGAGGCACAAATACACACTCGGCAGTAAATCTTCAGGGCTCAGAACAATTACAGAACGAAAGTAATTGCTTAAGATTTCGATCATTTTAAGACGGGCCGAGACACCTTCTATTTCTTCAAGTGTTCTGGACAATGCCACGTACGGCACTTTTTCAGAATATTTCCATGTTGCATCATCAATTGGATGGTATTTAGCTTTGGCTGGACTGTATTGAACTTCGGAGATTGTGTCTTTTTTATTTGCTTCTTTTCCATTAGTTTTTGATGCTAAAAATATTTTAAAAAAAGTTATAGTTTCCTGATAAAACAACAATGCCTAGTATGGTTTTAAGAAAAAATTTGTTGATTCCAGTTCAAAGAAACAATAAGTTAATCACATGTTTTATTTATACATGGAAAAATTACGCACCAAAAAAACTGTGCATTTGTGTTTTTCCTCCCTTAGATTTGGCATCAGTTTCTTTATTTTTTATACTTATTTCTGAAATTACTATTGATTCTTTTTCTTTACATGCTTTTTCATCCAAGTTGCTGTCTGTACCATTATTTTTCACTTCTTGGGAGGTTTGAAGTTTATTTTTATCAGTCACATCTGCTTTAATGTCAGTCTTTTCGTCTTCTTTACCGTTTCTAGATGGGCTTGTACCAATATTCTTGGCTTCATCACCACTGGAATCTGACTGTATCACAATTTTTTTCCTCTTTTTCATCTTGGAGGTATCTGTAGTGACAGTCTCTGGTTCTTCGCGAACCTCCTCCACTAAGCCATTGCCATTTTCAATTTTTGTTGGTGATTTAACTGGAGAAAGTGCCCGACCTCTCTTTAAAATCGCCTGTATCTCAGGTTTAAGGGTGGTTGCTTTGGTTTTAACTCTTTTAGCTAAAAGTATTAAAAGATTAATAATGTATAAAGCAAATAAAGTACATAATTACCTGTTTTTCTCAGTGGAATATCGATTGGTGGTGTACTGATATCGTGACCTGAACTAAAATGATCATAGAGAAAAACTATTCAATAATTTAATAAGAAAACTAAAATCATGTGTTGAATATAGTTTGTATACTTGAATTTGTATTTTCATTGTATACCTTTAATTACAAAATTATGAACCGCTTACCTAATAGCATCAGAATCATCACTGGAGCTAAGACCTCTTTGCCGTTTGTTTTGGTCCTCGCTGACCTTTTTTTTATTGGAAATTCCTGACGTACTAACAGAACGTAGATAAAAAGTTAAAGTTTGTCTAGTTAAACCATTATAACGAATTAATTTACAGTTGGATATACCAAGTTTGTGAACAAACGGACGGATTATTATCATGATTAAATTTTTACATACCTCGGACCAGGCACAGACTCATCATTTTCTTTAGGAACAACACGATAGAAAAATGAACTGTGAAAAAAAATATTTTTTTTTAATACAGCAGCATAAACTATTATTACTGATCAACGACTGTTCTCATCGAGCATCGAAGTATTTGAGGGTGCTCCAGAAATAAGTTAAAATTGAGGCGGTTTAATTTTAAAAAGTCTAAAGGTTTTTAAAATGTAATAAAAAAATTCTAAGCCATTGATCTACCGCAATTATTTTTAAATTATTCCAAAAAACCATTGAAGGTGGAAATTTTGAATTTTTGAAATTTAATATATATTTTTGTATTTAACAAACTAGATATTGGTTTTTAAACTTACGTTATACTTTTCTGCGACATTTCATTAAAAAAAAACTTAGCTTTAAACGTTTTCTCTAACCCTTAACACACTGGTCATAACCCAACTTAACCAACTGTTGATTAACCAATTCCCGCGTTTTCTTCCGAGGCTACGAAGCCTCATGAGGTTAGCAGTGGAATAGAACTCGATTTTTGATTACTTTGGGTAAATAAAATAACAATATAATATTTGTACAACGTAAAATTCGCTTAAACTGACTGAAACGCATAAATCTTCTATGCATAGCTTCTATCTTCTATGGCATAAATTTAGAATGTTTACAGAACAATAACGTTGTGATCAAAATAAAGTAGATTTTATATACGCAAATAAAGCCTCAATTTATGAAAATTAAAATGTGACCATCTAGTTAAGGAAATATGGTTTTAAAATAATGAACAAGAAACTTTTAATGAATTGTATAGCTTTCGGTTTATATACTAACTACTAGTAATAACGTTTTATATAGCATATACCGTTTATTATAGGTAAACATTAATTAAAACAAACTGTCGTGTAAACTAATCTGCAGCCGATCAGATCGTAATCTTATAAACAAACCAGAAAAATTATACTGTTTTAGTTATATTTCTTACTTAACAACTGGCTGTACTGATTAATAACTAACTAGTGAGTGTCAGACGTCAATGGTGTTATGTTTTGGCAATTTATGTTAGCGTTTTGAATTATTGTCCATTTCATAGGGATTCCCTACTAATATTTGCATGCATAAGAGACTTTTAAAAATAAACTGTTCATGTAGTGTCTACATTTACTAGTGTACGTTGAATAGTCGGCCTATTATGAGAAGAATTGTATAAAACTTCGGTAGACATGGCTGCGACAAGAAAGTTGCAAGGTGAGTACGAAATTAAACTACAGTAAATATCTCATTATTGACGCTTTTATGATAAGGGAAGATAAAAAAGAATGTCTTAAAATTACCTTCCAAGAAATATCCAATGTTTATGTTATCTTATATGAAGTAACGATAAGTACATGACCTAGTACCAACCGCTTGTAATAGGTTCAAGTTTTTGTAAAATTTGACATAAAACTGATTAAAAAAAGTGAAAATTATACGCTAGCAATTAAAAGCAAGCTTTTTTGATAAACTCTGCGAAAAGGGATGATCAAATTTACCATTATTTAGCCTACAAGAGATCTTCAAAATTGTCATATTGATATGTCAAAACTTAATAGATCATCACTTTTAAGTTAAATTTAAGCCATTTCATTATTTGTTCTTGGTTTATTTGTGCCACCAACAAAATCAAATAAACTTGTTTTAGATGTTAGCTGTGTATTTGCTAACTACATAAATAAAACATTTGCTATAGGTGAAATTGATCGATGTTTGAAGAAAGTTACCGAAGGGGTAGAAACATTTGAGGATATATGGCAGAAAGTGCATAATGCAACAAATAGTAATCAGAAAGAAAAATATGAAGCTGATCTCAAAAAAGAAATAAAAAAATTACAGAGGCTGCGTGACCAAATTAAAAGTTGGATTGCCTCTGGTGAAATTAAAGATAAAAGTACTTTAATGGACTATAGGAAACTCATAGAAACAGTAAGAACACATTTTTTAGTTGTTGTTTACAATTGTATGTGAATATTAAAATGTATCAATAATTGGGTGTAATGTTTAGCAAATGGAAAGGTTTAAAGTAGTCGAAAGGGAGACAAAAACGAAAGCCTATTCGAAAGAGGGTTTAGGAGCCGCACAGAAAATGGATCCTGCTCAAAAAGAAAGAGAAGATATTACCACTTGGCTTGTTAGTAATATCGATACACTAAATATTCAGGTAAGTTTTCGTATTGTTATTGTTTTATTTATTATCATCATTGTTCGCCTGAAATTTAAATAATGTTGTTTGTAGATTGATTCTTACGAATGCGAGATAGAATCACTATTAGCGAATAAAAAAAAGAAGCTAGATAAAGACAAACAAGAAAGGATGGACGATCTAAAAGCAAGATTAGAAAAGCATAGGTTTCATATAAGAAAATTAGAGACGTTATTACGAATGTTGGATAATATGTCGGTAGAAGTTACACAGGTATACAGAATTGTATATTTAAAGAAACCAGTTTTTGATGAAAAGCAAGATGTACATTGAATATTTTTCCAGATCAAACAAATCAAGGATGATGTAGAATATTACGTTGATTCTTCACAAGAACCTGACTTTGAAGAAAACGAATACATTTACGATGATATAATTGGATTAGATGAAGTTGAGTTATCTGGAGTTGGTTTACCTTCATCTGCGACAACGGACAGTAATGAAACTGGAGGCACACCCACATCTATCATCTCAGGATCGTCACCTATTGCATCTCCTCCTCTTAGTAATCCACCGTATAACCATTCCAGTGATAGTTCAAACGAAGAGAAAAAAAATCAGTACAAAGATGCCCCAAAGGTATTACACATTTATGAATGTTTACGTTATTATCATAGTTTTTATCAATACTCTAGCATAAATTCAAAATTTATTTATATTCATGAACATTTAAAAAGTTTCAAGCGTTTACTTTTGTTTTTGCTGGTCGATTGAAGTCAATAAAAGTAATTCAGCTGTTCTTGGTTGATATGTATCTTATGGAGTAGGCCTTGTTTGATTTGCAGCCGGTGAAACCGTTGGCAGTGAGGGCGACGAGTACCAACTTAAATAGTAGCAGTAATTCCACATTAAATTCAAGCGGCAATAGTGCGACGTCGACGCCTTGCAGTAAACCTGGCCTTGTGAGTAGCACCCCCAGTAAAGTGTTTATGGTTAGGGACAGTTCGCCCATTCCTCAGATAACATCAGGAAATTTTGCAGCGGTAGCTGCAAACAACTCGACTTCCAAACCTAATACAAGTAAGCAATCATTTTCTTTACTTTTTTTAATATTTTGGTGCTGTAACACTTCTGTTTTTATTTTTTAGGTGTTGGGGAAAGTGTTCTACCATCTGTGATAACTACTAGCAGTAGTAGTCTGTCGACGACGCAAGGTACTCTTATGACAATTTCAACACATCATCACAGTGTGACGTTACAGCCATCCAATCCTCATACGGGAATCGTAAGTATGCAATGCTTAATTTCTAATAATTTTGGCAACCTAAGCAATATTTTCTGCAATAAAATAGACAGTTTATTTATTGATTGTTGTATTTGTAGGTTCCTCATAATTCAGCAATTGCATTACCTGGTGTTCCGAAAACTAGCAGCTTTAACGATTATCATGCACAAAACAACAATACGAGTCCAGTTTCAAGTGTCAGTAGCAGAACATCACCTCTTCCGAGCGCAGATATTATGATCATACAGCCATTAATTCAGCCGATCATGAATGGCCCCACTTCCGATAACAAAGTGAGATTCTTATTTTAAACGTTTAAATTTTTTGCAATGTTGGGACGTAATAATTTTTAAAAATTCTGTTAGATCGCAGATGGCATGTCCTCATTAAAGAGCATGGCTCAACAAGCGATAGATCGTGCCGGCTTGGACGGTAATCAAGTCATGCTGGAAACGAATAAAGTTCAAAATAGTGGTAAATCAGAAGCGCACATTCCGCCACTGCTTGGTGTAGCCCCGCTGGGTGCAGTCCCATTACAAAAAGAACATCAAAACCAGTTCCAAATGATGGAAGCGTCGTTCTACCACATGCCTCATCCTTCGGATTCAGAAAGATTGCGAACGTATCTCCCGCGGAATCCGTACCATACTCCTCATTATTACATACAGACACCCTTGCCCCATTCGGACACCTTAGAATTTTATCAAAGGCTCGCCACAGAAACGTTATTTTTTGTCTTTTATTATATGGAAGGTACAAAAGCTCAATATTTAGCAGCGAAAGCGTTAAAGAAGCAAAGCTGGAGATTTCACACAAAGTATATGATGTGGTTTCAAAGACACGAAGAACCTAAAGTTATAAATGAAGAATACGAACAGGCAAGTTTTACATAAATTGATTACTTTTGTTAATCCCTTGTAACTTCTGTGAAACTTCGATTAAAGAATTTATTGTCTTCAAAATATATTAATTGCGTCTTATTCGTTTGCTAATCTTTTATTTTTTGTATATTATAGGGGACGTACATTTATTTCGATTATGAAAAATGGGGCCAACGAAAAAAGGAAGGATTTACATTTGAATATAAGTACTTAGAAGATAGAGACCTGAACTGAGTAAAAGCATTTTTTGCAATATTGTGTTTAATTTCCTTTTTTCTTTTAACTGAATAAGCAATTTTGTAATATACTTATAAAGCTGTTGTAGAACAGTACATGAAAAAAAACTATACGATTATACATTTAATTGCTAGTTTGCTTTAGTATTTGACCGACCGGTAATTTTTCGTTTTAGTGTCCGTTATTATTGCACCAGTTTTAGTCTTTGCCATTACACACGTCTCCGCTGGAGTGACTGTCGCTCTGTTTAGATAAAGTTTTTTCTTCTGCGTACAATAGTGTGCAGCGGTAATGATTAAACTGCGTTCAACACTAAGGGACACTATACTGACCAATTACCGATTGAACATTGCATTTAGCCAAAACAATGGATAAAAACAATTTTGCTTCCAAGGCGGAACTTCATAAAACAGAAAGCCATTGAGTAATAACAAATCAAAAATTAATACAAATATTCTTTATTACACTGTATTATATACAAAACACAGACATAAAAGTTTAGGTTATACCTAACTATAAAATAATTTAAATTTATACTGGAAGTTAAAAAGTCCATTACAGTACATCATAAAGCTTATTATCTATGGTAAGTATTCCATACGATACGCAATAACGTTTTGATTTGGGTGCTAAAAAATGGATACATGAATAATATAGTGAATTAAGTATGGAAAAATATGAAGTCTTCAGTCTATAGCTTGCAGACTTGTGGTGTAGGCAGTCAGCCATGTACTTATGTCAACAGTGCTTGTGGGCAGAACTGATATCTTGAAGATAACAGTACAAGATACCGGCTTGGGCCATCACGTCCACCGTACCCGTGGCTAAAAGATCCCTGTGTTTATTGTTGTCAAGTTTTCCTCCTGGCCTTAAAAGTGTTGGTCCAAATACTGTAGCTAAATTATGTAACGACATTTTGTTCTCATTTTCATGTTGATTGATCCTTAAAAAAAAAAAAAAAACATCGTTACACGCAAGGTTCAAGCAAATTTACAGTTAATTAAAAACAATAATTGTCACAAGATTACTATTACACCAAACAAATATTATTACTGCATAAAATTTCTGTGCGTCACTTACTTAATAAGGTGCTCTAAAATATTTTCTATTGTTGCTTTGTTCTGTTGAGGTAGTTTCGAGAAACAATCTTTCAACAACTCCATTCGCCTTATGAGGTTGCCGTTGCTCTGATTAAATGCTTCCAACAATGTCGGGTACAGATGATCTGTAAATAGCGCCTCGGGTAGTTCTCGCAAGTAAAGCTTTAAGATGCCAGTTACGGAATGAACGTCCACTTCTTTAAGCAATTGTTCGGCTTCGTAGGAATCTGGAATATATATCGAGATAACATAATAATCGCAAAGACAAAACTAAATCAAAACTTACTACTTTCGAATGACTTTTTCAGTCGTGTGAGATCAGATGCTGAACCAGAAACACGATAAATTCCCACTTCGGACATGCCTCGTCTTTCGACTTCTCTAATACATGCAGCCACAATAAAAGGAATGTCGCGTTTTTGTCGTCTAAGAAAAATAAATAAACCATTAATCACTTACAAATAAACAAAGAACATTAATTAGCAGTCATTTATTCAGAACAATGCTTGATTTGTTCGAGTTGTTAATTCATTGAAATAATTCACTTTACTTGTACATCACTCCTTTTTTTAAAAAGATTTTTGGTAAAATTGACAGAGAAGTTTAAAATTCATTTTCTCATCAATAGCATTCTAATTTATTAAATAACTTGTTTAATTAACAATACTATCAAAATAATACATTTGTGGATGCAACGCTTGTGTGCATCGAGTTGCCTACATTTAGGCGGTTTTATTGTAAATTTTCAAAATCGACTTTAACCTTTTATCAATGCCACAAGTTTTGTTTGGTGATATAGAATGATAATGATAATTCATAAAAAGATAAGTGATTAACTGATTACACTCGACTTATGTTTACACAGTTCATATATTATTCTATGATTTACAGTAATTTAGTTTCTTAACAAAAATGGCATATTTAAGTCCACTTACTTGCAAACGTTTTGTATTTTTTCACCGAACAGAGCCCCTGCCTTTCCTGTCGGCACCCTACGCAGGCTAACTTCACACGGTGCAAACTTCAGCCTTACTCGCAATTGACATCCGTTAATGGGATATGTATGTTCAACTAAATTTTGTCCTAACCAGTTCCGGCTGAGTTTCTGTACATATTTACCGAACAAAGTGGCGACTTGGGTGCCGGTCTCTCGATAAACCAATATACGAAGATTTTCACAACCTTCCAAGTCTATAACGAACGACTCGTTCCAAACAGGCGCGTTCGAATTGCACACCATTTTTGTCTTTGCTTTTCTGAAGAAATGTCCATAAAAATCGACTTCAATGCATATGTAAACATCTGAAAAAACTTCGATTATGTAAACATAAATCACGTTTTTACGACAATAATTATTTGCGACCATAATAAGATAAATAAATGAAATGACGGCACTTACCGGCATTGAACTCCAGTCCCTGTAAATCGACCATAGTGATATGCAAGTCACCGACAAGCAAACTCTCGTCGTGACCGCTTCGAAGCAGATAAGAGCCCATATTTGTCTTTAAATACGCTCGACATGCGGTGATCCACTTCTGAAGCTCCAGCATACTTATATTGCACGTGGCCGGCGGCGAGCCAGTTTTCTGCAACGTTTGGATGGCCTCGATCCATTGCGTACGTTCGAACTCCGAGGATAAAAAGAAAATTAAAGTCTTTTGAGTTTGGCGATGTTTTATTCGGAAGACCAAATTTGGTGAAACTAGTACTAATTGGCTCTCCAGTTCCAAAAGCCTTTTGCGGAATTTTTCTGAACCTCGTCCAAGTCGAATTTTCTGTTAATACACAATAAAAAAATTAAAACGTTTCTGCTATTCAACAACAAACATACCTTGTCTTCGTTGGCTTTCTCTTCTTGTCGCAACTGATCTCTAACATTCGATGCTTGGGACTTTAGAGACACTATATTTAAAGACGAGACTTCGTGTGGATTGGCGGTCGATTCTTCAAGTATATGAATGTCTTCCACAGCAATAAACCACTTTAGTTCGTATGTATACTTTTCGTTACGGCCAGACGACTAAAATATAATAATCAATTTATAAAATATTATCGTTAAATAACATTTTAACTCACCATATATTTAGCACACGCTATGACATCATTAAAAAGAAATAAATGCCTTAATTTGCGATGTCCATCGACTAATTCTACTATGAATGAATTCTTGACTAGACGCCTCTGTGCACGATCAGTTGCCTAAAATTAACCAAAACATGGCAACGTAAAAGAAATGCCTCTTAGGAGATAATTTTCTTTAATTGCAAGAATATTTTGTCTACAGCATTAACTTTAGAACCAGAAAGGAAATGGATGTACTGGTCTAATAAAGGCTTTGAAGTTTTCAGTACGAATCTTGTGCAAAAAAAAATTACTTACAGGAAACATCGATTTGGTCTGGATCATATTGAACTGATCTAGAAAACCTTGTGTGATTTTCAGTGCTTCCGAAAGGCTGTTGTGATCAGGATGAGATGGAAGTGTGTATTTTAAAAGATCGTGCAGCACAAGTGCATTTTTTTGGACACGGGCCACCGGTTTGTGCAAGAGATCTTCCAAAGAAATCGACTGGCCTGACAAACTCTTACATGTAATATGTTTCGTAATTTCACCGAACTGCGAGTTGGAAGCACTGCACTTTCGGACAGTATCAAGTGAACGTCCGTAATTACCCAAGAACGCTCCGTACAATATTAAATTTGTCGCCTGAAAACAACAGCACTTTTAAACTCACACAGTTACAGGAAACACATTTGTATATTTAATTCTATACTGACCATATTTTTAAAAATTTCTCCAATTCTACTGTCCCATTTATTTGCTTGGCCCTTAAGGTTTTCTAAAAAGCTGGAATGGAGTGAGTGTAACTCTGGAATTTTATAAAATATAGTCTTAAATTCTGTCTCTGTTATTACTGGATGTGAAGTACTAAATGTGGCTTTAATCGCTTTCATGTACTGCAAATGAAACACATTATTAAACGTGTCATAGCTTTGACAAATTTAATCAATTGAATTACCTGCATTGTAACATTCAACCATTCTACATAGTTCGCTTCACTATCAATGATATTGGATAAGATACATCTGTACATTGTCATTCGTTCTGCTTCAACTTTACTATCACCATCCTAAACAAAAATTATTCAAAGCTAGAATTCCATTAAAGGATAAGGCTGATGTGTGTACCAAATTTTACTAACCTGGCTGAATTTTCTGCGTGTCGAGGGAGTTGTGGATTCTAAAGAACTTGAACTGGCATATGAACCATCATCCGTACTTCTCCTAAGTTCGGGAACTTCATCTTCCTCGCTGCTGCTGTGTCCATCAGGTCCCGATCTTTTCCTGCAAGTAGCAGTGTTTTAAAAATAAATATTTATCTATGTAAGAAATACTTTTAAGCCAACGGATTTTTCCTAATCACGTACCTAAAAACCAGTTTGGTAACTAATACAACTTACTTTATAAAATATTCAATGTTAACATAGTTGGAAGTAGTTCCTGGTGATTGCGGCTCTGAAACAACGTCGCTGAATGTATTTCGTTTAGCGGGTAATGGAAGAGTGGTTTGCGTGGTGAAAACATTTTCGGTGCTAGATTCTTGTTCGCCTGTAAAATTTAATTGCACTCAATATTTTATCTTTCAAAACAAAATAGCGTTAACAAATTTCGGCCTGTTCGAAACATAAGCTGGACTTACTTTGCTCGTCTCCCACGTCGGCTGCGACTGAATCATAATAAGGTTCATCTACTGATGTTAACTGTTCTGATGAAGAGACGAGAGATTCATTGCTACTTTGTGGACTGGTTTTAGGACGGCTAAATGATCGCAACAGGGGTTTCACTGGTGGTCTAAATATAAAAACCAGCATAAATAAACACACATCAAAAATATCACACGAACTTGAACCAGTTAACATACTTTGGAGGAAGTTTTAATGGTGGTGGTCCAGTATCTGCAGGTTTTAATCCATTTACTTCTATAACAGTAACGAAACTGCTGGGATCAGGATTAGAAGTAACGGTTTCATCATCAGTATGTGATAAATCATTACTGATCGTACTTAATCGATATTCACCAATACTTTCACGTAATTCACTCACACATTTATTCACAGTATTATTAGCATGATACTCTGCTGATTTTATGACTGGTGGTTCAGCAACTTCACTCTAAAAATGAAATAGAACAAACGTCACTTACTGAATAGCATGAAATAAAGTAATGTCAAAATAGTAAATAGAAAGCACGTTTTATTAAGAAACACCTACATTCTAGAAATTTAAAAACAATTCAGAACTGCAGGATATTAAAGTTTTAAGTGTGATAACGACATACAGTAAAACTTCCGCACAAAATATTTAAATGTCGACAGTTCACTGTTCTTAACACACATATAGATAAGATATAAATGTGATGAATTTAAGGCGTTTTATGAGTAATCTAATATTTACCTTTGATACATTATCAGATATGACATCATAATTTTCCAATTTTATTTCCTCTGTACTGCCTTTTTCTTGAGCAACTTTTTTCTTGTGTTCTTCCACATCATGTAACAGTCGTTCGAGATATTCAACGTAAAACTCTTCTTTTTCCAATTCCTCTTTAAGTAAAGACACTTTCTGTTTGTGCTTTGCTAAATTTGCTCTTACATCTTCCTCCCAAGCAGCGGGTAGGGTACTTTGTGGAAACCTTTGCGACCACACTTGTTGAAAATCTCCAAACACACTCATTATACACAAGTATATTAAATCAATTTTTCATCTTTTCAATTTAAAAAAACATTCAGTTTCACTAAAAACCATAATCAATTGATAAACATCACCAAAACTGCCATTTTGACAGTGACGGCTGAATTATTTGACAACTAGAGCGATAACATTTCCCATACAACATATTTATCAAAGCTACAATAGTTACTTCCCATAATTATTAAGTTAGACATCTCTTCCTTTTTTTTAAATAATATATTGTTGTTTACAATAAATGTTAAAAATATGATTAATTACTATTTGTTATTTGTTTGCGTTTATAAATAAATTATGTAATTTAAAAATAAAAATTTTAATATTTGATTTTGAAAATTAATGAAATTTATACCTCTTGCAATTAAAAAATTTAAAGAATTTGTCCAGTGCGAACGAGGTTCAAGGTTAACAAAACGATCACAAGTGTCATCGGTTCATATAAACCGATAGCAGAAAATGATATTAATCTTTGTAGAATAATTAATATTGTGGTTGTCTTCATTGCAGCACAAAAATGACTGATAATATAGATGTGTGGGATGAATGGGAAGAACTTGCAAGTGATTTTAAGGAGCTGGAGGTTAGAACACATATATAAATGTAGTATCCTGCTGTTGCATTGATTGATTTTAGCAAACGAATAAAGTTTATCAAGGGAAATTGGAAGAACTTGATGTCTACCAGAAGCAGTGCCAGAAAAATATTTCACATCAACGATATCGCATGAATATAATTTCCAAAAATTTGATGCAGTGAGTCAAATGTTGCAATATTTTTTTATTGCTTGATATCGTTTATTATTACTGCTAACAATAAATATGATTACATAACTACCGGTTTTTTTTAATGGTGTAAAATTTACCATAGTTATTAATGGCTGTACATTATTTCCAAAGTTAAACGACATTTTACAGTGTTGTTAATTGTTGTCATAAAATGTAAAGCACATTGTAATATTATAAAACATTTGTTTTAGATCAAAAATAAAAGGTGATGTAGATAAAAGCAAAATTGAAGAGCTGCAGAACAATGTCCTCAAACGCACTGTACAACTTTTTGAAATGGAACAAACATTGCCGAAACAAAATGGGGTTTATTTAAAAATTATTTTGGGAAATGTTAATGTGTCTATTCTAAATAAGGAAGAAAAGTAAGTAATGCATTAAAAATTATGTCACACAAAAAATAATATAATTATACTTCATGTGTAATTGTTTTATATGTTTTTTAATTCAGCTACAAACTATTAATACATTTGTCATAGTTACGAAACTGGGGCATTTATTGACCTTGACAACAATAACATGAAGTAATTCAAACATATTTAATTTTAATTACTGCATTTTTTTACAGGTTCAAATATAAAGATGAATATGAGAAGTTTAAATTGATATTGAGTATCATTGCTTTTGTATTATCAGTACTCAATTTGTTAACAAGGTTTAGGTAAGGTCACGATGTTTTTTAATGTTGTGTTAAGCCATTATCATCAATAAAATGACATAGTAATTACCTGTTGAGCACAGAAATAAACACATTCTTATCAGTACATTGATTTATTGCACTTTTTATTTGACATTGTTTGGCATGATATGATTCAAAACATTGTTTTAAAAGTTATAATATCAATAGGAAGTTTAATTTTACTTTAATATTTAAAAAAATTGAAAGAATAATTGTGAACAAAAATATGTAAAGCAATCATGTTTTATAGTTTGTTTTCCTTGTTGTAGGCCATTGGAACTTTTCTTTATATTTCTTCTTGTATGGTACTATTGCACGTTGACAATTCGTGAAAGTATATTAAAAGTAAATGGATCAAGAATCAAAGGCTGGTGGAGACTACATCATTTTCTGTCGACCGTTGCTGCTGCTATACTTTTAATTTGGCCAGATACAGAAACATGGATGGAGTTTAGAAACCAATTTATGTGGTTTAATGGATATATTAGTAAGTTGCTCAAATTATTGTTTCATATATTAATGTGTTAGTCAAGCTCAATTCAGTTTTATTAAAATGATAGGAGAATTTAGTGTAAATAATGTATTCAGTAAGGTCAAAATATAGTAATGAGTATGTAAATGTTTTTATTACTTAAAGGCGTCGTACAGTATCTACAGTTTCGATATCAAAGTGGAGTTCTGTATCGGCTAAAAGCTCTTGGAGAACGACACAACATGGATATCACGATTGAAGGATTTCATTCATGGATGTGGAGAGGGCTTAGTTTTCTGTTGCCATTTTTATTTGCTGGATATTTCTTCCAGTTGTACAATGCTTATGTACTTTACCAATTAAGTTTTGTACCATCAGCAACATGGCATGTGAGTACAAATGTGTTTATTGAAGATTACGCCTTGTCAAATTCTCAACAACAAATTTTAACATATTTTCCAAATATTTTATAAAATTGAATCGCCAAAACTATGTTTTTCCTTAGCTACTTTTGTTAATTATTTTTTTAAATTATAGAACTGAGTCGTTCAAAGGCTAAAGCGATAAACTCCACTATTTGATTTTTTTTACATTTTAGTACCAAAGCACTTGATTGAAGTTTAACTTTTTAGGTTTAAAATAAATTTCCTTATTAATTAGGTTTATAGCATTGAATTGCATTGAATATCAAAACAAATGTTGACCCTCCAATAATAAATTATTTATTTCAGAATAAATAAATATTTCTGGGATACACTAGTTTATGCATTTGTGTGTAATAAGATAAAAAATAAATTATTGGTGTGGAATCCGCTTGCAAAAGCCTAAACATACTTCCTATATTAATTGATAAAAGGCGCCTACTTAAATGCAAAACGCAACCCACTTAGCACGTTGCGCCTACATAGGTATGTAATGTGCCTAACAAAACGCCTACTTTCGGCATTTTCAGGCAACTTGCGTAGCAACGACTTTAAAAGAATTACATATCCATGTAGGCGTAATGTACAGTATGTAACCCACTAAACGTTGCGCCTATTGATAGGCAACCACAACACAAAACGCCTACATAGACATGCAACTAATTTGACATAACAGTTACGCAGGTTGTCTAAAAATGGCAAATGTAGGCGTTTTGTTCAGCACATTGCATACCTACGTAGGCGCAACGTGTTAACTGGGTTGCGTTCTGTATTTATGAATTACAATAAAAGCTAAACAATACTGTTCTTATGACAAACAAAATTAATTTCTGCAGTATACAGTACCATGGTAATCGTAAATTTCAATACAAATCAAAATAAATATGTTATTTAAGATTTTTTTTTTTTGGAAAAGTTATCATTTTTTTAAAGTTATCTTTTTCTTCCGTTTTTGAAGTTATCTATCTTTTTTTTTTAAGTTCTCTTTTTACACTCTCAACTTGTGGCAACCCTAATTTAATCGATTATGAGATGTTAATAATTTTAAATTTAATTTTATCTTATAGGTACCTGTATTAAGTTTTATGTTCCTTGTATTATTTATGGGCAATATAACTACAACTATTATGGTTATTCCAAGTAAACTACGAGAAAAAATGAAACTTCAATACCGTCTAATGAGCCAAAGAATAAGTTGGGCAAGACATTTAAATCACCATGAGGTAATCTGACAAAGTTTAGTAAATATAATGTAGTATTGATGTATTAATTTTTATTGCAGAATAATCATAAGGAAGACTCTACTAAACAAGAATAAAAAACTTTATAATAATTGCATTTATTGGGTTATTATGGTTGTAGATGTCGTAATAACATTTGGATATATTATCGCTGCAATTTGTTTTAGGGAAAATGTAATTTAAGTACTGTATTTATTGACATATTTTAATAAATATTTACAAATATTTTTCAATTTATAATTGGGTAGTTTTAAAGTCTGGGATTAGTTCAAATGTACACCAGTTTTATAACCTACATTTTTAAGTAAAGGCGCCTTGAGAAGCTATGTCAAAATTGGTTAAATACTTTAATTGTTAAAAACTAGAAAAAATTGTAAATAATACGTACGTATTTAACGAGCAGTGTTCAATTTCTAATGTTTATTGCAAAAAATCATTTTAACACACCTAATACCGAGTCAGAGCTGCATAATAAATTCACTCTAATCAATGCTACGTGAGTAATATTGTTTATTACAGATATTATCAACAGCAATGGCGTTAAATAAGTTTATGCATCCTCGAAATATTTACAAGAATCCTCCGGACTTCAAAAAGTTAGCCATAACATATCCAGACTTTAGAAAGCATGTTAAACAGGTTGGCTTTTGATGTTGTTGTTCGTTATTAACTAGGATTGTAATTCTTTTGTCATTAGGATGTATGTGGAAAAGTTACCATCGATTTTAAAGACGCAGAGGCCTTAAGAAGTCTTACGTGTACACTGCTAAAAAACGATTTCGGTTTGCTAATTGAAATACCGTTGAACAAAATGATCCCAACTCTTCCCCTTAGAGTGAATTATGTATTGTTTATAGAAGATCTCTTAAGTGTATCGAGTATTAAAAATAGTGTTAAAGGAATTGATATAGGAACTGGTGCATCATGTATTTACCCGTTGCTTGCTGCAAAAAAATATGAATGGGCCATGCTTGCAACAGATATAAATGATGTAAGCATTTCTTTTGCAGAAGCAAATATTAAAAGAAACGGCTTGGAAGATTTTATTACAGGTAATAATTACTGAAATAATATGAAATATGTAGTTAACTACTTTATTCTGATTGTGGCTGTATTTTATTGTTTTTAATTAATTGAAATAAGTGTGTTATAGATGCAATTTTTATTTTTAGTGAAAAAAGTTAGTGGAGAAACTGTACTTCAAGAAGCAGTAGGAGATTATGATCAATGTTATGACTTTTGCATGTGCAACCCACCGTTTTTCTCGTCAACTCAAGAATTACACCCGTTTTTTAGAACAAGAAAGAAGTCGAGGGCACTTCCAAAAAATGCTTTTTGTGCCTCATTAAATGAAGTGGTTACTGATGGAGGAGAAGTCAGTTTTATTACAAAACTGATTCTCGAGAGCAAGCATTTGGGTCAAAAAATTAAGTACGAATCTTTATTGTTACTTGCAGTGTGTTTAAAAATAATTATTAATTCTTTCAGAATTTATACCACCATGGTAGGCTGTAATAGAAATTTAGCAAAACTAACGCAAGAGATTCGACATGCCGGAGCAGTGAGTTTTAAGCAAAGTCGGTTTTGTCAAGGCAATACCACGAGATGGGGCTTGGCGTGGACATTTTGTAACATTAATCTGAGAATGATTCCAGAAGATACTTTTGCCGCTGCACAAAAAGAAAAGAAAGAGACCATGAAAAGTTGTGTAAAATTCAAAGCAGACATTTCAGATTCAGCTTCGTTGACTTCTATCATTGCAAAGATGGAAGAAATGTTTAAAACGTTGCAGGTATTTCAATATTACTTTGTTACGCCATGAGTTTTCTGAAATAAAATTGGAAAAATCGCAAAAAAAAAAATAAACATGTCAGTCTTGGCATGATAAATTATGAATTTGTAGGTTGTAAAGTATTTTAATTTAAATCGACTACTTTTTAAAAACGTTTCTTGAGTGTTATCGTGCCTTTTTGTTTTTATTGATGTGTTGTTTATGTTTCAGCTTGAATACGAAAAAGTTACAGAAAACAAAGCTTTTGTTATGTACTGTCTTACTGCACACGCTGATACATGGTCCCATCAGCGAAGAAAACGGAGAGAAGAACAAAGACTGCAAGCAGGCACACAGGAATTACTTTTTAAACCTGCTTGCAGTGAAGCACAGCAGAAACAGCACGAAGGCGAATGCTTTGTTGTTAAAAAAATTAAACTCATGCAGTCAGACTACAGCACTCATGAGTGTTTTTTAAAATTCAAATTGGAAATCACAAGAGATGTACAGGGTGTACAATTTATGTTTTGTTTTATTGAAGGCACAGCAACAGTAGTAGGTTGCCGTCAGATATTACAGTATATGAAAAATAATCTAAAATTGTAAACTTTTGGAAAGTGCCGAAAGACTTTGATTAATTGTGAAGTTAGAAATGTTGCTAATTTGTGATATCCTGTATGGGAATATGTATTTTTTTAAGTGTTGGACATAAGTTGTTTTCAGTGTTTCGCTATACCTTTTTAAGTTTTTATTTGGTTGTATCTTTATCCATATTGTATATAATTTAATTAATATTTGGATACATAAAATGCTTCCCTAATTTGATATGGATTTAATCGTCAGGTTGTTTATCATGTTTAAGTTAATTATTAATGCTACGAAGCGAAATCTGCTAATTTATTGATTTTAATATTATACTATACATTGTTAATTTACTATTTATTAATAAAGAATATTTTGTTGATATTGTACAATTTTATTTACTTTGTAAAATAGAAATCAATTGATTTTGTACTCGATACATGTTGTTTCAAACTTCTTATACACGTTATTTATGGCCAAATTAAGGATTATTAGTTCTTAAATACGATATTTAAAAGCCTAGCGTTACCATATGGTAACGGTAACTATAGGTTTTTTTAATTAGCTATGTACTGTTACTTGATATTTTTTGTACTAGATGACTTTTAAAATATATTCATATTGAATGTGTTTAGGTCTAACACTAAAAGTTTTACTTTTTCGGTGAGTGTTTTGCGAAATATTTGCTCTTGAAGTGGCGGTAAATTTATTTGCTGTCAAACAGCATGGACCTCCGATTTGCGTATGTACTGTTGTTTATATAATAGTGTAATTTTAATAATTTTTGTTGCATTACATTTTAAAAATGTTAAGTTATCAAATGCTGATTATAATTTAGTTTCATTTGATTTGAGTATCACTGTAGAGACGTGTTTTCACAAGCGTCACCATATGGTAACGCTAGGACTTGGTGGTAGCTTATATGGCCACTCGTGTAAGCAGTTTATCCGGGGCAAGCCCATACGATTCGGATATAAAATGTGGTGCATGAACAACAAGTTCGGCTATTTAGTCGACTGTGAATTATACCAAGGAAAAAGTACACGCCGCCCCAAGAGATATTAAGAAGAATTTGGAAAAGCAGCTGCGCCATTCATTGCTATGCTAGATGAACATGTAAGGAAAAAGGATATTTGCCATATGATCTGTATTTTGATAATTTGTTTACTGGCATGAATCTCTTGGAATACCTGAAACAACAGAGTTATCAGGGAACAGGCACCATTCGTGAAAATCGCGTAACAAAGAAGTGTCCCCTTTCAAACAAAAAAAGTTGTTTCTACGAATCTGTCATGGATAAAAATGAAGGTGTCATGTTTGTTCGCTAGGTAGATAATAGTATAGTAACAATGGCTTCAACGGCTCATGGAGTTAATCCCATTAGTAATGTGCGAAGGTACAGTCAAGTTCCTCGTCCTTATATTGTTGGACAATATCATGCAAATATGGGTGGAACTGACCTAATGGACGAGAACCTAGAACGTTACCAAATTGGTGTAAGAAGTGGTGGTGGCCAATTTTCATTTGGTTTGTTGATGCTTCGGTAAATAATGCGTGACAAATTCATAAAAAGGCAGGTGGGAAAATGCCCCAACTAGCTTTCCGAAGAGAACTCGCCACGACATATTTAAAATCCTCTGGTACTCCAGCTAAAATTGGAGAACGACCTGCAACTTCAAAATCAAGTTTATCATTAAACCGTGTATCAGATGATATAAGGTATGATAATTTAAACCATTTGGTCATCGAAGTACCCGATAAAAAAAGACGAAGATGTGCTGGGGAGGGTTGCTGCTCTAGCGGACGCACTGCATGCAGTAAGTGCGATGTCGGATTATGTATATCTTGCTTTGCTATATTTCATACTAAGTAACCAATAATTAATTAAATAAACATTTAACACATATTTGGCATTTTTTTGTCTTAAACGATATATATGAGAATTAGACCCCTCTAGATCCTAGCGTTACCATATGGTAACACTAGTTTTTGAGAATCTAAGCCACATTAATTTTTTTTAAATTCCGAAATGTATTAAAAATAAGGTCAAAAAGCACAATGAACAAGAAAAAAATTAATTTTTCAAAAAAAAAAAAAAACTTCGGCTTTTATGGGTTTTAATTTCTCGTGAAAAATGGGGAAAGTAATAACTTATTTATGGCCATGGTTATGCTTGCAATCGCGTTGGCTATGAGACATAAAAAAATCGTAATTTTTCGATGCACTCATTGTGTAAGTTTTTTGAAAGTATCTTTACCGGTTCCGAAGAACCGCGCCAAAAACGATAACCCCGTAAAATACGGAGTTCGCTTGGAGAAAAAAAAAACATCTCGGTCCACAAAAAAATTCATACCGTCATTATTTTTGGTCCGAAAAACTTGATCCGGTGATCAAAATGTAGCCAATAGAATAAGGGCGCATCCGATGACGTAGAAGCGCCATTTAAATTTTTTTGATATCCATCATACTTGCGATCGCGTTGGCTGAGACCGTGTTTTAAAAAAAATCAAAATTCGATCTAGTCGTCATTTTTCGATGCACGCACAACATTTGCAAGTAGGCCTGTACAAATTTTTAAAAATTATCTTTACAGATTCTGGAGAACCGCGCCAAAATTAATAACCCTGTAAAATACGGAGTTCGCTCGAAGAAAAAAAATCTCGGTTCATAAATAAATTCATAACTTCGTTTTTTTTGTCCGAAAAACTAGATCCGGTAATCAAAATGTAGCCAATAGAAGGGAGCATCCGATGACGTAAAGAAAGCGCTATGTAAAAATGTTTTGATATCAGCCACGGCCGTCCTTCAGATTGGTCGTATTGCAATCGCGTTGGCTATGAGACCGTGTTTTAAAAAAATCTAAAATCGTCATTTTTTGATGAATGCATCTTTTGCGAGTAGGCCTGTGCAAGTTTTTTAAAATGATCTTTACTGGTTCCGGAGAACCGCGCCAAAAACGATAACCTCGTAAAATACGGTATTCGCTCGGAGAAAAAAAAAACATGCCGGTCCACACAAAAATTCATAACTTCGTTATTTTTAATCAGAAAAACTTGATAAGGTGATCAAAATGTAGCCAATAGAAGGACGCGTTATTTATTTCCAAATTAAGCATTATTGAACCTTAAATACGATTTATAATTTTTCATAAAAAATGGGAAAAGTACAAAGGCTAGTCTTTGCACTTTTTTGACCTTAAAACCACAGCACATGGCTTCGAACTTCTTGTACACGTTATTTATGGCCAAATTAAGGATTATTAGTCCTCAAATAACGTGTACTACGATTTTTTATTTTTAAGGAAAAATCGAAAACTGTTTAAACTAAAGCAAATCGCTTCAAACTTTTTATACGCGTTATTTACAGCTTAAATGATGAGTCCTTAAACATATTATTATAATAGGGAGTTACTATTACTAAATAAATTACCTGAAAAAAATTCTTGCTAGCACGATGGCATCATACATAATTTTAAAATTGTTAGCACGGTGCCATTCATGCAGTAAGATTTACGTAATAACGAAGATGCGGCAATTCATACGCAAATAAAATACTACAATGTAAATATACCACGGTAATCGCCGCAACAAAACGAAGAAGGTAAACGGCCCCACTATGGTAAACGCTTCTTGGGATTAACATAACTTTCAATTTCATTTAGCAATTTGTTGTCAGGGTACTTACAGTGACTTTTAATTACATCGATCTTTTAGTGTGACTTAGGTAAGCCGTTTTTCATTTCTAACGACTATTTTTTTTGTCAACTTAATTTAAGAAAAAATAAATTGTAGGGAGAAATCGCGTAAATCAAACATAAAAATATGGCATTACTAAAAAATATTATACTTCTTTTAAATTCTAGTTTTCAGTTTGGAGAGCATTTAATATAACCATGAAAAACTTATCGGTAGTGTTATTTAATAGAATGTTCATTTTCGTTGGTATATAATGCTTTTTACGAGTTGGAAAACACTGATTTTGTGTATTGTTATTAGAAAAATTGATTTCTTTCGTTAAAACTGCACATCTTATTAGGAAATTATTTTATATATAAAGTATTTCTACAAGATTACCGAGAAGTGTTTAAATTTTTGCTTAAATATTTTGGAATTGGCGATGTTATATGTTGTGCCTAACTATGACTTTTAAGTTTTAATAATTACTTTGAGGTTTTGTTATTCCAAAAAGAAGTAAAAGATGATGAAAATTAACAATATGATACGATTTGTTATAATTAGTATCTTGGGATTTATTGTTATCCTGGATAAAATTAGTTATAGGGTAATTAATAACGTAACTATGACGCAATAATGCTCATTTAACTTCACAATCGAATATGTTTGGTGACGCAACATGATCTTGAATCACACTTTTGAAATAATGATTAAAATATTAAAAAGGAAGTAATCATCAGAAAGTGAAACTACTTTCTCATTGAATCCGGTTTCCTTAATATACATTTCTTACAACTTCCACTTTTGTTATTTTTAGTACTGTACTGGCATGAATTTTAAGTATATGTTCCAATGAAGTGCTGTGGGTATTTTAATTATATTGGCATTCAAATAGTTCGTTTATCTGGCCACCAGCAAATCAATTTAGGCAACAAAGAAAGAAAAAACAATACACGATTTCTTGACAACTAAAAACGTTAAGTTAATGTTGAAGACTTTTCAACACAAAGAGGACTTAATACACAGCGTAGTGCATGATTAAATTATTATTTAATAAATAACAAGCACAAGGCTGTTACTAATTTTTATGAATTTTTATTATAACCCTTACAATTTTAGACTTCGAATCTTCGAGGTCAATTTTGCAACAGTCTCGTAGTTTGTCAGTTAAATATATTTTGAAGAATCTTAAGTTTTGAAAGTAGCATGGATTAAAACAATAAACTATTTGAATTATTTCAGTAATGCTAGACCAGTTTCACTTCATCAGTAGCTACCTAATTTATTTATGACTAATTAAATAAGAGTGCTATTAATAAAGATACGAAACTGAACCAGATTTCTTTATGAAGCGATTTTCCTTAGAATAAAGTAACTGATTTTTCAATTAAACAGATGTATATATTTATATTTCTTTTTGCAGATTACAGTAACTCAAGCTCTGTTGAATATAAATATCTTCATAAAAAAAATACTTGCAGAGAATTCTTCGATATGAACATCTCCGTATTAATTATGTGTGCGTGTGTGCTCGTTACTTCTAAAGCACAGTTCGCTAGTCCAGACAATGGCTTAGCACATCAGGCAGTAATTAACACAGCTGCAGAGGAAGCCCAGCTTCCAGCATCTTTACTAAATCCTTTTTATCGAAGTCCTAGGATACGTTCTGCCCTGGCGAGGAGTTCGTGGTTTGGACCTGGGGAACAACAAGTAACACAACGAGAAGCTGATAAAATTTCACGAAACAGCATATTTGCAGTACTTAATCATGCTGGGTTACTGCAAAAACAAAGACAGTGACAAGGTTTTTTAGATGCTATGGTTTCAATTTTTACTTGTACAATCCATCATTATTTTATTACCTATTGGCTCCCATTATATGCCGACATCATGTATGATTAATAACATATTATAATGATTAACTAGTCTTATGCAATATTGTACTGTACATTTTTTTGAATTTTTACTTTTTATAAAGTAGTATAAGTTAAAACTAGTTTCATTTCAAAATAACATGAAGCTACTCGTATCAAACTAGTAACAAGTTTCAAATAGTGTTTCTACCTAATCGCAAATGTAATAATTATATTAAATGATAATTGCTTAAATTATTCGAGTTATTTGGCATTATCATAAGTTTACTTAAAAATCGCTTAATTTTTTATGATGATTTTTTTGTAGGAATGCTAAACCACTTTTCGGCTGTGGAAATCTTGTTATTTCTGGATTGCTGCTAAGGAAGAGAAGCGATTCTTAAAACTGATCTAGCATTTCCACAAGAGATTCTTCATTCAAAATTAAAAGTGATTGTTAGTTAAGCCTATTGTTGGTCATGACTTTATTGAAGTTTTTGTAAAACTTGATTGTGGATCTATTAAAGAATTAATTATATATACCTAAACTAACGATTATCTAATTTATTTTAAATTTGTGTCGTTCATAAAATCGGAAAAACTAACGCGTGCGCTTCTTATATTTATCGATTGGTTCTATGCAGCTACATTGCGGGAAAACGCACGTGCTACAGACGTGCCCACTTTCTTATTTGTGAAAATATCATTTCCTTCAGTAAGTCGAGTATGTAACTACAGTTTTTTTCACAATTAATGCTATAAATCAAACTGAAAAAGTGTTTTTGTATATATGCGAATTAATAACGACACAATTTCAACTACAAATTGTTCGGTAGTGTTTTCTCGCTCGTGAAAATGATTACGTTTAATTAAATAAAGTGTTTGTCTTCGCCACGTAATAATTGTAACCAGGTGAGCATTTTTGTAACACGCAAAATCCTGTTTGAATATTGATTAAAAGTAGAACTATCGTACTAACAAAATCGAAGCCAGTAATCAAATAAAATAAGATTGTAACTAAATATAATTACAGATTGTAATTGTTGTCTATAGTACGTAACAGATTGTAATTGTTGTCTATAGTACCTAACTGTAAAAAAGTAGGAAAAACAAAATGCGATTGATTTAATTGTTTTTTGTGAGTTTTAATACAAGGAAAAAAATAGTGTATAAAACTAAACAAAATTTGTTTCTAAACTATTTGAAATAATTAGATTTCTAGATACTTGCAACTGGTTTAAGTCAAAAGCGAAAATATTAAACGCTTTTTAAAATTATCATCAGCTCTTACCAAAATGTTTTTTGAAAAATACAAAGTTTTCGGGAAGAAAAACAATAAGTTTAAAAATGAAAGATAGGCCACTTCATACTGAAACTCCGTTACAGAGAAAAGTGTATGAAAATCTAATATAAAACAACGCGTTTTAGAAAACCTGCAATTTTAAAAATTCTCCCTGTATTTAACGTAGGTAAATTTTGTCGGTGCAAAGTATAATTAAACAAAAAAGCAGCAAGTGATAAACACAATCAATTAAGTTTTTCCAGCTTGAACTACACATTAAAAACATTTATTAATGTTATTTACTAAATATACATACACCCCATTGATTTTATAAGGCTTTGCTTTAAAATAATCAATATTATTCAGTAAAGATAGTGTTGTAAGACATATTGTTGCCATAGGTGAAATAAATAAATCACAAACGATTACATATGTTTAATATTTTTCCCTTACTTTTCTTAGTGATACTATCATTTTGTGAACTGACTGATGATTGAATAAATATTATTTTTACTGACCAAGCAAGTATCTTTAATAAAGAAGTAAATTTACCAAATTTCATGTGTACCAATTTAATAAACACACAGTAAAGCAAAACCAAGAAGCTTCATAAAAAATAGTTTCTCGGTTATAATTTTTAAATTAAATTACTGATAAAGCAAATGCATTTATTTTTAGTACCAACAATATGGCCATAAACGAAGATTATGGTTTAGCCTGTACACATTGGGCATTAGGTGTGTTAGTTCTTGTAGGATTGGCTTCGTCAGAATTATCTGGTGCTAGCACAATAATTTCCTTGCCCATAGCAGCTCTAGCTGCTACCTTAGGGGGTAAAAAATAATTTAAAAAGTACAGCCTTTTTATAACTTTTTTTCCATTTAGCAATTTGCGAACCATCATCAAAGCAAGAACACGTTGTAAGGAAACGAAAATGTAGCGATATTGTTGATTTTTTGGTCATTTGGCTTGGAGTATTGGAACATCTTGCATCAGCAGCAACATGTGCTCGAATTTCTAGTGCTACCATGGACTATGTGAGCAGAGGGAGACTAAGAGATTGGTTATTTGGGCTAGAATCTCATTCGCTTGGGGAACCATGGCCCGATGTTCTAGGCGTTACGATTATAGTTGTAATAACAGCTCTATCAATGCTGGGATTAGAGGTATACCCCAAAAGATTAAGCTCAAAAATAAGAGCTTGTAGCTTGAATTTTTTTTAAACCAATGATTGAAGTACAAGTCTCTATTTTATAAGAAGCTCAAATTTTGAACTACTAGATGTAGTACGCACACAATTTTTATTCCAGAAATCACTGTCGTTATCAATCCTGCTGTATTTTGGTGTTTCGGCTAGTTTTATGTTTTTTATAGTTGTCGGAGGTTTACATACTGACACAAAATTTTGGAACTGGACTGGCGATTTTTCTCTAAGCAATTGGAAAATTGTGAGTAGTAAAAAATTGTAATTCGTCTTCCAAATTTTATGTTTTTAGGTGTTAACTTCTGCAGCCTTGTGTTCGTTTGGCTTTGTCAACACATTTCCAAAAACGAACAGGCACAGATTGTACTTAAAACGTATATGTTTAGTTCTTGTGCCTTTGATGTGCTACAGTGCTATTGTTCTTGTTTTTACGTCGATGTCTCATTTTCGGTGAGAAGAACTTCCACGTCATTCGATAGTTTAAAAAAAATAATTTCACATTTTAGAGAACTGGCAGGGACAGCAATTCCACTTGTAAGGGTTTTTGAAATTCGTGATGTTGATTGGGCTAGACCAATAATGGCTGTTTGTACAATATATGTTGGGTGTTTAGCTTTAAATGAGAGTATTCCTTCCTTGTATAATTCTATGGTTCATCTTGCAAGTAGGGAATGGAAGATATTTGTTTCTTCATTGCTTTATCGTAATGCCATCACAGGGGCTCCTGTCTTGGCAATTTTTACAGCAGGTAGGTGTAAATCCGTTACGATGTGCGAAAAATTTCGAGTCGCTTCAAATGATGTTTTTAATTACTACTGGAACCACCCGAGATTTGTTGATATACTGAAATTTTGACTTTTATAGGTAGTTTGACATCAATTTTGGCTTTTTCTTGCCCTCTATCGTATCTAATAAGACTTCTCAGCGTAAGTCCATTATTAAAATGTGCACTACGTTCCAGCAGAACATTATACGCCATATACAAACCAGAATACTTGCAAGAGGAAAATACAGGTACCAAATTAATATAATATGAATTCGTTTAAATATGAACATATTAATTAAAAAATCACTTACTTATTTCCAAAGGAAACGCTTGTTGAAGAGAAGCTAAATAAGTTCCAAAACTCTCGTTTACTCTACAGTAGATTATCTTCCTATAATCTTCGAGAAGTAGTTTTTAAATGGAACTCATAAAATATTTTGATCGATATTATTTAGTTTTTTTTGTATTTCCTTATCTGATTTTTTTAATTATCAACTGCTGATGATTTAGGCACGGAAGTTTGTAAAATTAAATTTTACAGCACCCCAAACTAATGTACAATATTCAAAACTAAACCAGACACAAAAGAGGCAAATTAAACCATCTCCAACCAGACGTTTTAAAACAGCCATGGATTTGATGCCTCGATTTTTACGTTATAACAACTATGCTCCTCTTAGTGCTGATTCAAAAATAAATGAAGGTAATATTTCTGCAGTTAAATTTACAACATTTATGCCGTATGATATAGTGGGAATAGCAAATGGGAAAATTAAGTTTTCCTTGTTAAACAAATCTCTTTTTTACTTACTACAATTTTAGATAATGCAGGAGATAATGAATGTTTAATACTAAATGATTACATTGGACAAGGGATGATTAATGTTGACAGTGATTCTGAAAGTGATGTTCAAGAAATATCCGCGTGCAGTGACGCCGAAGAATCTAACAGTAGTTCAACAGATATCGATGCTGTGGTGCAAGAGTACAAAGAAAGAATACAGGTGAATGCAATCTTTATATTTGCTTGCTAGCATTGTGGTTGTCGTGGTTAAAAACAGTATGACAGACGCCATTAGCAATGCATTTGTTCCAATAGTTTGTTTAAAAACGACCTATCACAATTGTTTGCATTTCTTTAAATTAAATATCGTATATATATATATATATATCAAAGGTATAACCATGCATCCTGAGCAATAAATGTCCACCTCTACTTTGTTACCAAACGGCTAAAATCTATTTTTTGCCGCTTTTCAAAAAATTTGAAAGTGTCTTGCAATTTTGTTTGGCAAAAATTCAAAAATTTTGCGATGGTCTTTATATACTTTGAAAATACCAAAGACACCCTAAGCAAGCAATGCACTTCCACCTTTAGTTTGTTCACGAACATGTTTTATAATATAAATATCGGTTACTTCAAATAGAACATTTTAATAGTCCTTTTTTTCTACAATTTTTAGGTAACAACAATTAATAATTTTTCTGACTCTACTAAACCAACTTTATTATCAAGCAAAACAGCAATTGGTGCAATAATTTTAATTCACGTGGCTTCTGCAACATTATCATTTTCTATTTTATTATCAATACCTTATTTATCATCCCTAAGCATAGTTGGTAAGCGGTCATATAATATTATGATACTGATGTTAAATTAAAATACAATTTTAGTTACTTTCGTGTGCATCGTTATAATAATATTATTACCAAAAAATTCGACCCATCTTCAAAACGTTGGACGTTCATCAAGTCGTTTTGTTATGTTCTTCACTTCAACGTCCATCATATTAAACATGATTCTTGCCTCCACACTGTTAACAGAAGTTTGGTTGGGCGTTATTTTATGGATTTTAGCAGGTAAAGATTAAAAAAATGTTTTGTTACAAAGCTTTTAAAAAAATTATAAATGTTGTAATAAGGAGACGCAAGTTCCAATTTTTCCTACTGCTCTCTTTGGATGGGTTCTGAGTTTTTCTTTTGTAGGTCTTATGTTATTGTGTCGTTGTGATTGTTGCAACTGTGAGGGACTTTATCCAGTTGACAAAGAAAGAATGAAACTTCAGGGTACAAAAAAAGATTTGCCATATGTTGTCCCTCGAGAATATTCAGATGCTATTCTCATAACAAGATGACAAGACTGTTTTTACGAAGAAGAACATATCTTGTTGGAATTTGATGATATGTAGCAGTTCGGTTAAGTAAATTTTTGATAAGAATTTAGGTTTTGTGAGGTGTCCTTTTTGAGATGTCTTGGTCGTGAGCTTGCTTCGTTGCCTGGAGAGAACGTATATTTTGATAAATTAATTATTAACGTCACAGAATATTAAATGAATTGTAAGTATTTCGATATACAAGATGTTGCATAATATTTGTAAAGTTATGCATCATATCTTTAAATGTAAAAGTTTAATAAACGTAATATATTGAAGTTTTTTTTTATGGATGAACACTTATTAATTACGATAAATTAATTTAATTTAAGTTCACTTTTGTTTTTACAAAAAGACATTTTCTAGAAATAAATTCAATTTTTCGCGATTTTTTAAATTCAATTCATTTATTTATATTTAAAATCTGTCACTAATTATATAAACGTAATAATGTAGAATAAGCGTACTGTGTGTTTAAATCTTGATGTTTATTTAGGGAAGAACACATTTTGGATGTTTTTATTTAGTGTATATTATAAACATAAACCTTTCTTTTTGCTTTAGAAGTTAGAAGAACAATCGTTTCGTGCTCATAAACCATACAAAAACGGCCACAAAAATAAAGAAAACTATTTATTCAGATCAATAAGTTTTTTTTCCTATTTGAGGAAGCTAATGTATTAACAATTTTATAAGATAACATACCAGCGTGTTTGCAGATTTAGTAAGTTATCGATGATATTACAGATGTAAATTAATTAATTAGAATCAGTACGCTAAGATATTCAAAATTGCATAAAAATAATTCATAAATATAAATATCAAGTAACTTAATTATATGTATGGCAGTAAAATCGTCATATAAGTTAAAACTACTCATACATTTACGTATATCACAATAGGAATCACTCAAGTAAAATTGCACTACAACAGTGGAACGTCCAGACATTGTCTACCACATCGAAACCTCATGCAGAGTATCTGATTGCTTCCTCAATCTAAATTAATAAATATTTCAATGTGACATGTACTAAAAACTGATAAACTGAACAAACCTTGAAGAAACATTTTTGTGGATTGGAGTCATCATTGTAAATGCCACAGAAGCTTGTGATGTAGATCTACTTTTCCTTTCAGGAGGTGAAACTAAATTAGAAGCAGGAAGTGAGTACTGCCAGGGAGCTTTTGATTGTTCCATTTCAAAAACTTGGCTGTCGATCCCCTGCTTTTCTGTTAATTTTTCCTCTCTCGTTTTAGATGATAACCTTCTGTCGTAAAATACGAAAATTGACATTAAAAATAGATTACAAACATGGTTTTATTGTTACCTTAAAATTCTTGTGCCTAGGCCAATTCCTGGTGGTTCTTCAAGCTTCCCGTTACTTGATCTCTTTTTCTGAAATCTTCTCCCGTGGCTATCTTCTATAATAATATGGCGATCGTATGGGGTGTCGTAATTAACTTCAAGTATCGTTGAAAAACTGTGGGGAAAAATTATTTCCGCTATGGTTGTAACAACTCCAGTTAATAAACAAGTGCACCCTAAAAAAAAACTTTATTTTAATTACTAGTTCTCGAGATATTCACAAATTCTCTGAAGCAACAATAGAATCGCTTTTGGTTAATCCAACACTGTATTTGGAGAATAGATTAACGTGATCAAATACGCACCTGCAATGAAAACAAGCCAAAAACACCATCCTAAATGAAAATGCACTATGCTTCCCTCTAAATGAATGACTAACGGTTTTTCCGGAAGCATCCCAAAATATCCACAAGCTGTTGAAAGAAGAAGAAAACCACAGGCTGTCATAAGAATTGCTCCATACCGAGGAACCACTACCAGCATTAAGTTCATTAGCAACCAAACAGCAAATGATGACCTGCAAAATTGATGAACACCTTTAACACTATATTTAAAGGGCACTATTAATAAAAATAAAACTTTATTAAGTTAAAGTTGTCGACAGCAAATGCAAAAGCAATTATGTTCATCAATTAATCCTCAGCAGAACCTGTGCAACATTAAAAATAACTACAGTGCAAAGGTCAACAACATTAACCTATTATTAAAAACTTATTCAACATTACATTTTATTAATAGTAATTATACAACTTACCATAGCATTATAGTTGCAAAATAACCTGCGGCACGGTACTGACCCCCCCAAGAAAGTCCTTCTTGACCTAAGCTGAAATATTCAGCTACAGTAAGAATTGGAAATGGCAAACCACGTAAAATCGATTCTCTAAAACTACTGCCCATTTCATCTGAGGTCATCCACAGGAACTGCTCATTAAAATCTATATCAGAAGTCCAATTATTTGCTGCTGAAGCTGCAAAAGATAATAACACTCAAATTTCACATTGTTTTAAGCACATGAATCACACATTTAAAAATAATTCTTTCGCGTAACATAATTATGATACAATATTATTATAAAATTGGGAACACTGAACCCAAAATATGTATATACACATATAATTACCTTGTAATGTAACATTAACATGCCTCAAACCGATATAAACACCAAGGTGAGCTACTATCTTTTCTTTTGAAAAAGCTCTGTAGGTACTAGTAATGAATGTGTTACCTACATGCCATCCAGACCCAAACATCGAAACTAAAATATAACAAAATCAAAATGATACTGATGTGGTCATACCAAAGAATTTCTTACTTAAAATAGTTGCTCCTACAAACAGACTTAACGTCACCGTAAAGAATGTTGTGAACCTCTGAAAATATAAAATTACCATTAAGTATTTCATTAGCTAATAATTTAGTGGATCTAACAGTCTAAGAACGTATACAAACTGAATTATAAGTTAAATTGACGACAAACCTCTTTTCGAATTCCAGGAAAAATAATTAAAAATGCAACATATAACGTACAAAAAATTGTTAGGAACGTAATTAAAGTAACATCTCCAGTGACTGCTGTTCTATTATTGAAATTGTACAGTGTTGGTCCTCCATCACACCGAAAAGCATCAAACCACCCCTTCATTTCAGCAGTAATCCTGAAAAAAAATTAATTACAAATATAATTCAAAGAACCACTTGGTTACTTGTGTTTTTGTAATATAATTTAAAGAAACGTAATAAATTTGGTGTTGTTTAAAAAACATTACACTTGCTTAGAAAAATAAACTGTTACATATAACCAGAAAATGTAAAATAAACTACTGATTGTAACACAAAAATTCTGATTTATTCATCATTACATAAAACTATTTATTAGCTGTCTATGAAAACCATCTATAGGCATTCAAGACTGCCTCCTTGTACAAATGTATTAGCTTGTTATTATATTGAAAGTTTACTGTGGTTACATAATAAATGTAATTGACAGTGCAATGGGATTATGTGAGGCCCGCTATATACAGACAGTTAAAAATCTTCAAAGATGAATTTTATCATAAAGTAAACAATTTAGACAGTAAAAGATGGACTTGCCATTTATTAAACACTATTATGATTTTGATTTTTTACATTGATTCCACGAATCCTGCTTTAATAAATAATGCAGCTTTATAAGAAAATATAATTACAGCAGTTTGTTGTATGTAAGAAGCTCAGTAGAATTGGTTTATCAAACCACAGCAGAAAAACCTAAGAAAACATTTTTTATATGCCATGGTAAATAATATATAGCATAGGCCAAATTACGATTTCGTTGAGAAACCAAAATGTTATCAATCTGCGTTGACAAAATTGTTCGTTGGCAAGATGAACAGATCACGAAGAAATTGAGCACATTTACTTCCGCTGTTGTAGACATCGAACAAAACTATTATGTAACAAATACCAGGACATTTATTATTTGGTCTGTTAGCACTCCGTGTTGCAAAAGCATTTAATTACTCACCAAACGTTAAAAGAATGAATTTTTTTCACAACAGCACTTTATTAATGTTGCGGTTTTAAATTGATACTAACATAATGGCGTGGTCTGATGAAAGAAACCTCTATGTTGTGAGTAGACGATTATGTTGCGTTATAATTATTAAATTTTATAGACATTAAACGTTCACTTTGATGTTAGTCTGTAAGAGTGACACGCATCAACGACCACATCCGCCTTAATTTTATTAGTCGATCAAAGACGTACTGTGTAATTAATTTGCAAAAGGCTAAAATTTAAAAAAAAGTACAAATTTAGCTACTTTCTTCAAAAGCTTCATGTTTGAAAATTTCGCTCAAACGCTCATTAATTAAGTCTGTGCAATTAAAATCTATTTAATGTATTTAACAAATATGTACCGACAACAGTTGGTTAAGAAATTTTAACAATTAACTAAACTGACAAGGATGTTACTAAGAAATGAGTTAATGTGCATTATATAAACTATTTCACAATGCTTAAATTACATAAGTAGGATGTATATGAACAAAAAGGTACTAATCAATCGTAATAGTATTAAGTATGTACCAAATCTCTAACAATGGCGTTAAAAATATGTTAAATGGTTGTCAATTTCCAAAAAAAAAAATTAAAAATATATAAAATGTTTAATTGTTTATGGTTTTTTTATTGGTAATTTTGCAAAATTTAGGGCAAATATTTCTTATTTAGAGTTTAAATAACGTGTGTATAAAGTTTTAAGGCAATTGCTATAGTTAAAAAATTTTACGATTTTCCTTAGAAAGTCTTGGACTTTTTCCGTTCTTCTTGAAAATATTTTATTCACATTCTATTGTACAGATAACAGATAATTGTTATTTACTGTGTAAAGTGTGTATAGAGTTTTAAGGCAATTGCTGTCGTTGAAACATTTTTTAAACTATTCCAAAAAAAAAACTGTTACTGTTTGGATTCCAATTTCCTTTAATTTGAATTGTTATAATGCAACATGCAAAAAGCAAAACTTTTACATTACCACGACGTGTGAACTGACCTGAATCAACATACACAATATTATTTAATTCACTTGCACTCACGACTTTTAATTCATGCAGTGTCAAATGAAGGTGATATACAAACACACAAAATAATTAACGAATTGCATGCAAATTATACAAAGTTTCTTAACTTTATAGAGTGCCTGATTAACATACTCTAAAATTTGGTAATACAAACTTCCAAGTTTTATAAACAACTTGGATTTCTCTTAACACAAAACACTAAGGCGTTTATATACAACGGAATACACAATATCTTACTACAGTTTAACATAATACAAATTGCATACATTGTCGCGTAATTATGATTTGTAAAGAATGTCGTTACAAAAACTTTTAAGTAAAATGCGATTGTTAAAATTATTGTGTAAAATGTATTATTTATATTGTAACTATAAATAAATATCGTGGCAAATTAATACACAAGAACTATTACTTCCCATTGTATTTCAAACATATACATATCATATTTATTTAGTCTTAAAGTTAGTGTTTACAATTGCAAAATATTTTTGAATCTCAAAAACGAAACTTCTTTTTGTTTTTTGGTCTCCTTTTAAACCAGCATTATGAAATAATGCCTTAAAATACATTCAGTGATAAAAACAAATATTTCACTATTTAAGCGCGCCACGAAAGTAAACAATATTGTTTTATTTCAGAAATAGCTGAGACGCAACCTGTATTTAGAGAAACTCTTGATTTATTGTGCAATTATGTAAGCTGGGTTTAGGAACCAACTTTTCGCAATGTGTTTACGAATATCAAATCATTATTCATTTTTTAATGGTAAGTGTAAGATGATTATAGTAGAAAGAACAATAAACAATAATTTTATGTTATTAGGGTATTGCCCAAGCAACAACAATATTGTAACGAAGTAACTGACGACTGATTAATCTAGCAATAATTTTAGCAATACAATTAGCGAATGATTTTTTCTTGCTTAGTGCAATAATTGATTTGCAAATAATTATTTATTTATTTATTTAGAAACTTATGGCATTGTTTTTTTGCACACTATTTCAGAATATTCAGTAAATATTTACTTTCAAAAACCACTCTGGGATCAAAGACAGATTTTATTTGTATAATACAGTCAAATTGTTTCGAAACTAATGTTTATACAAATAAACTATTTGACACAAATTTTAATAGCACCAATGTTACATGACAAAATTAATAAAACGACAAGCTGACACATAACCTGAAACTATCGCCTAAAAACGGTTTAGAAGAATGCCAATAAATAAAAATCAATTTATATTCTATGCACCTCGTAGGTAAACCAAAAATGCCACAGTCCTAACCGGGACAAGGCACAAATCCTTGATGTAAACCTTGCAGTTCAAGACAACACAAGTACTAACCAAACACTTTACTATTAATGTTTACAAAAGCACAATTAAGTGTTTTGTGTCACCGATACAATTAGAATAACCTTCAAAAATCTGCAAAACATATTTAAACATTGCGAAATTAATGTTAATACAAATTGAATACAACATACTTATAATCACTTAACTACTGTGCGCCTTTAATTAACCATTAACCATTGCTTTTGTCGACAGTAAATTTTAGAATAAACCGTTTGCATAACTAACACAGAATCGGAAAGGAATGCGACCTTATTATAAATAAATAAAGCAGTTCAAGCAAAAAATGCGTGAAACAAAAGTGGTAGGTTTCTCTTTGTAATAAATTTGGCAAGATAAAACTAATATTTTATTGGAATCGAAATGGAGCATGAAACCACGTGATGAACGTCTTCAAAAACAATTTCATTAAATTAAATTTTTACAAACAGGACATTAAAAACCATAACTTTATACATTCCAAAATAAAACTTAACGATGTTAGCACAATATGATCGATAGGTTTATTAATCCTGTAGAAATACTCTTGGAACTAATATTTTTACACATTAAATCGCTAGTGATTATGGATTGATTAATTAACATATAATTAAACACAGCCAGATAAACAAACAACTATTACACAAGCGGCAAATTTTTACGCCCAAACTGTTTACCAAAATAAATCCGGTAGACACATATAAATGTAAGTTACAATGCATTGGCATTTAAAATTATCGATAGCATAGTAACACTAAACAATGGATTATTCATACTTAAATAAATTTTAAATTCATTCTTTAGGGGGTCAGTGACAGTATGAATGCCTTTATTTATTAGATGAATAATAAAACCATGTCTAGAACATGCTAACAGTCAGGTATAACGTATTAGTTGTTGCAACAATAGAGCACGTGTCCTGTAAGAATTAACCGTTCTTGATATTCAGTCTGGTATACTGAGATAATTTCTTGAAATTATTATATAAATGATTAGTTGTCAGTACCCCTACATCTGCTGCATTTTTTAAAGCCTTTTCAGATCAAACTAATCGATTCCTGCAAAAAGTCCACAAACTTTGACAAGTTCTGCCAATTCTCATTTTTAATTCACCAGTAAAGGTTTTTAAATGAAATTTGCCCAAAAAAAGTACGTTGAATGTGACAAAATGATTTATACAACAACACTGTAGTTTTTACAATTAGATTTCGTAGGGAGATAGATTTGCAGGAATAGGTCCTGCAAGAAGAACAAATTTGCTATTCCACTTTGTAATTCACCAGATAACGTTTTTAACGTGCAAAGGGCAACGAAAGAATACGTAAAAGAACAAACAAAATGTTAATATCAAAAGTGTATTCAATTATAATTAGCAACATTTGTGTTGATTTGGAATCTTACTTGCAGGAATCAGTATTGCAAGAATATATCAAAACCTAGACGATTTTAGCCAAGTGTGATGTTTAATTCACCAGAAAAGTATGTTTAATGTGCAAAGGGCCACAAGAAAATGATTAAAAATAGGAAAATAATGACAACACTACAGTACTTTCAAATTAAATTCCTAAACTGTTTCACATATTAACTTAGCTTCGTTAACAAAGCATTTTACAAATTTCGGTCCTTAAACTTTATAAGAAAATTATTCTATTAAGTTAAATGCATTAATTATTAACTTGTGAAGCAGAAGAAAACAATAAATTACAAACCAATTACAGTTTAAAATTACAAATCCCATTGTTAAGTAAAGAATACAAGACGTTTAGGTGTTCTAGATAAACATTATGATTTTTTCACTATAGCACAACTTATTGTTACTTCAAGTTACATACAATCAGTCCCCACATAAATTTCAACTTTAAATTTATTAAGAGTCACGTACACAAGCAACAATTTTATTTCAGATATCTGAGAATCTTATCGTAATTTTTTACAAGCAGATTGTTGTAATTATCTGATGCTGCGATAGTGTATAGAATTAGTTAAGTATAAATATATTTTGCATTGTATTGAGCATAACATGAAGACTGGCATGTAGACAATCTGTGTTTTGTTGTGACTGAAACTTGCAGGATATGGTAAATATGAGCGATACAATTAACTGGATTTATTTTTGAAGCTAAAAAACAACAAGAATTAAATAAATATAGTGTATTGACTGTAGTTGACCATTTTTAATAAACGACCATGTAAAAATTCTACCTTTATGCAGTTTTTTTTTTTTAATAAACGACTCTTAAGTATAATACATATATCTTTCTCTCACATTACATGTTACATTAAACTGTTGTTGGTAGCTGTTGAATAAAAAAACCTTCGATTGTATTCAACGTTAAAGTCAGATTTGCCGTTATTGTATTTTAATAATGCCATACCAGCTGCTACAACTGAGCAACCAAGGGCAAAAAAGTTAATAATGTTCTCTAGTTCATCGAGGTCAATATTTTAAATTATTTCTTATGTCGAATGCAATTAACGTTATGGCAAATAACATGAAACTAACAGTTAATTACATATTCCAAATTTGTTACAACAATTTTTATGATATATTGCTATTTAACAGCTAAAAGTTGTTATAATGGGTATTATTTTGTTATATAATGATTATTATAATTCGTATACAAACTGTCGTTAGTCTGTGACCCGAGAACGTGTTTTAAACTTTATCAAGCATGAAGGTAATTTTTTAGCCTTGATTATCTTCTATGAATGTAGCTTAACTGCATGAACTCTTTCAATCAAGAATTTTCTAAAATGTTTTCAACTGCAAAGAATCGACGTATTTTTGAGTACTTTAGTTACCTACATATTTAAACGAATAATATTTATTTTATTATATTCAACAAAATTAAGATATCTACATAGAAAATTTAGTTCATAAAAGCATGAATGTAAATATAATTTTTAAAAACATTGTTGTGTTTGTGTAATCAAATCGCATTGCCACAAAGTACTTTTTGGTTCGACTGATCATTTGTTGCCGTTTGTGTTTTAACAGGTTGTACAAAGATAAGGCAATCTTTAAAATCACACAAAAATTGTCTTTAATGCAAAGGCTATTCTATTTAGGATATGCGATTTCACTATAATAGAAAGTCGAGAAGAATATAATTGCATTTATTTAGAAATTCAAAACACTGCAAACCTTCTATAATTTCCTATTACAGCAGTATTGTGTTTGTTTAAATGTGCGACATAATAGTAAAATTATGCTTATTTCATTTAATTAAATACAATTAAAGAATATAGGATAATATAATTGTGTAATGTTACTTAACTTGCAATAAATTACTAATTTAACCATATCGCTTCTGTTTTTTTTTTTTCAACAAGTCGTAATATATTAGTTTACGGACAAATTGGTAAATTGTGTAATAACAATATGAGTTTAATTAAAAAATAATGATGATTGTTTATAACAAAAAACTGCAATATTTTTAAAAATATCTGCAGATTATGTTAAGTTAAAAACATTATGTAAAAAAATTTAAATCCAACATTATTGTTTCTTAAGATAAACAACAAGAATAAACAAAATGGAAAAATGTGTGTACGTACCTACTTGAAAATCACTCACTGAAAATTTCTTTTATGATACAATAACTAAGTACAACTGTTAACACCCGATTATGAAACAATTAAAAACTATGTTTACAACAATTTGTACAAATTAATCTTAGTTAAATGAGACGCGAACAACAAACTATTACCACACTCAGTTAAAACACGCTTAACTTAAAGACCAAATGCGGACTAAGCCTCTTTAATCTTTGCAACGAACTTAAACGATGAAAAACAAGACACAATAAAAGTAAACAAAAAATGGCGAATACACTTGAAGATACAGCCATAAAAACTTTGGCCGGTCAGTACACCTGAAGAGGACATTGGCCCTCCACCAGACAACAATAAAAATTATGCCGTGTGCACACATTGTACAAATTTTGATTTGCTTTAGAGATTGTTTGAAGTACCTAAACTCTGTTAAAAATTCGTTGTATTTAATAGGGAGTTTAAAATAACGCTAAAAGTGCATGCCCAAGTTAGTAGATAAAGTTCGACGCGTTCGGAGTGCATTAAATGAAAAGAGAAAAATATGTTGAGGACCATCTATGATGTGGACTGCATGCAAATGCAAGTAGCCATAAATTAACAAGTTGGTCAAGGTCTGTGCGAAGAAAACTATTTTTACTAATTAATTCAGTTAGTACAGCAAGTACACATTGCTGCAATGAATCCAGCGAAAACAAATTTAAAAAAATAAACCATTGCTATAACAGTCCATGCGCTAAACTTTACTATTTTTAAGAACAACTTAAAAAAATAGCTTAGATAACAACCACAGGGCTTTACAAATTTGTTGGATTGTACGTGAATAATTCTTCTTTTTTTTTTATTGAATTGATAAGGACAAATAAAAGGATCCAATGTATAATTCCAAAGCATGTTCAGTCCAGGGTTGTGAACAGCTTCTACCGTAATTTAATTTCGAAATGTGGTTTGGTATAAGGTGCCACAAACTATCCCGTTATCAAAATTTCGATCCTTGCATACCTTGATTAATTATTTGTTAGGACTGTCACACAATCATTAGCAGATTTGCCCTACAAAACATGATAATAAAAGTAGTATTTGTGATGCAAAAGCAATTTCAAATATAAGAGCAACTTTAAAGAGGTCCTTAACGACTACATTTGTAGCAAAGCTGGAATTATAATTTATTGGTGTCTGAGATATACCATAATTAAATTTTAGATGTCAAGAGAAAGCATGGTTATTATTATCATTACCTAACGATCATTTAACATCGCTGAATATTTTAGTCGACTGTTGGTGCTAGTGTTAAATATCTAAAAGTCTAAATAAGAAGTGAAATATTTCGTACCAGTATAACTTATTTTTGTAACGATTATCCAATTAATCTGCACTTAATACACAACACAAATGTCCACACATATGGGCCAAGCACTGCATTCCTCACGTATGTTAAGAACCAGTGGTATAGTGACGGCCATGAGTGCACAGGAAGGAAGGTGCCGAGAAGGGAGAAGCTCGCGGCAAGGTCGTACACGGCCACTTTCTGCAATGACCTTGTATCCATGGCTATCGATGCGGAATCTCACCTTTATTTTGTCATCGAAGTGAATTACTTTTTGTATCTCGTATCCTACTTCTTAGGAATTTCATAACTTTTGAATGATGTTGCTTCCGGCAACCTCACCCAGATTCAAAGACATAAAATGTAATACACTGGGAGTTATCCATCATCATGTGAGCTAAATATTTTACACTTCCTAGTAATGGACAGTTTTGCGAAAGATTTAACACTCTATGGTTTAGGAACTGAACGAAGATGAATCTTGATAGTCCTTGAAAATTCAAGATTTGGTCTTTTGGGAACCACCACTAAATTAATTATGACAACCTTTTACCTTTACCCAGCAATTTCAAAATGGCTTGGTCGTTTAAATTTGTTTATCAAAAACTGAAAAGCTCCACTGATTAGTCTTCGCACCTTCGTCTGATTATATCTTTTTTTTTAATAAAGCAGATGGCTTATTAAAACTGCATACACGCGTTATTAACACACCAAATAAGAATAATCTACCCTTAGGTAGTTTAAATTATGATTAAAAAGTGTTCATAAAAAACTTAAAGAGTATAAAGATTATTATTTATATTTGAAAAAATGCTAAATTATCTCCAACATCTAGTAAAGTATTATTTAAAAAAAGATGTAAATTGTTATGATATTAAGTGTGAGAATAAATTTTAAGCAACGTACTTTCTTTTCTATATATTTGCCTTTACTAAAAATCGTATTGTTTATTTGTTTATAAACATTTACAGCTTTCGTTACAGAAATTAGTGTTTTTTTTTTTAAATCGTAATAACGAAAACACGTATTGTGTATTTATTATCATTATTAGAGCGTTAAGTCAAAAATCAATAAACAATAATAAAATCGAAGAGAAAAACTTGCTTATTAAAGGTCATACATTGTTATTCGATTTTAAAATTCTAGTGTTTTAAAACCGTTGTGATCCTTTCTTAATTGTTACAATTTTCATTGAATATAAATTCATTTATGAGCTTGGTAAAGTAATATTTAAATAGAGGTTAAGATTGCCATTGCAACATTTTTTAAATTACAAGAAACATTTGTATGCACACTTATTCAAAAACTAGTTTAATTTTATTTTCAAACAAAGGATTTTACATTTTCATTAGTACTTAAACAAAGCCAATGATGATATACTGTTGTTCAACGTAATGCCCGCATTATTCTGTAAAAATCGAACTTGTTCATGGATGCAATAAGAAATGATGCAGGTAGCCTAAAAAATATGTTGTAAAATTGTGTGTGTTTACCAAATTAAATTACCCTTTTATCAAATCAAAGTAAAAGAAAAACGACAATTAACGATTTGTTAAAACTAAACTGTTTTAGAAAGCAAAATCAAAATTAAAATAAATTTTAAACCATCTTTCTTCGAATATGCTTCTTTGAATTTTTCTAAAACGCGATTAGAAACAATACCTGTTATATGACTAAACGATGGCAATGTTAAAACGTTATAGAAACACAAGCATTTACAACGATCATTGTTGTTATATTTATTACAGTGATATTGAGTGTTATACAATAGCGCAAACAGGTTGCGAAATTTTACCATCACGGATGTGGCATTTTAGCAACACAACAGAATTGTATTTTACAAGTTTGTATAAGCTATATTAGCTAGTATTTGCATTCAAATGGAACTTATGAATCAGCTGTTGTGAGCTGGTAAATATTAGCTGTTATTTTATGTTATAATTAACCTTTGTTTTATTTACATCCTTCATTTGTTAGGAATTTTTATGACTTGTCTAAATTTAGCAGTAAAGACTTGCTATTTTTTTTAAAGATTTATTTAAAGTTTGTGCTTTTAAAATTTGTTGAAATAACGAAGTTAGTTAAGAACACGATAGGTATCTTTTGCGTGGTTTTCCCAACCAATAAAAATGTTTATGCTTTTACTTACGTCACTTTGCTACGAAAATATAAAAGAGATATCTTGACACTCAGAATTTCCATTTATTTATAGATCTATTAAAACTTTCCCTGCTAAATTTTATGTAATTCTGACGTGATGACGGTATTTTAACAAACACCTCATTTAACTAGATTAACTGCCACATAAATTGTGATTTACTGTTTTGATACGTGGTACAAGTCTATGGATTTCTGCTACAAATTTTAATAATCATTTAATAAATTCCTCTTTATAATTTCATGATTTTAATTGGCCTACAATAGTGCAAAATTGAATGTTGTTTGCAGAATACAAACAAATATTAAATTACTTTTCAAAATGATCTGTTAATACAAATAAATAATAAATATTCGCCCATCTTGTATCTAAAAGATTCGCTTTTTAAATAAAATCTATATCTACTAGTTCTCCTCGTCAGCAGAATATTTTCTTGTACAAATAATGCAAATATGATAATTAACAAGTCTAGAAGAGCTTGTATTATTTATAATTTAACAGATAGGTATTCGTCAATAAAAATAAGGAAAGTTAATCACACCAGCAGACGACACAGAGCCGACAGACACAACTCATTCACTTTTATAAAATTAGAAATCACAAATAAAACGCCGAAACAGATAATCGCTGGTCCTTAAAACATTATAATGAGTAGAAAACTTTTCATTTCACAATGTTTTATTGGTATAATCTCAATTTGCAATCGAATATCCTGTAACTTTCAGCAAGGTACAAAGATTGTAATTACACACTATTGGTACATATCTTAATACTTGCATAAAATTGTGATTTCTCAGGCTTTAGTGCAGATGATTATTAAGATTTTAGGAAGTTCTTGGCTAAAGAGATAAATTAAGCAATTTTTGCGATTAATTGGATGGGATATAATGTTCAACTTTTATTATTGCAAGTGATGGGTGTACGCAAGATCTTTATTCATTCACTGATGGTGAAATGTAAATGGTAGTGAAATAAAGTATTTTTTTCTTCTTACATTAGTCAATGTTTAAACATTTGAGTACAAGAGTTTTATCTTTACGATAGTTTCTAATCTTTAATGCATGATTTTCGCTCAAAATAGCGATGAAATTCTGTCGCTGCATTTCTAAACAATACCCAGAATACCCAGCAAAGTAAATTCAAAAAACTAACAAGCAAGTTTAAAGATGGGGTAATCTGGAATTCCCACATGAGTACCCCAAGCGGAAACATTGGGAATATAAATGACAATGAGCAACGAAAAGGGACAGTAAATATAGGAACATGGAATATAACAAGCATACAAGGTAAAGAAGTAGAGTTAGTAGAGGAATTCGACAATAGAAAATTAGTAATATTAAGATTAATGGAAACGAAAAAAGGGAAAGGAATAGTAAAGCTCGACAAAGGGCATATATTAATAAAATATGATGGAAAATGCAGATAGAGAGAAAATATAAATAGAGGAAGACCAAGAATAAAATGGGAAAAAGAAGTGAGGAAGAAACTAGAAGAAAAAGGAGTCAGCTGGAGAGATGTGCCACAATTAGCTAACCATGGGAAGGAGTGGAGAAACATAACGCAGGAATGGAAAAGCATACCTCGACACCGAAAGGTACAAGAGGAATCGATTAAGAAGAAGAAGAAGAAGTGATGATATAACTTATTTATTATTTTGTTGTAGCTAAAGTGCACACATTTCATAAAAGCCAATAAGCATTTCAAAAATCTGTAGTTTATTCATAATTGAACTTTATGTTTGTATTGGCTAATCAAACTTAACTGAACGACACTTTAAATAGAGAAAGTTTATTTATTGTTTAGCTTTGTCTAACGTATTAGCATTTAACAATTAGTAACGATTTTAATTTGTGTTTATTATACACAAAAAATAGAGCAAAAATAAACATACGTGATGGGCCCAGTAGAAATAACAAATCAAAATGAGTGGAATAATTTTCTAGTTATGTAGTTTCTCAATTTTGTCGTCAGTGGAAATTGCAATGTTTAATTTAAAACTATAAAATTCTTGAATAACCAAGTTAAAACAATAGAGGTAGAGTTCACAGTTGCTAAGATTATTGTTCGCACAATATTCTTAACAATATCACACATTTTAATAACTGAATGAGAAATTTTAAGTGAGTAAATAATAAAAAATAAAATAGAATTTAAGGAGCATATGTAGCTATCTTTCTAAAAGACGTTTTAATAGTGGGTGCTTTTCTTTTACTATTGCTTAATATAACAATAATTACCTATTCTGGTCTATAGTAGTTGACGACGTTAAAAAAATATTTGACAATTAACATATACAAATAATTATCAAATAACCACTTCCAAAAAGTCGACAAACCATACCTAGGATCCGTTTAGCTCTTTCCTCGTCCTAAAGGCATATTTTCAACATCCCCAATATCCCATTGTGACGTCACCTTAATGAATCACTAGCTTTATTTATTTAGATTCCACCTACTTTTTGGATTTAAACAACAGTGCTTTTTTGCAATACGTACATCACTTCACTGCTGCCTCGTAAACTTTGATTTAAATACGAATTTTTGTTCATAAACTAAGTCTCTATTATTTCTATCTTTTTTCTTTTTTTTTTTAAATAAAACGGAAGTTGCATAGGCCTGACCTACTAATCTGTTTAACTTATTGTCAATTTAATGTACTTGCAGCCCGAGAGAGATTGTACAATCAAACTGTAAATGAAATTTTCGACCTTAGATGTATCAGTACAAGTTCATTACGATTTAAAAACGTTCACGTTGTTAATTAAAATTACATTGTTGTGAATTTTTATTTGGATCAAGTACTATGTAAGGACCTTGAGGTGCACTTATAAACAGCAGCTCGCGATGGTCAACACTAAGGTGACGGTACACCAGGTGAAACCACGTTTTTTACGAAGAGAAGCGACTTCCATCGGCGAAAGTCGGCGTATTTGTAAATTCCAACAGATGCAGAGTTAAATATTGCATTAACGTTCTAAAGTAAAAGGAACTGCACTAAACAATTCTTATAGACAAAAGCGCTTTACCGTCCAGGAACGGATTTTTTAAGAAGCGATATAGGCACAGCGCCATGGTCCACCATGGCAGACTCACGATTGGCAGTCTCTTTAAGAAAATTGTAATCGCAATTTGAGCAAACTGAAGGTAAATTATTGTTATTTCGAATGTTAACAACGTGTGTGTGAAGTCAATTGCATTAGTTCTCAATTTTTCCGCTTTTTTCCGGAAAAAAGCGCAAAATTTTACAATAGTCTTTATATTTATTGAAAATGTTAAAAGACACCCTAAGCATAGCATACCCACCTTTAGTTAGTTTAAACACGGCATAAAACAATTTTTTACATCTCTTCAAACTTTTGAATAAATATCAAGTGGATAGCTTGCATTTTTTGGCAAATATTCTTAAGTTTTGCAATAGTTTTTATATTTAAAAAAAAAATTTTATAAGATATAATAAGACATTCTAAGCGCTAGGCATTGTTAGAGCTCGTGTTGCAAAAACTCAAAAGTTCAACAAAGTGATTACAAATGGGACCACCTGTGAGTTGATTGATCTAGACTAGATCAAAAGAATAGAATGTGTTAGCTACTGTTCTTTGCTCACCAATACAAAAAAAAAACTCTTATATCATGAGAATGGAATTTAATAACTTACTTTACCACGATGATTGATCGATTAAACCGTCATAAGACTTGAATTGAGCCTCAATCTGTTAACTAAAATTTATAAGATTAAAAGGCAATTTTTTTAAAGATCTTATGAAATAATAATGAAAACAATGGCAATAAAATCATACCAGATACATACTTTATTATAATATTAAAGTAAATAAAAATTTAAGGTTGTTAGAAGTATTAAATTGTTCAAGTGGCAAATGAAAGATTTTAAAAAATGTATGTGCTATACATTGAAAATACGCTTTTTGTTATTGTTCTGGTATATATACCTTAAAAATTAATTATATGTTTACTTGTTTAAGTTTGAGCACGTATTTTTTGTGCTCGTTAGTGGGAAAGTACAACATTGTTGTTGGTTCGATACAATTAAATTTACAATTAAAAATAAATTTGCAAAATAAACAAATATTCCATATCTGCCCGAGACGATCTCCTCTGAGAGGAACAAAAAAACTTACCTACAAATGGTCCATCAGTCTATCAAGTTTACAGCCATAATTGCTTTACTTTTAAAATTTTTTGATTAATTCTTGAAAAACAGTTTAAAGTTTATAGTCTTTGCAGCTTTGCATATGTTCCATTTTCCATGAAAATTGTTTTATCATAGTTTGAAATTTTATGTCGATTTCTTTAATTGAAATATTTCACATAATAATATTTCAATAAAACCTGTACGTAACATGTAACTTTAAAAAATGTCCCTACTCTTATCTTGACACGCTCTTAGCTGATACCGAGATATTTTCTTAATCAATACAAGGAATTTAGAATTTTAGTATTAGGATCACAGAAATGAGAAAAGGCTAACTGGTGTTTCAGTACTGGTCAAATTCGTTTCTTAATTTGGCATACCAGAGTCAATTTTAAAATAATAATGCCTCTCAGCTGATTTCAAAATATTTTGATGTCTAATGCTTTTCTTTGGTCCTTTGCATAAAACAATAAAATTGTCTATTTTCATAATTTCGGGTCTAAATAACCCGAGTAAGAATTGTTAGGGCAGTTGCTTAAGTATATTTTTTTTTTGAAGCGAATACACAATATAATTCAAATTGATTTAATAAATAATTGAGCTACAAAATTTATATCACATTTCTATTTAATAAGATATAAAACACATCTAACAAGTACATGCACACATTCACTTAATTTAATCTATATATACAAAGAATACAAATTATTCAGCAATAAATAATGAATTACCTAGACTAGGTATATCAAACCAGCCTAGCCGAAATTTTCAAAGTGATGAATAAAGTATGGATATTTTCGACTTTTATTAACATCATCACACGCTGACATAACGCTTTTCGTCAACGGTCGAGGGCCACAACTAAATACTCCAATTTTGCTAACCTAGAAAGATAATCAAATAACATTGATAAAGCAACAAACTCAGGTTTAAATAAACACATTATTTTTAATTGGACTCGTAATTCTTTACAATTTATTTTTATTCAGACTGTCCTTAATTTACAAAATAACTGGAATAAATTTGGAGGTGGGTAAAGATTAAATTGGGACAACTCATACTTACATAACTATGTTTCTTTTGCACAAATTTTAAGAAGGAAGTCATATCGGGCCTTCCAAAATGGTTAACAGCTTTTAATCCAGTGAACATGGAAGTTTTGGACAATCTTTGAAAATGATTTTCACATATATACTGCAACATAAAGTAAAGTTATCGACTTGACAACAAATGTTCACAAAAAAAAAATTGCAGAAGCGAAAACGATTATCCATTTATTAAAACTTACCAACATTGTAGTTCTTAAATCGAATTTATGAAAGAACTGAGTGATGAAAATATGAATTTCCAGTACACTAGTGACGTCTTTTTTCTCAACATCTCTAAGGACATCTATAAACCACTCAAAGTGTTTATGCGATGGACAAATCCACAGAAAATAGACCTAAAATAATCTCAAGTAATAAAATTTTACTTCCCACGTTGATTTACTTTACTTTTTTGCAAGCCACTCCTGAATAACGATTTGTAGATGTCCCAAAAACGAGATCATTAAGGATGGAAGCGTAAGGCGTTACTCCAATTCCACCTCCAACCATTACAGCAACTTCAAATTTATACCAGTCTTGATTTCCACCTCCAAAAGGTCCCTCTAACAATATCTTAGGTTGCTCCTCTGGGTTATAATTGCAGGGGTCGAAGTAATTTCGTAATTTCCAAGTCCAAGGCCCTTTTTATAAATGACAATGAAGCCTTTTGTAATTGCGATAAAACAGTTTTATATTTACCTTGGGCTTTAATATGGCACGAAAGAAAATTTTCATGTGGAGCTGATGTAAGCGTAAAGGAATGAAATTCTTGCGATCTAAACGCAGTACAGGCTAAACGAACCCATTGGCCTGATAGGTATTTCAAGTTTGGTGGGCGATAATACTTTATTTTAATTACATCAGATGGTAAAAGTTCTGTTTCTATCACATCTAAAGGTATATATCGTGTTCTATAACTTACTACCTGCAAAATATTAAACGTGCAAACTGCCAGTTTGTTCAAAAATGGTTCTTACTTTAATTACAAAAATTTAACAAGCACTCACTTTTTTTTAAAGGATTATAAATGAAATTTAAACTGTACCTTATCCAGTGTATAGATAATACCAGGACCTATGAAAAAAATCCAAAATCTTGGTGCTCCTGTTAACCTTGCAAGACCATGAATAAGACTTAATACGTAAAGAACTACGTACAAACTATGAGTCGACCAAAAAAACTTATAAGCTTTCTTCCTTATTACAGGATGTGCAAAAACAAATATTATACACATAACAACGTACAGCAAAACACCCGTTACACCTGCAATAATGATTTTTGTTAGTTAAAAAAAAAACAAAAAATGAGCGGCAACACTTACCTGTTATAGTTTGGAAGAGCCAGAATGTAATTCCTGGTTTATAATCGGATGGGAATTTTACCTCGCTCGTAAGACATTTTAAATTTTCCACTGGCTGCGTCGATACGTGATAGAAGTTTACAATATGCCCAACAGTGTGGAGTAAAGAAAAAAATAATGCAGTACAAGCTGCAATTTTGTGGAACTGAATGTGAGAGTCTAAAGGTATGTATTGCTGTATTGAAAACTCTTTTAATTTCGTTAATAAATTTCTTGACATTGTTAACAGTAAGATGCTGTAACAAAAGGACAAGGAGGCTGCAGAACCTCTGGTTATTGCTATGCCAACACCCATTATATGTCGTAAATCTGTGTGTTCCGCCATGAACGAATAATCTAAAGAAATATACAGTAAAAAAAAAAATATTGTCGATCGTTACAAACTTACGTATAAATCGCTCCACAAATAAAGCGATTGTAATAACGTAGAATATGAATAGGTAAAATATATTTTGCCGATTTTCCTCTAAAAATGTTGTTATACTGTGCCATTTTAGTGTAAAACAATTTTGTTCCTTATCGACAGTCGGTTCTATGTGAAAACTGGTCATTCTAAAAACACAATATGTATTTATTTAATTTGAGTTTAGAGATAAATGTTTTTCAAAATCTTTTAGCAAATTCTTTGGGGTATTTAAACAACTACGGAAAGCTTCAGCTGTTTTTCTCTTAAAAATGAATTATTCTGGTTGTACTGCCCCTTACAAATAATTATTTTGTGAGCATTAATCAAAAGTCTACCTGGCGACGTTGGTAGATGTATCCAAAAAGTTTTGTTTTGCTCCTTTGCAGTCTAGACCTATTGCCACAAAATCACCCTTGTACTCTTTCATCATCTCTTTAAAATCGCTGTAGGTCAAGAAATCTTTATGTTGCAAACCTGCATCCTAAAAAGATAATAATAATAATAAACACATAAACAAGACAAATTTAAAACATGCCATTAGCTGAAATAGTTACCTGGAACATGCCTTCGATAAGTTCTGTTACATGTTCGTCTGATAAACTTGTAGTCCGCGCGATTTCAACAAGAGACCTCAACATTTCTGATAACTCCCCCTTATCAATGACACCATTTCGATCGTTGTCACACATATCGAAAATAATGCGAAGCTTGTCTTCAGTTTTACCTCGAGAAAATAAAACTACGGTGTCTAGAAATTCCTGCAAAGTTTTGTTAACACAAAAAGAATACATTTTATGTACAATTTAGCTTACCTGGAAGGATATTCGTCCATCTCCATCTTTGTCTACTATATTAAACATTTTTTTAACGAAAACCGCATCAGATTTCATTCCCAACGCACTGGCAAATTCGCCCTTCGATAAAGATGTCCGCATTACAGTGACCACTTCTTCGTCCACGCTAGCGTCTGAACGACGTCTTCGTTCACCAGGTCTTAACCCAAAAGTTAAGGCATAAGCTTCCCTGAAAAAGTGCTCCAGTTTTCGTTGCCTCCTCTCCCTCGTTTCAGCTTTGGCTAGCATTATTTCCCGAGCAACCTGCAATATAGGTATTAATTAACCACCAATGTTACAAATGTCTTAAGGCTCTGTACCTCTGTGCATATAACATTTTTCTTATGGGACGCCAGAAATATTTCCAGCTTCGTCCCGAATTTTTTCCGCGATCCTATTGAGTCAAACTCCAAAACAAGATCATGATCCCTAGGTACTCGAATGAGGAGAAAGGGCTTTTTTTTACTCCTTCCTTCTTCGTGGGATTCCTCAACAGTAACGCTCTCGCTGTTTTTAAAACCGATAGTGCGAAGTTTTTCACCTTTGCGACCCACGATGTGAATTGCTGCGTCTGGGCCGAATTTAATCTTAACAATCCTTTTATAATTTGCGTGTAGCCATTCTTGGACTATCATTGTGTCGAAGGATATTTTGCCCTCTGCATTGTCTCTCAGTTCTTCTTGCTTCATTTTTAGGCGTCTTCTGCGTCTATTTTGTAACTTTACCACACCATATCCTGCTGCAGCGCAAAGAATTGGAACAAATCCCAGAAAAACGCACGCGTATATGTAGACAAATTCGTTGCCCTAAATATATTCATAAATTCAGGTTAAACATTTATTTAAGCAAAAATATTTACCTCAAAATAATCGTAACCATGCAAATGTTTACACGGCTCTAACAGAGAGGTATTAAGCTGTAAAGGTTGAGGGCAGGGATCGCCAATGATCCAGAAAAATACATTCCTTTGGACGTCATTCTCGTTTATATCTGTACTGTTTACAATAATGTCCCACAAAGTAATCTTACGAAGTTCCTTAATTTCGGTGTCAGTAAAGATCCTAAAAATACTTTATCTATTGCAGACAAATTTTCGTGAAAATTACCAAATAAATACTAACCCATTTTCAGTATTTTCGAACCAAAATCGATCAGAATCTCGAATCCTCACAAACTGTTCCGCTATGATTTCGGTAAATAATTCTCCTGGACCCCCGTAACTCTCCAACATTCCTCCGACATATACATCGACATTGTCTAAACGATTAGAGTAGGCTGCTACAAGAAGCCTTAAAATTTCAGGTTTTTCAGCGAATAGCGTTGGATTGATGTCTTTCCATTCGGTTACAGGGGGTAATTTGTAATATTTTCTCATTGTATTGTAATCTGTTAAACCATTATCTCTGCCGCGCATTATATTAAGAGCCCCCAGGTCACGACGCGAAAATTCCATGGGACCAAATAGTTTATCGCGCACATCAGAGCATAAAATTGAATCTTCTCTTTCCGCTAATTGTGAAGCCATTCCCATAAGCAGTTCTTCGAGAGAGTTATTCGAAAGTATATCCTAAAGTTAATACATTCAATCATAGTTATGTAAATCATTTTTTAAACACCTACGCTGGTAGCTTTAATTATGATGCTCATAGATGTCTTAACCACAAAATTAAAGCAATTTTGCGACTACCTTCAAAATTAAATTTAAAGTCATCAAAAAACTATCGATATATTTCATTCAATTCAATAACCACTAATTTATTATAAAATCTGTGTCGTTACCAAACAAAACGACTTTCAATTTCGAAATTCTAATCGAGTGCAATTTTTTGGGTAACCAAAATTGCTACTCGCTTGAAATTGCATTTCGTCAGTTGATGGCGATTTAAAAAAAATTCTGTTAGAGAATTGTAAATAAAATAATGATCACGAACGAATTTAAAACGTCATGGATTGTGAACACAAATGTACAAAAAAAACTACGGAATCCACACAAAAAAAATAACTCTTCAGCCGCAAATATGGGTACGCTAGATGGTGATACATAAAAACCTTTATATAATTTGTAACCTTTTGGTTGTGTGATTTATTTTACTAATATGTACCTGTCAGAAATGATTAACTGATATTCGCTGTAAAATTTTGAATCTAAGATTTACGTCTATTAATTTTTAATAATATAAAATTTGTATTATTTCCACGTAATTTGATGTTGCAAATTGTACAAAAGGCGGCTGAAATTCATAAAATTTAATACATTGTACTATAGATTGGTGATAATGGAGTTTAAATCATTGTCGGTGAATTTATGACCAACTCAAAAACGCATTAAGGTAGTAATAATATTAAACCTTGCAGAGAAACGTAAATTTTAACAAAACAAAATAGAATGACATGCATTATCATTTGCTGCACACTTTAAATAAATAAAATATGAGATAGATCTGCACACAGAGATAAACCGAAGATTATTTTTAATTAGCACTCATTGTAAGTAATGCAGGTAGTGTGTGTACTTAACAAAGGAAAGTAATTAATGTAATAAATGTATATACAATTATTTTATACAATCACACATAATACAAGTTAAATGCCAAACTTTCGTTTCCCATAATTTTTTTTTTGCATTTAAGGCTAAAGTCGTTTCGTAATTTCTGCATACTCAACGCATTCATTAAATAAATAATTTAGAAGGCTCAGTAATCCAATAACTCACAAAAATCTGCAGTTATTGTGCTTATTTATTATATCCGATTTACATAATTATTCAAACTAATGCTTTGAATATTAAAAAATGCATAAAAAACGTATATATATATATATGTTCTCTGAACTAAGTGGCGTCCATCAACATCCCTCGCACATTACATGTGGCGTCCCGTTACTAAGTGGACTCCGTATACGGACGCCACATAGTTTCTCTATTGAAACGGACTTTAAAGCACCGGTACTGTGACTGGAATTAATTTTAGAGGGACGCCACAAATCCGAGATTTTGTACAGTTTGAATATTATAGTTGGACCGTTGGCCGTTCTTGGATAGTGCGCTCGCGTCGCGTGTATATCGGAAGGGTATATATATTTTTTCGATTCACAGTGGAAGTGGCATCCAGGATATCGGCAATATATGTTTGTGTGAATTGTAAATTAAATATGCTGTGCGGCAACCATTAAAAAATACAAAATTAGAGCAATTTGAAATGTTGTTGATTCTGTAACTTTTACTGCCATTATTAACGTTTTTAATGATTAACAACAATAAAGTTTGATAACAAACTGACAGTAGTGTCATGTACTATCATGATTTTGTGAACGTTATTTTAGTTATTATATTAATATTATTTAAAACAACCAACCTTACATATAGAAATGTTTTGAAATGCAGTTTTCTATTCTTCAAAAATACAGAATTTTATTGATAGGTATTTAAAAGTAATTTTGTTGCGGTTTATAATGTAATTTTGTTGGAAAAGGTTTAAATTAGCTTCTACTACACATTTTTTGACAATATTCATTTAAACCTTATTCCCATTTTTTTAATGAAAATAATAATAATAATAATAATAACTAACTATATGTATATGAATTTATAGGCACTAACGATATAAAAAAAGTAGAATACAAATGTATCTAACGATGGTTGATACAGCTTAAGTAAATTCCAAACAGGAAAGGTTTGAAAATGTACAAAAAAATTATAATGTAGAGTGAAGCCGTTTTTCAAAATTTTTTATTTGTGATTAAAGTCCGTGCGTGACTTAAAACTGATTATTTTTGTGTAAAATTAATATCGCCGTTTTTATGATAATTTACGGGCATCAACACAATATTTAATAAACTTGAAGGCTTTGAAAATATTACGAAAATATGTTTTAAATAAAGGACACAAAAAAGTATTTGTCATTATTTATTGTTCCATTAGTTTTCAAATACATAAATAAGTTTATATTGCTTGGACATTTTATGGGGGTGTCATATAAATTCGACACTATGATTTATTTTATTGTTGTGACAAACTAATTTGTCAAAAAATGGTAGACGGTTTTTAACGCAAAATTACTGTGTAAAGCGCAACAAAATTACTTCCAAATAAAAATACATTTAAAGTATGTGTAATGCTATAATTCAAGCAAAGTGGTGCTACTTTAAATATGTCATTATTCACTCCACAAATTTTGAGTTAAAACGTACCAAAAATATTTCATACATTGTCTATGTATAAAGATATTGCCTTTTAATTAAAAATTATTTTAAGATATTTTTTTAACTAAATAAATACATCCATACATTTTGTTAAGTTACGGTACTAATGTGTGGTATATGTTAACTGTTTCGTTCACTTATTTTAATTTGTTAATCACATATAACTACTATTGAATAATAAAGCTGATTTAAAATTTCAACCCTATTGCCGTTTATTTAAGGAGTTTATTGACTTTATGGTAAAAAATTTAAAAAAAAGGTAAGTAATGTTTAATTAGGTAAGTAATGCATATTTATTTTTTTATGTGATATTAGCCCGTACTTGTAAGGCGTGTTATTTTATATTTTACCTCATCCTGTTTCCTATATAAGTTTTTTTTCTGACCTACATTTCTTACCTAAATTACCTAATATGTTTATCTCCATGAATTTGGCCCGAACTTAGGAAGCACACATGATGCTATAATTTTTTTCAGTTATTGCTTCTTAGTGCTTCAAAATCGATAAACAAAACTTCGAAAAAATGAAAAGGTTTTATTACTTAAAGTATAGTATTAACAAATACTGTTAAAACAATTATATACCCTATACCGGGTAATTTAGTTTGACTGTAGCACCCCTATAACTTTTTAATTATTGAAAATTACCCCCAACAAACCTTATATTTTTCGAAACGGCGACAAATTTTCTATCAAGTGATGTGCATTTGTCATCTCTACGATGACGTATGTCAAATTCGCGATAGGCAACTGTTTTTTTTTTAATTACATAGTATACATGTTTTTGTTGATTCGGATAGAAAATGTAATTCTGAATCCGACCATGTATTAAAAAAGTATGCATACATAAGAAAATTTTCGAGAAAAATCAGTTTAAAGTTTATTCAAATTGTAGCAAACAGTCTATTTAACATAACAAAAAAACTACCGGATCTTAAATATTATAGTATAACAATCAATGGAAATATATTAAAAATAAATTTTTAGTAAAAATAAAAGCAAATAATAAACGTGTATTAAAGCAGTTACAAATAGAGGACAACTGCGTTTGGAAGCGGGGGGCGGTCACTTTGAACATATTAAAGTCCAATTTTTTATGTCAACGTTAATTAATTGTTTTTTATTTTATTAAAAACTAATTTTTAATACATTTCCATTGGTAGTCATAGTGTAATTTTCAAAATTTGATCATTGTTTTTTGTTATGTTAAATAGACTGTTTGCTATAATTTGAATAAACTTTGAACTGATTTTTCTTTAAAATTTTCTTACTTATGCATACTTTTTTAATACATGGTCGGATTCAGAATTACATTTTCTATCCGAATCAACAATAAAATGTATACTATGTAATTTAGGAAAAAAATTAGTTGCCTATCGCGGATTTGACATACGTCATCGTAGACATGACAAATGCACATCACTTAATAGAAAATTTGTCGCCGTTTCCAAAAATATAAGGTTTGTTGAAACTATTTTCAATAATTAAAAAGTTATAGCACCCCTATAACAGTCAAACTGAATCACCCGGTATTGATTTTTATATAAGGAGTTCATTTGCATTTTAAATTTCACAAAAACAATAATTTTACCGCCAGGATAAATACTTGTGAGTTTTGATGATAAACTTATTTACTAATATTCATTGCGTTATTCCCTTAAATTACAAAATTTAAGTCAGTAGCAGGTTAGGCACACTTTTATGATAGGGCTTTAAACCACACATAAAATACAATTCGTTTCATTCAGAACTAAGGCAGTAAATCTCCAATGATTCTTTTTGAATAAGTACTAAAAAAACGACATGTAAATCTTATTTGTACATTACCCTTTTTACTTCAATTTTTTTTTTTTTTAAAAAACCCTTCGGTCTTGAACATTCGTAGCGCTTGTGATAGCTGTCTTTACTTCAGTTTTTTTTCGTAATAAATTTTTTTAAAAACAGTTGTAAACATATCCCAAATCAGTGTTCTCCCCAGAATTTATTTTTTGCCGGGCGGACGCAAAAGGTTGCCGGGCGCCCCCCCTCGCCCCCAATGAATTTTTGGTCTTATTATTTTATAATTACATATAATTTTGTATTATTAGTTTTTAAATTTACACAAATATTTTGTTTCAAACAAAATTATTTATTTGTAATAAATATCGCATTTTAAACAAAAATATAATACAATTTAATTTAAGGAATTTTAAGAATTTAAAGAAACTTTGTTTAACTAAATAAAAAATAAACTATTCGCTAAAAGAACCTTCGTCCTCTTCAACTTCCTGGTTTGAAACCAAAGTTGTTTTAGATTGCTTTTCATTGTTTTGAGCACTTTCTTGTTTTTTAAAAAAACTAAATAAATTAGTCTGATTTGACTTTAAAGTTATTATTCATGTCTGAAGTATAAAATAAAATAAATAATTAACAGTGTGGTATCTTTATATGTTCAAAACTTATTGATTTAATGGAAATATGACATAATTTTTTTGCTAAACAATTTATAGATTTGATAGTGGCCAATAAATAATAAGCAGTAACAGTTGTTCTCTATTACCTTAACTATAATATACAGAGGAAAACGCATACACACATACAAGTACGCTGGATGCACACACATTGTTAAAAAACACAAGAAAATTTTGACCAATTTACATTAATTTAAATATTTAGAAATAGTTAGTACGGTGTTATACCCGTACTAAAGCTAATGAAAAGCAGAACAACGCAGGACGTCACTTGGTACGTAATTTTTTAAAGTGTATACGTTGCGGACGCCTCATAATTGGTATTTTATATAGAGGTTATTTATTGCGTTGATTATACGGACTTCAAATATCACGCAAATTGTATGAAAATTTGTATCACAATTTTGTATTGCACCATCGCCATGTGTTTGTAAAGGTGATAAAACGGAATATACATTAAACAGATTTCATATATTCCAGCTCAATCTAGTGGACGCCAAAATACTGCAACACATGTTGGACGCCACATGGATAGTGAGATGTATATATCTTGTTCATTACACGTGTTTTGATCATATTGTGGTAGCAATGTTATTATTTCTGATGAACAAGTACAATGCGATTTCTTTACACAAATAATTTAATTTTTGTTTAAGATTAATTTTGCGCGGTTAAAACCATTTTCATGGTGAGTTAAACGAAAAATTCACCTTGAATGATTTCCGTTAAATAAGCAATTTGTGGTCATCCATCGATAAAGTTTTTGATTTTACCAGCAAATGAAGTTCTTGTTTCTGCTTTAATCTAACTACTATTGAGTGTTAATAAATGTTAATAACGAAACAAACTCAAAAAATAAATGAACTGCGAGTCAATGCACAATAATCACGTAAATAATTTTAAACTCGAACATTTTCCTGCAAGATTGTATCTCATATGCAAATGTTTTTGTAAATTGGCTAAAAGATTGTATTTTTGCTTAATTCGATTAATCCTTAACAACAATATTTAAATTTGTAATTAATTTACACTGTAAAAGATTAATATCTGGCTTGTGATAACAATATATCCTTGTTTACTCGATTCAAACAACTTCCAATTATTAATCGTGCACTACAAAAGCATTTTTTTATTTTGGAGAATTCAAAATGAAATCTGCACTCCTTAATACTAGTAAACACAAGCCAACGATGAGAATGAATATAAATTTACTTACATTTGAATCCCACCAAGTAGAACATAACCGGATGGCCAAGTATCCCATGGGAGTTTCTCGAAAATTGCATTTAGCATCTCGCCTGTACAATCCAGGTGGAATCAACGAATGGCCAAATCGAAAAGCGGCACTTTGAAAAACGTTGGACACCCCAGGATGCACATCCTGATTATATCCTTCGTATTTTGGCAGAGTGCGGCCCAGAAATGCAGGAAGGTATTCATAATATATAATACTCTTAAAGAAAAAAAAACTGTAATTTAGCAGCATTGCTACAAAAATCATTTTTTTACCTGTATTGTGGCAACAACTATTCGACGGGCTCTTTGGAAAACGTCTTCATCGCTCCAATCTGGATATTGATGCTGTACTCGACTGGCAACGACGTTATGCCAACGAAAAAATAAAATACTGAACGTTAGCAGGGCCGGATTCTGATTTGTTCGGGGATCCCCCAGTACTAAAAGTAGAAAATAGTAATATAGGTGCTTAAAAAAATTAAGCATTAATTAATTGACTGAGGTAGCTACACAGCTGAAAATTATGAAAAATTTAGTAAAGAAATAACTAGCAATTACATAGCTACATATTAGGTACCTATTAATCAATTCAAAGTCAACGAAAAGAGATAAATTATGGGCCAAATTATGTGCCACTTATTAATTATTTAAAAAAGTTTTGTTTACATTTAGATTATTACTTTATCTTAGTTAAAAATAATTCTTTTTAGATATTTAAAACAGAAAAAGAATTAAAGATAAAAATATTGGTTGTATCGGGTTCGTCGCTTCACCCAACGCTAAACTTCCTTATGCATGTGTAACTTAATAAATACTTGAAAAGTAAAGTAATGGAATACATAACAAATTAATGAACAAAATGTCCTTAATTAAAGGCATATAGGTATCACTATTTTAAGTTCATGGATAACCGAGATATAACCAAAAATATCAAATAAGTACTTATAGTAAACCGCTGGACAATATTTTATACTACAATAACTTTTTTTTACACCCGTTTAAGTATGCCGCTATTGTTAACCGTTTTATTCCGAAAACAATTCAAGAAAAAAACAATTTACTGTGTCGAAAGTCAGATAAGGCCGTTGCAATGTATGATTCAGGAACAAACCGTGACTAAGTAACTGCAAGTTATCTATTCTATTGTTTACTAATTATAAAGTAACGTACCAAATAAATCACACAAGTCATCTTTTATATCTGATTTATTACCGTAGGTATTATTTCAATTTTGTGTCTAAAGTGTGTTACGCTGTTACAAATACACGAAGTTTGTAGAATGTCGTGGTCAAGTAATTAAAAACTGGCACAGTTTCACTAACATCAAAGACAAACTACTTGAAATAAAAAAGCGCCTATCTAGAAACAAGTTATTTAATCTTTCTGTTTGTAGTATATTAATAGTTATGTACATAAATTAGTAGTTAAACTTGAATTTTTTATGTTATTCTAGTGTTTAAATATTTCAAAGAGTTAACAACAATATCAACCAATGCACATATAGGTAATACCTACGCCTATAACAACGTACAGAAATTTGTTGTACCTACATACATCAAAAATCAAATCGCTTCCACATCAAATATGCATAGCATGGTGTTTATGCAATATAGAGGATTAGTACGAAAAGCTATTTGTTCAATCTTTGTCCATTAAATTAAGTAATAAAAAGAAATTGAATAGTTAATGATCTAACGTAGGTAAGTATACAATTATCTATCCTTGAAACCTAAACACATGGTGTGTATTAAACATGACAATATAACCAAACAAATTCCACAAACAAAACTACATTATTTATATTATTGCTTACATTTAGTTGTAAATATTTTTAAGCAGCAATCATCAACACAAAAAAAAAGTATGATTGAAAATTAAAACTTGATGGATGAACCTAAACGGTTACCAGTCCAAAGTTAAAAAAATGTATGAACTAATTAAAGACGACTTAAGTTATGGGAACATACAAGCTATTATTGATTAATAAATACAACTAGGATTTTTTTATGTTTCATATTAATGAAAACAAAACGTGCTGTATCTATTAGTACATAATTAAAGAGTCTGTACAATAAACAAAGGCTAGGAAGACATAACTTGGAGATAAACAAACAAAGAATGAATAAATTATGTTGCAATTTGTTCAATTTAAAAAGCACACATCCACTATTAGGTATATTACCTACCACATTGTTATCACAATAAAGATACTGTACTTTGGTACTTCAACAAAAATTGAATTTTATCGTGTGCACATTTGTTACTTAAAAAAATTACTATGCTGTTGTGATTTGTAAAATATTCAACTTGATAATATTTCTAAGAAAAACTAATTCAAATAATGCAAATTTGTCATTATTATAAATTTGCTTTAACGTTTTTAACTGCAGCATTTTTAGTTGAAAACTCTACAGCTGTGTACTAAATTGTTAACAGTAAATAATCACAATTAATTTTTATAATTATCGAATAAATTAAGTGCTAAACACGACTAATTTAGTTTTAAAGATAATAACCAGGTAAAAACTATAATAACTTAAATGGAAATTGTAGGAAGAAACAACGATGCTGTTAAAAAGCATTTGCGATCTACAGCAGCAATTATTTTTTAACAAAATTACTTGGAAATTCTAAGTAAATGAATGAGATAGTTTAAAAAATAAATCACGCAAGCAAGAAGTTACATTTTAAAATGTGGTCACGCAAAAGTAGTAGGATATGAATACCAATTTTGCTAGCGGTTTACACGACAGTTTCATTAAACTAAACCGCAAAAGATTTATTTAAGCATACACACACCAACAATTCTTCTAAACTAAAAAAACAAAACATATAAGACACGTTCAAATAATTTTATTAATGCACTTAATAAGGCGCGATTGATCGTGTGATTTCACTTGTTACCTCACCAATAAGTCGTAAATGTGAAGGGTAAAATAATCAAAAACTGCTTTTGTTAAAATCTTAAATAGATCACATTGACATTAGTTAATATATGCAGTAGCAATAACCTCCAAACACGTCGTAAAAATAACGTGTTGTATAACAATAATATGGCTAAGTTTTACCATTCAAATTTCATGTTAAGCTTGTTAGAAAATTTTACTAGTGTTGGTGGTAAAAGAACAATATTTTTACACCAAATTCGTTGCGCTTAACTTTTAACTTTTTTGCTAAGCACAAGATGCAAAAATATACCTACCTACCTACAAATAATGAAGCAAAAATAATTTTAATATTCAGGAATTATAATTTAAACATTCCTCTTTAATATAAGCTAGATTTTAAATTTTTAAATTAATTTATAAGCGCGCTGTAATTAGGGTGAGAAACTCAAACGTTGGGTTAAGCGAGTAACCCGCGAAGTGATACCTATAGCTATATTTTTTTTAATTTTTTGTAGTCACTAAAAAAAATACATTTTTGTACTGAATTTATTTTCTACTTACAATAGAGTCTTTCTGAGCTTAGCATTTGCATAACTTGTGGGACAGGATTATTGAATAAAGGCACTCTCATTGAATTTCTGATGGGCATTTTACCAGAATGGTCAGTTAAAAAAGTACCATTCTGGAAAGAGCGCATTGTATTGACCCATGGTTCACTCGTACTATAAACAAAACTACCGTCTATCCAACTTGTAACTTGATTAACCTGGAAACGAAAAATTAAAAACTCGATGATTAGGTTTATTTAAAATCTTACTTGTTCTCTGGGGCTATTGGGACTTTGGCCAGTTTTCCTATCGTATCCTGCACGATGAAATGGAATGAACTTATCTCCCATGCATTCTTTATCATAAACCTCATCACATTTTTCGATTTCTATGTGATGCATTTCAATAGGACAACCGCTTTCACTAGCCATTACAACTTCGGAGGTGACTAACTGCCCGAAAAATGCTAGCATTGCAGTTCTGTTACGCATAGAGCCTAAACCATCGAACCCTTTCATAAACAACTGACTAAGCTTTCTGGGACTTGGTCTGTTTTGTCCTGCCAACATATACACACCATCTGAGTAAGCTGCTGGAGCTTTTCTGACCAGGTGACTATCTGAGAAACAAAGAAAAAGGGCAATTAATTTACCTTATCATAACGTATACATTTTCATAGATATCAGACACAAAAAAAAACTATATTTTAAATGTTTGTGACTTCCGTTTTAAATTAAGTGTTAATAAAATTATCATGGACGAGATTTACGCAAACAATAATCATTATTTTGCGTCCTGGTCTTAATAAAACTGTGTCCTGCAATAATGATTATTATCAATAATATTGATATTAATACGTACAAGGTAATACAATGAACCAATCCCATATTGCATCAGATAAGTTAGACGAACTACCCTAATTTTAACAATTCTTTAGTCATATAAATCAAGAATTCATGGTCCGTCATTGACCAGTCTAATCTAAAAATTTCAATTTAAAGTCTCAGTTCAATGTAGCGAAAACGTTTATTAATTTAATTTCCAAGCCTGAAGCTATATTCTAATTAATTTTACGATTATATTCTGTAGTGTTAGATTACATGCTATTTTGAGAACGGTCATTGGTCGACACTCGACATATAGATTAGACAACTGGAAATGTTAAGATAGAATATTGTAAATATCATTTGGTGCTAAAAATAAACAGTGCTAAACATAGCAACTTTGGTAATATTTGAAGAATTTTTAAATAATTTAAGTGATCCACTATAAATACTGTATACACTGTACCTATAATGTAACCTATATATTTGCTTTTGGTTTCATATTTTTTGTTTTAAAACTACGCTCCTGACTTTATAAGATGAACCGAATTTTATTGATAATTTACGGTTTTTAAGTGTCGTAAATTTACCTTGGATATACTAAAAAGGATGTAAGTTACTAATTTGACTGTTTCACTTTCTCTGCTAGTTTAGCATAACGTCAGTATTAAATTTATTACATCAGCCCTGTAGTTTTTACAATGACAATTTTGGGGAATGTTATTTAGAGCTTTAAAAAAAAAAACAGTTTAAAAAAAGTGACTTCGCTCATTGACTTTCAGTTATTTGAAAAGCATGGCCCATTTGTTATAATGTCACAACCAATACGAAAGTGATTATTGAAAAGTCCTGACAAGCATGGACATAGCAAACATCAACTGTTATTGCAACATACAATGTAACATGACAACCATTTTCAAACTGAATGTACTAACACCAGTTGCTAAATCACCTACAATGAATAGGACGTCTTGTCTTCGCTACATATTTTTATGGCTTTATCCTTGGTCGATATTTGTTTGATCCAGTTTTTTAGGACATTCTAAGCATAACGTTTTGATTTTATAAATAATGAAATAAGTGTATTTTGAGTTTAAGAGATTGTTAAGCAAACTTTTGCCTTCAATTGAAGCCAAGTTTTACAATTTAAAGTTTACGGGTAGCTGAGATATATCAAACGAGCGGACACTTCAACGTTAGCGAACGAGTAACCCGATAAGCAATATTTTATTTTGTTTTGCTATAACTTTAATGTTTTTATTAAAATTGAAGAGTTCTTAACTAAGGTTTGTTTAAAAAAGTAGTGAAATAAACAGAGTAGGTCATTTTATTAATTCTGTAAATCTTGTGCACTAAATTTTCATTGATTTAACACACCCAAACGATAGATCATGTTTGTATTTGAAACAAAAATAATGTGTTGCCTATCAAACGCACAAGTTTCTAAATAATTGCTTGAGTTTAGGATTTATACATTATGAATTACACAACATAAATCTGATTCTTGATGTCCAGATCTAAGATTTGATTAAACGTTGGTTTACTTACATATCTTATAGTCAATTACCATATATTCTAATCAAGGTTACCTATCAACACCTAAAGTTGCTAATGCTCAAGATTTAAAATGCAAATTCAAAATAACATTTATATGCTATTATTTCATTATGATCCATCAAGAACTACATTTAAAAAATGATTGTACATACATAATCAACTCTTCGTTTGCGTAATAAGAAATTTGCTTTTCTATTTAACTGAAGAAAACTTTTCGCTAAATCTACAATACATTTCAAATTCGGAGCCCAAAGTTATATGTAAATTTAGATGTCGCCTTAAAAGTTATTAATTTAATGTTAAAGCTATCGAAAAAACTAGTTCTATATACTTCGGTATTTTAACAACATTAAATTGCAAAGTACGAATTTTATCTGTATGTATAATTTCATCCTTGAGATTTAACCACATTCCCAAATTATACAATTTTTGAAATACTACACAAAGTTTCCAACGAAATTTAATATAAAAAAATCGAATTAGTTTACAAATGTGTGGGCATCAGGATAATATCGATTAAAAAAGTAGGTACATAATTAAATAACAATAAATAACCTAATAGTTTTTTGAAAGTGTTCCTAACAAAAATAGGAGTGAAAGTTAAGTTAAAGGTATAAGAGTGAATGACTCGTGAATTTTACAATTTTATTTCTAAAGAAACAAGTGCAAATTATTAATTATATTTTGATAAGCGTTCAAGGTTTTTTACGTGCAAAATCCATATCTTCGCAGAATGTTTTTTCATTAAATATGTTATATAAATACAGCTACATTCATGTTAAATGTAAGGGGTTTTTAACATACAAAATATACCAGAAAAAGTGTTGCTACAAAAAATAATCGCTAATATCTAATGAATTATTTGCCAAAAAGTTATTTCTTTATAAATTATAACTTTGTTGTGCAGTAAACATTTTATATATTATCGGCAATGCCTTGACCTAGGACAACGGCATTTAATCCATACGGTCAAGTCAAGGTAACTTTTAGAAAACCCAAAAAAAGTACAAACCTAACCGCTTCGTTACAACCAATTTAAAAATCATATTGTCGTGTTTTCAAACACCTTGTCTTATCCGGTAATATCACCTCAACAAAAACATTTATGGTTATCTTTCAACAGATCAACAGATTTATTGTTGCAGATGTTTGTCATAAAATAAATTAGTTTTCGTTTAGTATAAGTACATTTTATTTATATTCTTTGTTATTTAATTAAAATCTTCAACAACAAAGTTGATATCAACAGAAATTAAGCATAAACAACAATCTTTTTGTATTTTTTTAAGTAGGTAGGTACTTACTGAAATTCATTATTATTTATTTTCAATGGCCTTTCAAGAAACAAAAAATAACTGTAAGGTCAATTATTAGTTTAAGTTATTTCATGTTATTCAAGTTTTCGCTACGTAATATGACAAAAAGTTTCATTGTGGAACATAGGTACATTATTTCGCAAATTGCAGTTGCTTACACATAAATTTTAAAAAAATAGCACATATTGTGCACTTTTTTCTTGGAAAATTAAGTACTACAGTCGTGTGAAACAATTTTTGCGTTGATGTTCTAAGACCACAACGATTGATTTCAAAAATAATGAGCCACTGATGATATACTACAGGCCAAAAACTAATTTAAAATGCTGAATCAGCACATATTTGATATAGAAGCGCAATCCTTATTCATTCAGTGCAATTTAATCTAATGGAAAAACAGTTTGGTCGGCGAAATTTTGCTACTACAAAGAAGATCATTAAGTTGATCGAAACTATACTTTTATGCAGACAAATGGTAGTCGATTATTGCCGGCGCAGCTGTGGTATTATTTCGGAAGCTAATCGTTCCTGACGAGCTAAATTTTGATTCTATAAGAATCTTATACAATTTAATGTGTCCGAGAGTTTTATTTCTTTACAATCGCAGAAAATACAAACTAACGTGGAGTGAATAATTTCTATTTATTGTGTTAATAAAGTGTACAATGGGTTAACAGCAATTGGATTAGTTCAAAAACGTTTCGACCATTTTCTTTTGATTGATAACCTTTCGGAGATGGTTAAGTGTTTTGTGATTAAATTAATAAATGTTTTCATTGATGTCATTTTTGAAGGTTGCGTTTTGAGTGTATTGGTGTTATTTTTGGTGATGTAGGCAATATTTATTAATGTTTGTTTATATAGTTTTAAAGTTCTTGTGCTTTATTGCTGTATAAAATATTTTTTTAATTATTATTATTGTTTGTTTGTTAAAACAAACTTTTATTGTTGCTGATTATTACACTGGTGTATGTTTTATGTCCATTATATTCAGAATTCTTAAAAATTTGTTGATTATTATAAACTTATTTCATACTTTTTTTTCATCTTACTGTACTGACAGTTAAAAAAAAATTATTTTATCTGTAATTGCTTTTCACATGAATTTATTCTGGATATCTATTAAAAATTGGTTTAAGTCAAAACATTTTTATAGTTGTGATTTTTATTAAAAAAACATTAAACAATGCGTTAAGAAATATATGCAACTTGCGAAAACAATTTTCATGCAAAATTGTGCAAATTTTAATTTACATCGAGAGTTAAATCATAAAATATTTCTACGTTAAGTGTGTGAATCTCATTAGACGAGTTATTTCTCAACTAAGCGAAAGTTAGCAAGATCCTGAAATGAAGCAACACAAATAAAAAAATAAAAATCTGTTATAAAAACAAAACCAGTGATGTAAATTAATTTTCTCCACACCTAGGTGTTTTATGAACTTTTGTTAATTAAATATAAATATAATAATATACTAATTACATCGATAATAATATAAAAGATAGTTCCACGGAAACTGCAGGTGGGGTTCGGTAGGTACATGATATTTATTCAAGATTCTATGAGATGATCTTTCTAGGCGCACAGGAGGGGGTAACGTGATAAAATTTGCAGACGTCCTATACTGAGAATACTGAGATCTCGGTAATGGACACAAACTAAGAAAAACTGACTATGTCACGTGACAGTTTATGCGACTGCGACAAAAAAAGTTCCATTGGGCCACCCATCTAAAACGTACAGGGACGGATCTGGAGGGGGCGTCCCAAAACCACATTTTTCGACGATTTGTCCCATCTGACGAAGACCACGGTCTTAAACCTTTGTTTCGGTCTAGGGCTTTGTTTCGGTCCGGGGCTTTGTTTCGGTCCGGGGCTTTGTTTCGGTCCGGGGCTTTGTTTCGGTCCGGGGCTTTGTTTCGGTCCCGGGCTGTGTTTCGGTCCCAGGCTTTGTTTCGATTTCCAATTGTGGCCAATAAGGCCATCTTGGCCATCGTGGTAGTTTTGTTAACAATTTTAAAGGTAAATATGTCAACAACAAAAATTATGGTTGCCAGTGTAAATAAATGAAATTAACGCTATATTTTATTATACCACATTTCACCTGTCTACTCATATTAAAGCTAAAGCCTCTGCAATAAAGACATTATCTTATGACAAACTTAATCATTATTATGTAAACTAAAAAAATTATTATACATGACAGCAAGGCTGCACTTAATTTATACAGTTCATACTCAACTAAGACATTATTTAACCGTATGCTACTTTATGTGGTCAAGGATGTTAAATAAATCATATCAATTAATGTTAGCTAGTTCAACCAATTTTAATTTAGTTGGAGCGAGATTTTTTAACAACAAATTGTTTCTAAACAAAATGAATGTTCTGCTAATACGCAGGGAGTTTGAAAACCAAATATAGTTGCTTAATTTATAAATGCTGAATTAAAATGTTTAACGAATTAAAGTAGTACTGCGTTTAATGCGAAGGAACATTAATATACTCTTACTAATTCCTTTTCAAATCAAATCATAAAACTTAATTGATAATTTGTAGTTTTTTTATTACACTAAATAATTTTATTTGTTGCTATAATAAATGAACTGCTGTTTGTTAAAGTTCCTACTTAAAACAGAGTAAGTATCAACTATTTTATTCTTTTTACTCGGTGCAAGTGAAATTTATCCTGAATTAATTTTATTACTTTTGTAAATAAATTTTGATCTATTAATTCGAAATCAAGTGTTAATGTAGTACTACGACAAAAACCTGTTGTTTTCTTTGAATGGAAAGCCGTTTTTATACATATTTGTCAGCAACAGACAACTAATTTATTTTTAGGTCGGTGTTCTATATTTAAATTCATTCAAAACAGCTTCTATTTCTGTATTCATGCATGGAAATGTTTGAACAGAAATTGTTTTTTTTTTTTTTTTTGTTTGGGACATTGTTCTCTAAGGAATGAGAACTATAAAATTTGCTTTGCAGATAAACTAAAACTGTAGCACATTGGATACATTATTTTAGCAACTTTTGACATTCAAATACAAAGTTTATCGAATACAAACAAAGGCTATAAAAATATTGTACTGCTTATTATCTCTGGGTAAAAAAACAAATTCTTTTCGTATAATGTCTTGCTTTAGACAAATATATCATTAACAACTTCTTTTTAGCAATATTTTGCATCTTATCTTTAAACCAGCAATTTGTATATACAACATTTTTAAATTTAAAACATTGTTGTTTTATTAATCAATCACTTTAACCACATATTAAGTAAATAAATTTCTACTAAATATTTTTTGTCGTCTCAGAATAGTAAGTACTAATTTCAAAATGTTTAACGTGTGTGGTAAAAAAAAAAGATACATTCTGTTTCTAAGTAGTTGTCGTTGGCAAGTTTTGTTGCTTTTTTACAGAATTAGTTGAAAGGTTTTAGTTGTAGAAAATATAATTAATGTTTAAAGATACACTTAACACAAGTATGAAAAAACTAGCGGATTGTAGCACACCATCATTAATTTTAAAAAATGAACTTGGTTAGTTTTTTAAATTTCATTTTGATGGCGTGATATAATGTTAACTTGATATTAATATAACATAGAGTTGTGGCAAGTTAAAGTAAGTTTTTAAAATTTAGTTTACTCTAAAGTATATTGCTAATCATTTCAATATATTTTCGATTATGCATATAAAATAAAAATGTTGCTACAATGCTACAATATTTACATACGATTTTTTACGTATAAGAATGTTTATAAATATGTATAGGTTTATTGAATGATAAACGTGTTTTTATAATTGTTTAAATTATTTACCAAAATAGTATGTTATGAATAAATGTGTAAGACAACAATTACAAACCTAATTATTTAAAGAGTGTAAGAAATGCAACAAAAATTTAAATTATTATAATTTTATTGTGATAATAATAGTTAAGAAGTATTATATGAAGTAACAATTTATTACATATTTAGATATTAATAGGTAAAATGCATTACATTACAAATATTAGCATATTTAAGCTTGTTTTACATAAGAATTGCTTAGCAAACTTATAAATTGGAGGTTTTTATAACGAATATTAGCTTAAAAGAAAATTGCTACTAATTTATGAAAAATAATCAATTATAAATGTATAGAACAAACAAACATATTTTATATTCGACAAGGCCATAAACATATTGCTTACTTATTTTTCTTTCGACTTTGCCATTCCATTATCGTATCTTTGCTTAGGGGTATATTTCTATAACATTCTTTGAAGACTTTTTCTATGGATTTGATTAATCAATACTTTTGACTATTTCCAAATAGTTTATCCGCAAATAAAACTGTTATGTTTCATATTATAGGTAATTTAAGGTCATTATACAAAAATTCACGCTCCAAGCGTAAGACAATATTATATTTTTACGTCCTAATTTATTTGAAGGTCTATTGTTTCTTTCTGGTAGTTATAAACATATTTATTAGTTGTTATCAATCAAGTCCACAGTCGGGTCATGTATGTTAGTAACAATAATTGCCGTCGGTATTACACGTGTTGACTAGATATAATAAGCAACAGATGAAAAATGTTACAATTTACATATTTTTTTTTGTATTGCTTCCAGCATTCGTTAACGAATTTAATCAATTTTTGCTTTTAAAGTCGACTTAAATTAATTACACGGTTTTGAAAATTTTAATTCAATTATCCCACGGATTAAATGGTCAATGGTGACAAAAAATATAGAATTTAATTAAAAATTTTGCTTTAAAGGTCTGTATAGCAATCACATACTGCAAATATTTTTATTTCCAATAAAGTTTTAAAAGCACTTTGAAGAAAAATTCATTGAATAATTAGCAATTCTTTGGTGCTTTTGTGGAAATAAATTTTAAAAATTTATTCAATTGATTAACCTTTAACATTGAGCGAAATATGTTAATTGAGTTTAGAATATTTGAAACTAATCGATAAAGAGAGCAACGGTTGTTGGTATTTAAAATTAACGCACAAGATAAATCAATGAAACTAAGTTTAAAAAAAAAAAACTGAGATAACACGGAAGTCAACAGAGTCATCTATGAAGGTTGCACATACATTACAATGAGAATCATCAACTTTCTATAAAAACTCAACTAGTGAATGTCTTATTATTTAGTGGCTGCTACTCTGCTAGATTGCCGCCAATTATAGGTTACATGAAGTACAAATAAAATAGATCCTTTAGAGTCTTTAGACAAATTATAAGTATAACATGCACTTTTAACAATTTCTTTTTAAATATACAGGGTGTTTCTGAACGATGTAGCATAATTTCTACTGGTGAATCTACATAGAAAAATAGGACAATTTAGCCCATCATGCCTTATGGAAAGTTGCATCGTTGCTAAGTTACAGCCCCATGAAGAGGAGATGAAAAATTGTTTTTTTATTGATAAATCAAGCACGCTTTGAACTACAACATTTATATTTGGCACGTATTTTACAATAAGGAAGCATGTTCTTATACATAAGTTTGAATAAAATCCCACCATAGGGGGCGCTACAGTCGATAATAGCAGAGAAATAACCTGCTGTATTTTTTTTGTCGATCGTAATTTCAATTTTTTATTGTAATTGTCGGATAGGTAGGTCTAAAATGTACATTTTTAGTAACCTAAAGTTTTTTGATAGGAACCATCGTTTTGGAGAAAAACTCGATATTATTAAAATATAACAACTAATATTGAAAGTATTTAACAAAAACTAGTTTACTGTGAATTAACAAACGAAACAAATGAAGTCAGATGTCATATTTTCGTTTATTGTAACAATCAGCGCCCTCTTGTAATGAAATTTTGCTTCAAATTCTTAAATTTTTTTTAGTTAAAACTGTAGATTTGGAAGAAAAAAATTTAAATAATTTGGAGCAAAATCTCATTACAAGAGGGCGCTGATTGTTACAATAAACGAAAATATGACATCTGACTACATTTGTTTCGTTTGTTAATTCACAGTAAAGTAGTTTTTGTTAAATACTTTCAGTAAATATCAGAGTTATATTTTAATAATATCGAGTTTTTCTCCAAAACGATGGTTCCTATCAAAAAACTTTAGGTTACTAAAAATGTACATTTTAGACCTATCTATCCGACAATTACAATAAAAAATTGAAATTACGATCGACAAAAAAAATACAGCAGGTTATTTCTCTGCTATTATCGATTGTAGCGCCCCCTATGGTGGGATTTTATTCAAACTTATGTATAAGAACATGCTTCCTTATTGTAAAATACGTGCCAAATATAAATGTTGTAGTTCAAAGCGTGCTTGATTTATTAATAAAAAAACAATTTTTCATCTCCTCTTCATGGGGCTGTAACTTAGCAACGATGCAACTTTCCATAAGGCATGATGGGCTAAATCGTCCTATTTTTCTATGTAGATTCACCAGTAGAAATTATGCTACATCGTTCAGAAACACCCTGTATATAGCCCTATTTTTTATTCTGCAGATTTTCTGATGTACCTATGTCAGCAATTTTGTTTTGCAAAAATTCAAAAGTTTTGCAATGGTTTTTATAGTAGTACTGTAGTAGTAGTAGTAGTAGTAGTAGTAGTAATAGTCTTTATTTGTTCTGAAAAATCCAAAAAGGCGTAGAACATGTCATGCATGTCACAATGCATATCTAACTTAAATTTAACAGTTGCATTTATTTTATCTAAATCTTACTTGAAATTGGAAATGCCAATTGTCAGTAGAGTCCGAAGGTTGCATAAATAAAATAAGTGTTTCCGAATTTTAAAATTTGTAGTACAACAATATGCATAGGATGCATATAAATTATGATATTTAGGCGAATAATAGATACTAAGAAAGCGAAAAAGATCAAGGGTATATTCACGCAAATTGGAGGCTGTTACATGCGTCATGATTTGCATTTAAAACACAAAAAATTATATTGATGTCCATATATAATTGTATGGAAAATGTGGAGAAGTTAACAGCTTTTAAAAGTTTTTTTTTTTTAACTATTTACGTGCACAAAACTACCATATAAAATAAAATGGTATTTACTCAATGAAGATTGATCAGTCTCGTAAGTAGTTGGATAACTTTTATATCCTTGAGACAACCGTTATATCCGCCAAAAGTTTTCAATGACATAATTTTGAATAGTTTCACATGATCAAAATAGGAGTGGATCCATTTTTATACAAATTTAGGTTAAATACCACTAAGCAAGTCACATTAAAATATTATCTATAATGTAGGTTTTAACTGTATTATTATCATTTAATAAATAATAATAAATAAATACCCATGTCACATTTTAGTCATCGTTAATGATGTATAAATTAATGTCTGTAAAAATATTTGGCATAAGTAAGACGTTTATATCTTTGTTCTTGACATCAAAATAATTTAAAAATTCATATGAATATACACAGAAAAATTTGCTTATTAGTTACAACTCTCCAAGGAGCATTTTATTATTTTCTTTGTTGACATCAGAGCAATAATATGAAATATTTATAATTCATTCTGATATTCCTTTTGTCCTTTTTTTCTAGTCGAAACCTTTCGCTCTCTATATGTATTTCTATAAATTTTTCAAATTAACTTTCGTAATATTTTGTTGTACCAAATTAATCTCAATAGAGTGAAAGATAATACAACTGAATCTGATGCTGTCTATGTGGTAAGTGGTAAACAAACACACTCTCACACTCTGCATTGGTTATAACAATTACTTTGTGACTTTGATCATTTTAATTAGCACGATTGTAATAAATAAATAGAATGTCGACACCTACTTCAACACTTACTTATTGTAATGAATTCAAGATATTACGAATCACTCATAGACAAGACTTGAAAATTGTTCAGTGATGATCAATAATATCTTACATCACTTTAAATATTTAAATATGTAATACATAGCAGCACTTTCCATTACAGATAAGGAGTGGAATATTAATATAGGTAAATCTATATACGTAATAATTGAAATTAAATTGAATCAATGAATTTTGCAAGTGCTTTTTTCTATTGTTACATTCGTTCCAATAAAAACGACTTTTTTCTACAAAGGAAGAAAATCTATCCCAGTTTTGAGACTAGCGTCTTTTCGTTGGTAAAATAAAAAAATAATCTACTCATAGATTAAATTAATACAGGCACTTTCTGGTAAGCCTTAAGACGAGTGTACCTACTTTTTCCATTCCGAAGAGAACTCACAAGTAATTACACGCTAATAAGCTCGATACTTAAATGTATTAATAACTTTCGCTGAAGATGAGTCACATTACAAGAACGCACGATCACCGATTCAATTAAAACAACACTTCCATATTGATTTACTTTTAAAATTAAGGACGATCATATGCTTTTAGGATAGTTATGCAAACAGGAAGTTTAAATAAATGGGTATTGAATGCACTTAAGGTGAACATATTTGTCCTACAACAACGTTGCGTAACTTAAGAAGTGTGTAAGTTAATACCTTGTACATACAACATGTTGTTAAAACATTAAAACACCGTTTTAAGATTACAAGAAACGTTCTAAAGATGTCCTATTTTAAACTTACCAACAGCGCCCCAATCAGGATGTGCCAAGTTGTTGAACCAACCATCATAACGTTGTTTTTCAGTGCGTCCATATATTCTCTCTGAAAAAGTAAAAATATGCATGGAATTTTGGACCTACATGTAAAAAACGATAGTACATAAATCGCTTAAAAACCATAAACTTGGTAAACGTAAATTTATTTTTTTTACATATTTTTTTAACTTGCTAATCTCTTCATACGAAGAAATGTAATTCAAACAAAGTTTTATAATAATTTACCATATAATTCTAAACAATTTAGCAACATATCTTATAAGCTATAATTAAGAAGTTAATTTTTAATATAAAAACTTAAAATGAACCAGCATAGCTACTACACCTGTTTGATTAAAAAAAATCTAAGAAGCATGTGATATCAAAAATATATATATATATATATATTTATGCCAAGGATTAAATTCCGAACACTGTGAGTACATTTTTTCACTAGAAATGGACTCAAACAGACTTAACGTGATGCCTAAATTATTTTAAACCGCAAAATTAGTATACTTTCTATTCACAGAAGTATTTAAAAGACATGCCAATTGTAATTAGTTGAAGTTTAATAAACAACAAAAGACACAAAACAAATATTAAAAATTATTTAAGTTACGATTGAAGTTAAAGTTCTAAAGGTTTTAAATGAGCATTTTTTGTTCGATTGAGTTGTTTTAAATGCTGTAACATGTGTAACAAAGGTACACTAAAAATTAATTTAATGGAATTTGTTTGCTACAATTGGGAATTTGCATACCTTCAAGGATACCTTTGAATAAGTGTTTGGAAAATAACAGGATTATTACCGATTCATCAATTTAATATTCACTGCTTAGAATAATGCAAATTATTATGTAATATGAGAAATTACAGCTGTAATAGTGTATTAACAAGGCTCACGACAAATGTAGGTACATGTTACATAGGTATACAACTTTTAATTTTATCCAAAATATTACCAAATCAAAACTTTCAAGATGCCTTAAATATAATTGTCATAATCTAACAGCAATAAAATAGAAACTTAATTTGTTGATACAGGCAAAAGAAGCCTTGAGGACGGCTTCATTGAGCATGAACTAATATTAAAAGTTAATTATAAAACATTTATTCGTTTACTTTTAGACACAGCTACAACTTTAAAACACATTAAGGGACTGAAATATGAACTGAGCAACTGATGTTTCCCATTTTCTTAACTCTGCAGCTGTACAATCATTTCATGTTTGTTTTTTTTAGGCATCCATAGTAAATTCAAGTAATTTATCGAAAAACCTACATTTTTTGTGCAAGAATACTAAGTAAGTATGTTTGTAATAAATTTTCGAGCGAGTTTAAAATAAAATAACACATGCAGTGATGAGTTTTTAATGAGAATGTGTACGGTGGTTTTTAAAGAAATAGCTTGAAGTCACCGCCAAATAAAATTAAACTAGAAAACCAGAAAACAACTATTCGTGTCCGTAGGTTTGTGGTTTTCCTACATTAGTCACAAAGATATAAAGTAAAGCAGATACAAATTTTTATACGATGATAATAATTGCATTATGATGACATTTTACTTGGCACGAGTATTATTTTTAAACATTTAAAGAGCAAAGTGTAATATTGATACGGGATTCATCATTTCTATGTCATCCAGTGTCTATTAAAAATTAATTAACGTATAATTTTTGTTTGTAATTTTGCCATGAAAGAACAATTAATTTTTTTTTAAACAATGTTTCGGTGTTACAAGTGTATTTACGTTAATATTTTTTTATTTATTTGACTATGCGTCATTATTCTTATTAAACGAGAAAATATTTATGAACCACAATGATCCGGGAGCACGATTTAAACTTAGAATCTAGAACAACCTTGGACAATAATGAGTTATTCCGGCTGTAGTACCTTGAGGGCACCATCAGATGTTTATGCTATCATTTTTTCGCTAAACAGAGCATGCAAAACGATGCAAAATTTATTTATGTACCTACATATCCCAATTCACTTTTAACAAAAATTATTATTTCCTACATGTTTGTCTTTCATATGCAACTACAAATACCAAAAACATTTTTCGGTGTTCTATCAAATATCGAGGCAGCTTACTCTATTTCGATGATTGATTGATTGATGACTAATTATGTTTCCGCAAATTAGTACCCCACGTAATATGCAAGTTGTCTGTGTGTAATAAACAACCTACTTTTAAATTAGTTGTCTGAATGTGTCTGTAGCTTATTCGCTTTCTCTGTGTAATTTATATACTGTGTTAATTAATACAAGGCTGTGAGGAGCTTCAAACATAGCATAGTGCATGAAATGAATTAGGTACCATCTGTACCTGCAAGTGCTGTGTTCATTTCAATCAGTGCATAAGAAAATGATAATTTCTCTATTAACAGAAACTTGGCAAAGTTCCATTCAAAGCAGTGTGAAATTTAGCAAGTGCTAATTTTTAATTAAATCAAAACTTTTCTGAATGTACAAATTCACTTTCTAACGAGCGAAAAATACTGCAGTAACTTTTTAAGTATTTAAAGTTGCTAATTGAAATGTGAAAAATAAAGAATTGTTTATGTGAAGATTAACACAAGGATAAGCAACGATTTGTTATTTTATTAGTAACAAACAGACAGCTTTGCAAAAGACTTACACTTAACAAAGAAATAACACCAACATTAGTTTGTTTAATACATTTTTATAACAGTATCATTATTATAGGTAGATATATGTCTATGCATTGCTTTTTGTCAAACGTAACAAACTGCACTGTAGGTACTAGTGCTCAAAAAACAAATCTTAGTTAAATCAGGTGCGTCACTTTGCCCAACACCAGATTGTCTTACCCGTGTTTAAGTTTAAACTAATAAAATATCCGTTTAATATTGACTATAGAAGATTGTTAAACATTATTTCGTATTTGATTGAAGGCATGTTTTACAATTTTAAGTTTATGGATAGTCGAGATACAGCCGTAAATATCAAACGAGAGAAAACTTCAACGTTAGATCAAGCGAGTTACCCGCAACGTAATATTTAATTTTTTTCTACATCGTTTTGATTTTTATCCGTAATAAAACATTTATTTACATTACATATAAAATTGTTTTGAGAGGTATCATTACTACAAATTCATATTAGCAGAAATCTTTACTAAGTTGTAAGTAAATTTAGTGATTTTAATAAATATAGCTCGACAATCGATGGAATGTTGGTCTAATCTTAAAATACTTCCTCATCATTTCGAAATGCAAATGTGACAAATAAATTTCATGGTTAACCTGAACGAGTACACCTGAAAGTAGTTTTTGTATAGACATTATTATTTAACATTTTTATGATATAGGTATTAATTGTACATTCTAACCAAATTTAATGCAGTGAGATAAAGTCATGATTATGTAAATACAAAACTTACGCACCGAAAAAAAAAGAAGAACGCATAAAATTATTTGTATAACTGTCTGAATCGAATATAATATTACCACTAATAAATTTTTATTATTATAATAAACTTCCGACACATATCTTGCTTTAAATATCTGTCATTCTTGCAGTCAGCCAGCTACAACGTTTACTCACGTGGAATTACACAATCGTGTGCTACATGAATTTAATTACATTAATATTACTAAATAACCTATCATCACGATAGTCAATAAATTATTGTTCAACAAATATACTATTAAACTTAAAATTGCCATTCATTTCTTTTTGATTTAACTTCGAGTTTAAAACTAAAGCAGAAAACTTCAAACCGTTTATAATTTTAGAAATACGTATGTTGCACTTTTTCTCTGCAGGTGTAGTAACACTTTGACAGACATGAGGAATGTCGAGGTGGCCACTAAACAAGTTTAAGAAAATTTTTGGGAGTAAGTGTATGCAGGTCATCGGTACTTATGCGATTTAAACGACGTAAAAGTGTAAAATTTTTCTCTTTAATTAACAAACCTTGGCATCAAACGACACATACCTATGTACATTAAATGTCTCATCATCTTACATATTAAATATCTACCCTAAAAATATTAACACAACCAAAAAAAGGCAATGTATTAAGATACCTAGCATATCAAATTAAAGTACTGCTTCATATTTTGATTATTATTTTATCATGATTAGTAACTGACTAATAGTGAAATATTAACATTCAAATTTATTTTGTAATGCATATTCTCACACTTGATTAGCATACAAGGTATTCATCTATAATTGATTACATTTCATTGCCATTGTCAATAAATCCGCTTTCATTGTAGGTTTCACAAATTTTAATTGTAAAATCATTTTAAATGGTTTAAATGCTATGACTAACAGGCAGAAAATGCTGGATTACCGGTAAAACAGTTTCATGATAATTAAACTACAAACAAATACCTAATTAGATGTGGATTTTATAAATTTACTATTTTTTTCATACACATCAAGATTAAAATATTTGTACTTTGAATTAATTAATTTCCATTAAAATCAATCGTGCAAGTAAGCCGTAATTATATACAGTAAACGAACAAGTATATTTAACGACTTTAACAGGATTGTGTACGATAAATACCTACATCTTATATTACATGGAATATTTAGGGGAGAAAAGCAATATCAAAATGTAATAGCTAAAACAGACCTTGGTTTTCAAACGCATTTGTCGTCCAATGACTTTCGTTGCTATTAAAACAATATTTGCCCAAATGAATGCTTTTTTTTCACTTTGTGAGCTAATGTGCAGTATGGCCATGAAAAGATTTTACTTAGTGAAATGATTCATTGGATGTAGTAACAAATTTGTTGTTGTTTCATTATTTAAGCATTGAAAAGACTGTTGATTATTTTATTCAACGAATTAGTAATTAAACGAATTGCTGAAGTGCTTCTGTTAAATATATCAGCACAGTCATAGTCGATTCAAAAGAGAACAAATTTTGAGCTCTATCATCAAAGAGTTTATTGTAGCTTAGGTAATGGGACTAGAAAATTTAAGAGTGTTTAATTATAGCAATTATTTTTATTGCTTTATCAAACGATGCCTTAATTATGAACATACTTAACTAAAAAATTATAACTGATGACAAATCTATTGTATTGTCTTTATTTTCATAAATGCTCAAGATAATTGCAATATATTTCTGGAAAGTCTAAAAAATTTTCTTGTTTTAGATTCGTGAACAATTTAAGTCAAAATAGTTAAATAGACTGCTTATTTCATTCAATTTCGCATCTGTAATTACAAAGCAACGCATAATTATTAAAATAACACAGTTATCCTACTTAATTTTTTGCATGTAGCCTATATTTTTATTTTGGCTGACAATTCTTTCGGTTTTTGTACAGGTACCATTAAGCAACACCTTACTAATGTCCTTGTATAACCGGTAATAAACAAAAAAAAGTGTTGCTTACATGTGCAGAAAACAAAATCTAAGTCTTTATATTTTTTGAAACTAAAAGTTTAGATGTAGATGTTTAGTATGTACCTACTTCCGTTGCACAAAATAATAACCATTATTAAAGTTATTTCGTCGTCTATAGTCTAGACTCTAGACTCTAGACTGCAAATAAAACCATTCAAGTTTATATCTTTTAACTGTAAATCACACTGCACAAAAAACTGTTAATTATAATGACAAATAAATGTTTGAATTATAGGTAATTCGTTTTAAATTTAAATAGGTATATATACTATGTAATTCAAATTTGCCTTTATTATTATCTACGGATAATCGTACGACACAAAACATTTATTAGGTTTTGATAAATTTGTGATATTAAGTAAAGAAATGAACCATGCAAAACACAATTTTAAAACAAAAATGCATATACAAATAGAAATGAGTGATTTTTTTAAATACAATTGTAAATTTTAATATTTAAAATAATGTACTTAAGTAATTGAAACATTTAAACTGTGTGTTTATTTTCCAGTCTCTGATCTAATTTATTTAAATATAATAATAATGTAATTACTATAACATACTCATAATAAAAATGCAAGAAATTAATATAATCTCTATTTGTAGATAATTAATTAGAAGTAGGTATTATACAAGCGTTTTGCCAAACAAAATAAATTTTAGACATCTTTAAATTAACAATAAACAGTATAAATATAAATCTATGTAGAAAGGATTCGTGCTTTACAGGATATAAATAAATTATCAACAAGCAAAATCAGTTTTCATTTAAAAAAAAGTCATATTCACGACTTCTTCACTCAATAATGCGGCATTGCTAGTAATTAATTCGATTACATCAGCTCAAGATCGAAGCATCTATGATTGAGAGACAATTTTTCTAGGAGTTAACTTATATAATTACACAAATTTGCGTAATTTTAAGATTTTTGCAACTAGTTGCATGCCATTGCACTCAACATACCTGTACGAACGTCTGTGAGGACGATGACATACGCGAATACCACCGACAACCAACGATATCCTGGACCTCGCGACCACATGTTAACAGGATTAGATCACTTCTGAAGAGAATTAGTGAAGTATGATCAGCTGATTTGACATCCCGTCTTCCTCTCCAATGATGATGAAAACAGGGTTATTCCACTAATACACTGCCACTGTTAGATTATACCAAAGAACACATCAAACCAGCATTTTACCTGCGTTGATTTACCTGGCCAATTTAATACGAGTACATCTTCTCATGCTAGGTTTATTTAGTTCAAAAAAATAATCTACACAAATTTTTTCAACAATTTTTACTAAATAATGTCACAAACCACGGGCAAATACATCCGAACTCACATTTACACTGACACATTACACGAATGGAACCTTAACAAACGGTAAAGAGAAAGTAGTTCTTCTAGACATTGATCCCCACCTTATATGCTTGCCCACATTTTAGTTTAGTTTGAACACTAATTACCCTAATAATTTAAAATTAAAACAAACAAAAAGTCTACGGTTTATTTCATTACCGAGGTGGACACACAATGCATGCGTATCCTGCTAACACAGATATTAACCGCATGTTAATTACGAAAAAATCAGTGATAACTCCTTTAGCCAATAGTCATCGCTGACTGTGATTATAAAATTTTAAACAAAAACTTTATCGAAAAAACTAGAAGTGATCGACTTATAATTTTAAAAACTGCGGTAGATCTTTAAAATTTGCATGGAACGAGGAACAGAAAAAACTCGTTTAATTATTTCAATTGATTTTTGAAATTAAGACACTTTCGTTTGACCAATTTTAACTTATCGAGATGTCTTTAAATCGTGACAACACCATTAATTATAGATAACTTCGTACAGCGTGAAACCCAAGATTTTACAGACAGACTTATAGATAGATCAATAGCCAAACCGAAACACATACTGGCATGAAAGCAGACAGAAAAGAGAAATACGTCATACTAAAAATCATTTGCCACAAGTCCCCAAAACTAAATATACTGTACAGTGTACGTTAAAAACACCGCTAATAAAAAATAAAGATTCTTAGAGAGTTAAATATATTCTGAATTTTTGGTGGTCTAACTTCGCAAATGAACCGTGTAATTATAAGTTTAAATAAAATTGTAGATGTTTCTCGGATCAACCTCACTATAAAATATAATTATTACTTTTCTCCTTTGTTTAGAAAAAAAAAACAAGAAACGTGATTTACACCTTAAGATTTTAAAGGTTAAATTATAAACAAGAATCATTTATCAGTTGTCTATACCCTAGAGACTTGAAATTAAACGACTGCAAAAAAAAATAATACATTTCTAGTAAACATTGTCTATCCCCTGATTACGACTGTATTGATTTTAAAAAAATAACTTTATCATACAAGAAGTTTGTTTTTAATTGAAAATCACACATATTTGTTCAGTTTTAAGACCCAATAATACTGAAAATCCTTGAAAACTTAATATGTTTACGAAACTTGTTGCAGAACCAATACTTATTTTCCTTTTCTTTTTTTTTTGGAAAAAGATAAATACGTAATATTCATTCCCTGCATAATATTTTCATAATTTATTATCGTAAACTGGATATTCACCAATTTGTAATACTGTGTAACCAATCGTTAAACACTTTTAAAAACGTTTTTCTTTTTTTCATTATCTCCTACAAAATCAATCTGAATTTATGGGATAAAAAATAACCAAAGACATTTATTATGCTAATAGTAATAAATAACAGAAATTCTTTAAAAGGAAATAAAAACAAATCAAAGGTTTTGTAATAAGTGTTTAGACTCGTGACTTTAAATGTTGTTTCTACATGGATATTAAAATGTCATCCCACAACAATGGATGTGGGTGTTCTGCATAAAGTATGGCGAGGAAAATCCTTTTTAAAACCAAATTTGCACAGGAAAAATCCTTCAGAAAAATTATTAATAATTGCTAACGCATAATTACGAAAAAAACTTGAGACTTCATATTGTATTTAAATATCTTTGGAATTACCAAAGTACCCAGTAATAATTTTAAAAATAATTTAAATACTGACTGTATTACCTTTTGTTTATAGTAACTTTTTTAAATTTCTGTAGTAATTAAGAAATGTATTTGGCAAATTTGTTTATTAGACCATGTTAATACATTTTTTTAGTTGAAGTGTTTAGAATTTGGGCTAATTTAAACAAACGTTTTTCAGTTTAAAAAATAAAAAACAAGTTGTAAGGCGTCTGTAAACATATTTTATTCCAATTACAAACAGAATTGTTTTAACATGATGCCATTTGAATACAACTCTCAAATCAATTGGCTACAGCTTTGCTTGTACCACAAAATTAGGAATATTTTCTTCTCAAATTTTACAATCCTATCATTCCGTATATTTTTTTACCAATTATTTTAATTTGAAGGCCAAGTAACAGCACTTAGTCTGCTGTGGTAATAATGTAAAGCATTTACAAATTAGCTACGGTTAAACAAAAATATTTTAAACTAATCTGTACATTTTTGCAGAATTTACAATTCGGTGAGGAAGTGATGATGCAAAACGAATAACTTTAAAAGGCGAAGACAATTATTTAAATTTTTGTCTCGGCTTATATAATGACTAGCTTATATTGCAAATTAATTGAAACATTAATTAATATACACTAGGTTTAAAGTAAATAATAACTAAACAATTTCCTGTAAATCTGAATAGGTAAATAATTATTTATTTTAGATTATTACTACTGAACTTTGTATATTGATTATTCTTAAATGAAAATGAATATTAAGTTTTAACATAGTGCTATAAGAATTGCTACTGTATTATGAGTTTTTGAACCATTTTAAATACATTTATGATACTTTAAAAATTTGTTTAAAAACTAAATTCGTTAAAGTAATTTTTTATAATTCGTTTATTTATCCATAACAAAGATATATTTTAACTTAAACAATCTTAAATCGTCTACTACTCTTCTAAATTTATCAAGTTTTTACCATCTAATTTGCTCAATTGAACCACACTCAATTTACTGTGTAGGATTATTTAAGATTCACAACTCAAATCAAATAACTATTGGTGCTTTGTATCGCCTACAACTTATAAAACCATTCATGCCTCTATACTTTGCTGAAAACAGCTAAGCAATCAAATAATTGTTGGCTGAACAATAAGTACAAAAAAAAAACAATAAAATAAAAATGTGCTTTTTTAATATCTCAAGTTAATAAAAGGCATTAGAGGCATTAAATGTAATTAAATACAAATTAATTGATCTACCTGCAAGAAAAAATTCACAATGAATACAGTTTTTTTATAAACTAATTGTGCATGAACCATAATTTGCAATACAAGTTTAATTACTGTGGAAAAGAAAAACTGATATAAAAATTGTTATTATATGAAATCGGAATCCAAGGTTACACCTTACCAGAAATTAAAATTCACTGCATCAAATTATAACTTTGGACAAGTAAAATACAATGTTTTTTTATCCATTAGATATCATTTCATATTTCATTGCATCATTAAAATTTTCTATACTGCTTATTAAAAAAATACCCTTTAAAGTTAGTGTTCTAAGCATTTTCTGTATACTATTTCAAGATAACAGTAAGTTTATAGGTATAATAAAAACTTTACAAGAAAATATTTAGCATAATAAATCGTTGGATCATTATGTGTAGTATTATTGCAAAATTATTGTCAAATCTTCTCTTAGTAATACATTACCTACTAAGTAGACTTACGCAATATACAATCTACAATCTTTTGCCTGCGTGCATAGTAAGTGCTCAAGCTATTTTGCATAAATTGCTTTAAGAGCAGGAAATCTCTAGCTTATGGAAAACTTTTTAAATCAAAGTCCTGCCTTTGAATGAAATTTAACATATCTGATGAAAACTAATACACCGTTTACCAGCGCAATGGAATATTTCAATTTGACGTCATGTCTTGTAATTCTTCTGTTTGTGCGTTTGTATTAATGCAAAAGTATAAATGAAAAAAAAAATGAGAATGCAATAAAATCACTAATATATTAAGTTACCTGCGTATTATCATTTTCATCATTTTAAGCCTCTGTTAGTAGTGAATTGTGTTTGAAACGGTAAGTCACAATGCTATTAGATTTTAACTGACATAACATACATTTAAAAAACTTTTCTTAATGAAGCAGTTTAAAAACTGCATTTTGATCTAGCTATCGATAACTTTTTCAGTTTTTATATCACTCATTCTACATACACGCGCAACACTGGAAAAACATATAAGCGATGGAAAAAAAACTCGTTTACAAAAATTACACGCCCATAATTTTTTATCAACCATTAATATAATTTTCGCTAATCTATTGCATTAATTATTCTCAATTACTTACCATACAAAAAAGGTAATGGTTGTAAAACATATGTAAAGAAATTGTACATATTAGATTGTGTATCTACATAAAAACAACATTTGTATTAATTTTATGCATTTCAAAAATATTTAAAGAAATGAACTCCTAAGTACAATTTCAGTCACATAAGAACGAGTGTTGAGATCAATTTAATGTTTAATTATCAAGAAAAATTGTAAGTAACTAATGTAAGTTTATTTTTAAGGTTGACTACTTCTCAATAGAAAATTATTAAAAATATATATAAGATTATTACATCATTTACTTTAACTACTTTTTTAACACTTAAAAATAGCATTGTAAATCAAAGTACCTGCATCCTTAAAGGTTTGTGTAAAATATTAAACTTTAAAAAAATGTTAATAATTTCGGAGCTTACCATTGATAAATTAAATACAAAGTCGAAATTAAAACTCTAATTGTAGCTACATCAATGTTATTAGTTTATATATGTGTACAATAATGTTATATTCTAGGTAGATACATGGTTGTAAAGAAGAAAATGCAGTTTTTAGGTCTGTTAATTGTACTTTGCAATTTATTACATGTACTAGCAGCACCACAGAGAAACCTAAATGGATTTGTTCCGGTGGTTTGTATATTATATTCTTTTTAATCTACATTTTAAACAAAAGATGCATAAAAAGTTTAAAATTACTGGAGTTCAGTTTCAAACTGAGACATGTATCGCTGTTACAAAATATATTGCAGTAGAAACAAGTTTCAATGTGTGAATTTTCTCCATTTTACACAAGCAAATTTAAAAAACGTTTCTAATTTCTGTTCATAGACAGACCTAATTAAAAAACATGGATATCCTGTAGAATCATTCGATGATATCAGAACGAAGGATGATTACCTCTTAAGCGTGTACAGAATACCACATGGAAAACATCCTGATAGCAAGGATAATAGGCCAATAGTGTTTCTAATGCATGGATTGATGGGCAGTTGTTCAGATTTTGTAAGCACAGGACCAGAAAAAGGATTGCCATTTTTATTAGCTGATAAAGGATATGATGTATGGTTAGGTAATGGAAGAGGAAATTCTTATTCCAGGAAACACGTCTTACTTGATCCTAATAAAGATGCCGACTTCTGGAAATTTAGGTAAGCAAACGACAAAAAATTTACTCCAAAGTTTGTTTGGTAAATATTCGGAAGTTTAACGATTGGTTTATATTATATTGTATAGTTTCACAAAATGCTAAAGACACTCCAAACAATAAAAATGTACCGTCAGTTTGTTCAGAAAGCGACTCAAAAATTTCTACAACAATCAAAAATTTTGGAAAAGTTTCAAGCCTTAAATTGTTTTAAAGGTTACCTTTTATTTGATATGTACATATAGTAATAACATTAAATAAGTAATGTAAACGATTACGCCTGTATAACATTAATGACATACCAAACGATTTAAAATATCTGCAAGTGATTCCTGTTTATAACTGAGCACGAAACTATGACGTAAAAGTGTATAGCTAACTACACTTTTGCACATACATTACTGATTTTTCTGTTAAACTTGTTTTTGCAATGCAGCTTCGTTTGAGTTATTAATAATTGTTGAAACAACATTGTTACTGTAGAATTTTAATAAATTTTAAAACAGTATAAAATACATTGCACATTCCAGCTGGCATGAAGTAGGGGTGTACGATTTACCGGCAATGTTAAATTTCATCAACAAAATCACGAAGCAAGACAAAATGTCTTACATTGGAATATCACAAGGGACCACAGATTTTTATGTTATGGCATCAGAAAGACCGGAATATAATAAAAACATTACAGTAATGATATCACTAGCCCCAGTAGCGTATACAACCCACATGGTTAGTCCTGTATTAAGGTTCCTTGCTTATTTGGAACCGTATTTGACGGTAAATTAAGCGTTTTTATTTATTATGTGTTGTCTTTTAATTATTGTGGGTTTTAGCCACTTTCTGAACGACTGGGTGTCAACGAATTTCCACCGAAAACTATTTCAATCCTTGTTTCTTATATAAGTCGGAACTTGTGTGGAAATCCTGGAGCAATTCAAGAATTATGTGCAACTATCATGTTTATGACTGGAGGGTATAATCCAACACAATTAAATAGGGTACTCTTAAATACGACAAACGAAAATATTCTTTATTACATGTGTGAAAAAACTATTTTTAGAAAGCTCTCTCAACAGTGTTCAGCGTTCTTCCTGCAGGAGGCTCGACCAGACAGCTTCTTCATTCTGCCCAAGTTATGAGAGCTGGTATATTTTCAGTTGAATATTATCTCGCCCTATTTTGTACATTATGCACATTTTCACGTTATAGGAAAGTTTCAAAAATATGACCATGGCACAGAAAATAATTTAAAAATTTATGGCACATCTAAACCTCCAACGTACAATCTTAGTAAAATAACGACAGCGGTTGCTTTATATTACAGCACAGGCGATTGGCTAGCAGACAGTAAGGTTAGCAAAGAAAATAAACCAAAGAAATAAGCAAACAATTACGCTATTACATTTTAGGACGTACAGCGATTACATGAAGAGTTAAGTAACGTTATACTGTACTATAAAATTCCACAAGACAGTTTTTCACACTTCGATTTTGTATTAGCTACTGATGTCGTCAAATATTTGTATGAAAATATTTTAGATTTATTGAACAAATATAACAATATATAAATTAGTACCTTTAATCTTTGTTCCACAAAGATAATGTAGTTACCAAGCTATTAAAATAATGTGTTTATCGATTAAAATTAAGTTTAATAAACAAAACGTGTACAGTAATATTAATAAAGTCTGAACAATTCAAACGAAATTTTGGTAAAAGCTCCACATGTTTTTTCTCTTACCATCTATTATTTCCATTCTCCATAAAAATAAAGTTAAGTGCTTCCATATACATATTTCAATGAAAATCTCCACGTAATAACAATATAGGGCAAATAAGGAAAAACTTGAAAAGATTTATGTATTTTATTGTTTCCGCATAATTAATGAGGCTATAAATTAAACATTGTTGTGAGAAGTCTGTAATTTATTTAAATAATTAATTACGTATAAGAATCTAGTCTTACCACAATAATGTACTATTTCATTCAATACAGTCTATTAGAATTAAATTCATTTAAGTAGCTCACTCAGTTAAATGCTGTAAAATTTTAATTTATCTGTTTTTGTATTAAACAAAAGCTGCCAAAATGGTGCTGGGATTTAGCAATGGGTTTGGAGTTGTTTTATTGTTCTGTGGTATTTCGATTGATATAAATGTTTCATCAACTCAAGTGGTAAGTATTTTTTGGATTTTGCTTTTTTAAAATATAAATTGAACTTGGTTCCAACACATGAACCCAAATTGTTCTAACACGAATATTTGTGACAAAATTAAACCAACCAGAAAATTTTCTTTGACCTACTTTTACAGGAAAAACTAATAACCACATATAACTATCCATTTGAAAATTACACCATCAAAACACTCGACGGTTACTTTTTAGAGGTATTTAGAATACCGCATGGCAAAAACAACATACACTTAAAAAATAGACCAGTTGTATTGCTAATGCACGGTTTACTTGGTTCATCGGAAAACTGGTTAGTAACTCATCCTAAAAATGCAGTACCTTTCCTCCTAGCCGATAAAGGATATGATGTTTGGTTAGGGAACATTAGAGGTACTATTCATTCCAGAGGCCATGTTTCACTAAACCCAGATTACGATTCTTCCTATTGGGAATTTAGGTGAGTTTGCCATGTTTTCATTAGGATGCTATTCTTTTAAACTGAATAACAAATTTGTTTTAGTTGGCATGAAATTGGCATATACGATTTGCCTGCAATTTTAGAATTAATGAAACGCACCACGAAGATGGAAAAGTTTTTGTACATTGGCGTCTCACAAGGAGCGACAATTTTTTATGTTATGGCGTCACAAAGGCCAGAATATAACAAACATATTTCGTTGATGGTATCAATGGCCCCTGCTGTATACATGGGAAACATGACGAGTCCCGTGATCAGATTTATGATAAATAATAGAAATATCATAGAGGTAAGCAAAAGTATACCGCATTGGAAAATTTTGACCTGAAAACGAAAACTGGTGAATAAATGTTGCTAACAATATTACAGTAGTTTTACAAACACCCTTTATAGTGTGTAGATACTCCTCTACTTAAATATTTTTTGGCAGAAAATACTTCGAAATGCGGACGTGTTAGAATTTCCACCGCTAGCGGTAGGAAAAATTATATCAGCAACGGCAAAACTTTTGTGTAATCAGCCAGGACTTACCCAGGAAATGTGTGCAACATTACTGACTTATGTTGGTGGAGATGATTCCTCACACACAGACAGAGTGAGTTTGTAAATATATATATACAAGTTCAATTCAATAACCACTCATTTCTAAAGATTAATTGTTTTTATAAACAAATTTATACCAATTTTGAAAGTCTTTTTTTTTTCATCAATAGATTATTTTCCCAAACATTAAACATTTGTCAAAAATCAGGTTTATTTCAAACATTAAGTGAAAAATTTAATTTTTGTGTTTTATTAATGTCTAATTATCTTCCATTCATGATTGTAGATATGTAATATAAATTATCCTGTTGTAGGACATAATATCAAATGCCATTGGCTCTTATCCTGCCTGTGGTTCTGGAATTCAATTAATACATTACAGTCAAATCATTATAGCAGGTAAGAGACTAATTTTCAATTTAAAAAGCTTTTGTTATGGTTATCTAAAATAAAAACACAAAAAATATATACGATTTATGTTTCTTACGCAATAAATACCTGGCATTTACAGGAAAGTTTCTTTTATACGACCATGGGAAAAAAATGAATTTGAAAATTTATAACACCACTAAACCACCTGCTTATAATCTCTCAAAAATAACCGCCCCATTAGCAATATACTACAGTTTAGGGGATTCTTTGGTAAACGCAAAGGTAAACTTTTTACCCTTGTTTAATAACAGTGTTGATTAAGAATGTATATTTCAGGATGTAAAACGGCTGTATGGAGATTTAAGTAATGCTGTGCATTTATATGAGGTTCCTAGCAAACGCTTTAACCACTTAGATTTTCATTTTGGTAGAGATTTACACAAACTACTGCTGAAGGATCTGTTTTCTTTACTGGGCTACTATAATCAAACCTTAATATAATAATGATGGTTTTAATGTATTTTCGTAATTGTGTGTATCCTAGTAAATTTCACAGAATTTTTTAATTGTATAACTTTATAATCAATAATTGTAAACTAACAATCCAATTTTGTTTAATAAAACAGCTAACAATTTTAGACAAGTTATAAATTAATTGGTACAGCAATGGTCACATGGTCAGCCCTAGTGTATGTTGAAGTTATTACAGATTATTATTATTAATTTTTTTAATATTATTTTAATTATATTTATCATAATGATTGCTTGAAATTGTATTAAATTCAAAATATATTTAGCTGCAATTACTGAAGGGCAACTTAAGTTCTTCATCAGCTATCTACATAAGTATTTTAAGTTTAGTATTTAATCACCTAGTCAATGTTAACTTGTATAAAATAAATTATTTGTGACATTGCTTCTCTGTAAAATTATAGTTTGTGATGGTAAAATCAATTATAAAAACTAGTTTCGACGTCTTTTGAGTTTATATATAATCAAATTGATTAATATACATTACAGTTTTGTTGGGAAGTTGTTGAAATGTAAGTTCACTTTTACTGTTAAGGAATTATTTACTTGGAGGCTTAATTACAACACTATATTGTATAAAGTAACCATTAGCTTTATGTCAAATATTTTTCAATGAAATTGAATATCAATAACTTACCGTACTTCTAAGAAGGATCTTGTCTTAAAGAAAATCTACACTACTTTGTGGACTGTCGCCTATAGTCAGTAGATTTTTTCTTGTTTGATATAAGAAAATCATCTACAGATGAGAGTTTCAGAATGTAAAGCTTTTTTCAAGCAGCAATATTTCTTAGAAAAAGATAACTTTCGTGTCTTTACATTTTAAATTAATTTAAATCATTTATATTTAGACACCAGTAATTTAAATTGCTTATTGCCTTAAAATTAGAGCATATAACAAACTGTAAAATAAAACAAATACAAGAAATTTAAAAAAAAAACATAGGTATCGTTTTAGTTTTCAACGTATAAAATATGGAATATGTGTCTAGGATAAAATGTGTGACTCTAAAATGGTTTATAATGGTTGTCATATGGACTCACATGATTTGTCAAGCAACTTGTTTGTTAAAATCAATAACTTTATTGGTAGGTAACCAAATATCTGTGATTATCACTAACATAAATGTATTTTAATAAATCCCCGCATTCTTTTTTATTTAACTTAAACTTCATTTCATATCCTTTTCGTCAAAATTACTTGTATAGTCTAAAAATTAAGACAAGCATTTTCGCTAACAAATATCATTGATTTGTTTAATATTTTTGATTGTAACTGTTCCAAAATATCATTCAGGAAAACGAAGTCAATGGATACGGCTATCCTTTCATGGTTTTTCACGATGTTTTAACTGATGATGGATATCTTTTAGACGTATACAGAATACCCCATGGTAAAAATGACTCAAACTTAACTGGAAGACCCGCAATTTTGTTAATGCATGGATTAGTTGGGTCTGCTGATAATTGGTTAGTGGGAGGTCCTGATACTGGGCTTGCTTATCTTCTTGCTGATAAAGGATTCGATGTTTGGCTGGGAAATGCAAGAGGTTCCCCACGTTCAAGAAAACATTCGATTTATAATCCTAACAAAGATCAAGAGTTTTGGACATTTAGGTAAGAGATGAAAAAATTATAACCTTAACTTCTGAAAGAACGAAAAGCCCAGAAGTACAATAAGGACAAACTAATTTTAAAGGTTTAATTCGATAATAACAGCACATCCTATTCAATATTTGTGCCTTTGATAGTAAAGATTTCGTTACAACTCTTTGTTTAACTATTTCTTATATGTTTTAGTTGGCACGAAATTGGAATTTACGATTTACCATCTATATTCGAGCTCATAAAAAAGACAACTAACAACCACAAAATTTTTTACATTGGTTTTTCTCAAGGCACAACAGTTTTTTACGTAATGGCATCTCAAAAACCAGAATACAACCAAAATGTGAAGCTAATGATATCGTTAGCTCCTGTTGCATATTCTGGTCATAATGTGAGCCCTTTTGTTAGACTGTTGCTTTTTCTCGAGCCATTACTTTTGGTACGTCTTTAATTACATTTTGGCGTTTGTTTATGATTATAACTTTGATTTATTTAAGGAAATTTCAAAAGAAGCAAACATTAGTGAATTTCCAACACAAGATATTGGACGTATTTTGTCTGCAACTGGAATGATTTTGTGTAGACAACCAGGATTAATTCAGGACATATGTGCGTCCTTTTTGTATTATCCTGGAGGAAGTGACTCGACTCAGTGTAACCGAGTACGTTTCGATTTTTCCTAAACAAAAGATGCGTAAATTATGCATGTTGCAAGTTTACTAGCTGCTGATATATTTTTAATACTCAGTTTTTATATTTTAACAATACTTGCTGATAAATAATACTAAATATTGCACTTTGATAAATTCGTTTAATTTTTTGTAGAAACTCCTTGTTGATATTTTTTCGATTGGTGCAGCTAGTTCCTCAACAGGACAGTTCCGTCATTTTGGACAAAACATTAAAACTGGTAAGCCAATTATTTTTAACCGCTAAATAGCGGTCAAATATTTCAAACAACGTTTCAAAAAACTTTTTAATTCAGGGTAAATAATTGATATTGATAATTTATATAATGTGTTATGAAGTTTTAAATCAGTTGCTTTAGCTTAAAAAATCGATTTTACTTTTTAAAAAAAAGTGCGAAGACCATACCTAATCCTTTTAATTTTTCCATTTTTTATATGAATTATTAGCCGTTATTTTAATCACCTGAAGGTATATAATTGTTATTTGGTGTGTAAATAACTTTTGCGTGGTTTTAGCTCAGTTGCTTCAGGTTTAACACCGTTCGAATTTTTCACTATTGACTAATCTAAGCATTTTGAACTTGCAGGGAAATTTGAGCACTTTGATTTTGGCCCAGTTAAAAATTTAAAAACTTATGGTACAACTAATCCACCGACTTATAATTTGTCAAAGATTACATCACCGGTTGCTGTTTACTATAGTCATGGAGATTGGCTTGCAAACCCTACGGTAAATACGTTGTTATTTAAATTGTAACAAATAAAGTTGAAAAAACTATTTTAGGATGCGAAAAGGACGTATGAAGAATTAGGAAACCCTGTTCATAGTTACAAAGTGCCATACGACGGTTTTAATCATTTTGATTTTCATTACAGCAAAGATATAGTGCGACTCCTTTTTATGGACGTATTTACTTTATTAGATAAATATAATATATAATTTATTAATTTAGCTTACTCTGTTACCGTTTATATTTTTTAGCAATTCACTTATTATTATTATGTATGTAGCTGTTGTCCATTTTGTTAAATATAATTGAGAGAAAATATTGACAATTTAAGTTGTTAGTTTATCAGATATTTTACAATAATAAGTGCAATTATATGGGTATTTAATAATTTTTTATTGGGCGACAGTTTAATCAGATAGCCAAGTTGATAGGTGTCTGTTACGTGATTGTATTCATTTTACTAAATATCATTACATCTGAAAATAACTTCAATCATCCAATCATCAAAACCAACGAACAAGAATGATTGACGTCAGTATTTGTTAGCTGTTTTGTGTACACAACACACCATAGAACTATTTACAAACACATTTAGTTTGGATATAACTATATAACGGAATGATAACAGATAAGCGACTGCGTCGCGGATTTTAGAAATAAAATAGATAATTCAAATATAAAGATATATTAACAATAATCAAAGCTGAACTGCTCAGTTTGGAATACAAAATACAACTTAACTCTAACAACCCTGCCTCCGCAGGTATCGATACTAATCGTGTTAAGATAAACATTTCACCAAAGTTCATATTTTTAAAAAATAAAAATAAAGTCTACGCAATTTCCGTTGTTCATGATTTTTTTAAATCCTAATTTATACCATCTGAGGCTAGGTAATTGTTATGTAGTGTGTAAATAATCAGTATATGAAATTTTGAGGCATTTGCTTTGGTTTTTGAATATTTTTAAATTTTTACTTGAAGAGTGCAAAGACCACAGTTGTTTATGAATACTTAATACCTCATTTTTTGATTTCTGGACCTACATATTGTCGATATGATATTCAAGCCATTTAATACTTCTTCGGATAAGTTTTAATTTTTTTCATTCGTTTGCAGTTATTTGTACTTATAATAATCAAAGTACTGTTGGTTGTATATTAATAGGATATGTTTGTAATAGTAACTCCACAGTTGAATCTTCTTCAATCCAATGTTGTTTGCATTTACTAATTAAGTATCATTTGAAATGTATATTCGCAGATTAAAGTATAACTTAAAAACATATTCGCATTATTATTGATCACTTAACACAAATTATTATCAGTTAAACATTACTTGTTAAGAGCTTACGTATAAAAATAATCTTCGAATATTGATGCAAAGTCCAAACAAATTTAAGTCATTTAATGAGACTCGAATTTTGCATGATCACAGGTCACCCAATTTTTTTATTAATAATCGGTCTACGCATAAATATCTTGCATCAGAAATCTATTTCATTATTGAACTACGCAATAGGATATCATTGCTAATTTATGTCAGAGAATAATACTAAATTATACGTAAGCAGAAAGACTGCCTAAGAATAATTGAAGGGTTTGCTGCATAAAGGGATTAGCTCCAATTTTATAAATGTGTGGAAAAATTAAAAAAAACGTTTTAACAGTCCAAATGTCAAGTTACAAGAAAATGTTTTTTTAAAACTTATTGTACATAAGTTTTTCTATGAATAAGCCCTATTAGCATGAAAAAATATCTCTTCTGGAATAATGGGCCATGTTTTGAATGTTGGAGCTACCTCCTTCTTGCCCCAAAGTATGTGATCAACCACTTTGTAAGGTAGGGGTCGCAAACTCAAATGGTACAACGGGCCAGTAAATTAGATGTGTGAGTAATGCGGGCCGTTTTGAATAAGTGGGACCTTTTTTTCTTTTGTTTTAGCTCACAGCCTCTCTCTTTTCAATTTAAAAAAAAAAGTATAAAAAAACGACGTCCAAGTACAAAAAGCACAAAACTTCTGTCAAAATAACGTACTACCACACGTGTAACAACAAAATCTGTAAACTATAACCTTTATGTCAACAAACCACCTCAGCCATTTGTCGCAATAAGGAGGCAGCTCCAGGAGCTGCATCTTTCTTGCCCCAAACGAGCAAGATAGTCAAATCCAAATGTGAAATAACTCAGAAATTAACGCTAGGAGCTACCTCGTTCTTGCACCAATCGAAAGAGTTTTTTTTTTTGCACAAGATAGGATGTCTAACTCAAAACGCACAAAATTTGGAGCTAACCCCTTTTTGCAGCAAACCCTTCAATTCTCATTAACACAATAAAATAAAAATTGTATAAAAGTTTATGTTAAGAGAACTCGTCACAAGATGATTGTTATGATAAAAAAGAAATTTGTAAATCAGCTTTAAGAAACTGCAGTTTTTATGTTTTTGATTACATATCGAAATTATTTTTACAACATAAGTTTTATTTCTTTCCCCTGTACAAAATACCTTTTCTCTGGCTGATTCGTCCAAACCAAATTAATTTTAGAACTCACGGTCGCCAGTGCAAAAATAACATCAGTGTTGCATCAATGACGTGTAAATCTGCATCGGGTTTTTTTGTGGACATCTCACGAACACTTCAAATGATTTTAACACTTCGAAATAGTAAACATATTTTCTAGCAAAATTCCTTTTAGAACTTTGGCAATTCGAGATTATAAAAGGCCTGAAAACAAATTAATTCGTTGATATGTTCACACGTCATGTAGCGTCAATAAATTTTTAATTAAATCATTGTCCAAAACATATAAACATAACAAGATTCATAAATTTTTATTTCGCATTGTTTGTTAATTTATAACAATTGATTGAGTTTCATATATTGTTGATGTAGTTCTTCGTGCGTTATTTAATTGTTTAGGATTATATTACAAAAGTAAATTATCTACTTGGAAAAGTAAACAGAAAACATGTTTACTATATAAAACCCTAAAATGTTATGTATCATGTTTTTATTTTGCATGTATCTATTGCAGGAATTTTTCTGAAAATAATTATTGTAAACAGTTTCTAGCCACGGCCAATGTATTGATAGAAAAAACATGACAAAAGATAAATCTTTCAAATAAAAGTGACTGTGATGAACCTCGTGAGGACAAGATGACTTTTTATTACAAACACTCAATCAACGCTGTGAAGGTTAAACATATTGATACAATTTATTCAAGAAAACAATTACAAGAAATAGATTTAACGAATTTCTCTAGACTCGTGTCAGATATCTTATTAGTTGTATGTACATATAAATAATAATATCTATTAAAAATGTCAGCAACCATAAAATTCAACAGTAAGAGCAAACTATTAAACATTGGTATGGTACCAAATGAAGGATCAATTTTGCAATTATTGTACAGTGCTTTCTTAAATATTTTGCTATTTAAAAATACTGTATTTTTGGAAGGCTAAATTTTAACACAACGCTTTTTCTATATTCTCAAAAACAATTTTTAATTAAATAATTATTGTTCACGATAAATATCCTAGAAACTTTTAGCCGAAGCAAATTAATCTCCAGTTGCATTATTTCAGTTTTTGGGTCAAGCTAAGATTATATTTGGAAAATTTAGTGACTGCATTTTGCTATCACATAAAAATAGGTTGCAAAATTCCATGATATTGCTTGTTCCATCAAAACCATGACATTATTTCTGTTAACAGTTTGAGTCTGTTGAAATACTGTTTCATAAATAATTGTCTTGGTCTTTGATAAACTATATACAAGGAAAAATATTAAACAATTACAATTATTCTACTTAAAAATAAATTAAAATTTATTAAGTCGCACCAATGTTATCACCATATTTGCATATTTCCTGTATTTGTACTTAAAATTTAATAACTTTCTTTAGTTTTGCTGTATTAAAAAATCATAGTGTACCTAAGTGTAGAAAACATTGCAATTTAATAATGTTATTTATTCTAATCAAATATTTGCTACAAATATTACAAAATTATTTCTTATCTTTTTTCAGATTTAATAAACTGCAATTACCTATCTGATAAATCAAAAGTGATAATATTTTATAAAACAAATTCTATGGTTGTGCTTATTCCATCCTTTTTCATTTTTGTTATGTAATACTATATTAGCTACACGTGTGTTATATACGCAGTTTTGTACTAAATTAACTATAATTTATAACAATAACATTAATAAAAACGGAATACTTAAATTTGCTTCGAGGATGCAGCAAATAACACGTTAAAAAATTAAATCTCACACACTCCTAGTCTTTTTTAGAAACAATCTTATGCAACTGTTTTAAAAAATTGATTACCTTTGAATAATTTCGGTTTTATGATGTTCTCTGATTTATTGCTAAATAATTGCATGTTGCAGCGTAATTATTTTGCTATTAAATCGTTTAGTTGTTGGAAATCAACAAGCTAACGTAAAAGCGTAGATGGATAATTATAATTTCCATTACGCATCTGCAGATAGAGAATTTGAAAATAAATTTAAAAGTTTTTGTTTCGATAATAATTTAAGTACACTTGTTTTAAAATTGGATAAATGACAATGTTTTCTATGATAGACGGCGCATAAAAATTAAATTGGAGTTGTACAATCGCAAATAAATTGGTTAACAAAATTATAAAATCACGTTAACTCTGGAGTATGTATATATCATATTATGTGCATGCAATGTAATGGAAAATTCCCAAAACTTTGGAGTCCTCACTGTTTGCATAGTAATTCGCGGTGACATACATTTGAACTCGTTTAGAAAAGACGTCAATGTCCGTGGCATTACCTCAACAAAAATACGAATCATATCAATAAAAAAATTGCGTTGTTTAAACCAATCTACAAAACTGATTGAATAATTTTTGCTATAGAAATTGCAGAGGTTTCTCTCTAGAAGACTTTTCCAATTGTTTTGCAGGGTTCAGTATAGACACTAATTATTTCAATAGCAGATGCTCTTGTATGTGATAATCAAATGTTGCTTTTCTTCCAACACATCATTGTCGTACAAAATGATGTAAAACAAGATTATCAATATTTACAACGTAGAAGATCAGCTACCACCATTTCATGTTAATGTTTACTAGACCATTAAGGGTCATTTTGAATCTAAAGTATTAAAAATAGACTTCTTGCAAACAAATTTTAAATAAAATGTACTGTCTGGTGTCAACAATTTTCTACTTCTTACACTTTGGCACATTACTTTTATTTCGATTTGTTCTCATGTTTTCGAAACTTTGTACTGTATTTTTTTTTATGAATAATTTCAGACATTACACGTCCACTTATCAGCAGAGGTTATATAGTTTTATTTTGAGTGTCTAGTGTCCACTTTGCTACATTTTATAAATCAATTAATTGGCGAAGGTGGCCATTGCCTTTTAACATATCGGAAAAATGTTAGCAAAATATCTTAGTATATAACAAACCTATTAATAAGTTATGGAACTCGTACGCCTTTCTCGAACGATTATCTAAATATTCGTTTTGCATAAACAAATCGAAAACATATTAATAAACTTATTTTTTTAAATGATAAAAACAACCGCAAATCCAAGTCACAACACCAATTGCAATCTTCAATCATGTACAATCAATTTATCGTAACTAGCACACTTTTATTGACATAAAAGTATTATTATAAATAAACCCAATCTCTGTTGTCTTTGTGATAACTTGGCAGACATTCAGTTTTTGCTACAAATGTAATTATGAACTACAATACTATCAACACCTCATTCAAGAGAAAATAAGGTTACGCCAACACAAAGAATAATTGAAAAAAATGTATGACCATACAAAAAAAAACGATTTGATTTAAAATGAGCATAAAAATATAACACTTTCCACTAAATTATGTACTTAAATTTACTTTCCAAGGTACTGAAATAATATACTAATATGCAAATAAGTGTTTTACAAGGTAAAAGTATTGGAAAGGAGTTTAAATATAATATAATAATACGCTAAACCCGCTTTTTAAGTAGATTTTGAAAGAAATCAAGGCAAATAAATGTCTTATTTACAGTACAAATTAATAGTTTTTTAAATATGGAGCCAATGGCAGAAGTTTCAAATTTTTCCCAAAATAAATTACAAGACTGTACACTTGAATATTTTTTAATATGTTTAAAACGCTGTAAAAATAATGTCTATCTATTTTTTGGACAATCTCAAAATTATGCACTCCTTAGAATGTGTGTATTATTTTTAGAAAGTGTAGGGTCAATTGCAAAACTATTGAACTTTTACAATGATAACAAAAAAATCAGGGGTATCCACTATGAATTGTTCAGTAAGCTTAACGGACTGTAAAAAAAAATGTTGATCGATTTTTGTACATTCTGAAGGTGGAAATATGTATTCGTTAGAGACTAAAGGTAGATAAATAGAAACTGTGTAGCAAATTTCTGAACTTAATATTTTTTACAAAAATTAATGCAAGGTTATGCGATGTAACAAGTTGAAAAATTTTGTGGTTTTGTAAAAAAAATTACGAGATTATTTGATTCATTTGGAATCCTATATTTCCCCTCAGTTCTGGATGTTTTTTTTTTTTAAGACCCTATTCTCTTGAGGTAAATGCCAACTGCTACTATCAACTTCATCTTTGCGTGCTAGTCACGATCTTCAAGAAAAGTTTAACCAACGCTCTACAAAGAATTTCCTTATCAAATTTCTTACACTAAATAAACCGTATTTCAAGATAAGTTCTTTTCGTTCCGGAATATTTACCAACAGTATCACTCGTTGACCGCGTGATTCGTACCCTGCAGGGGGTCTGCGCTATCGGTCGCACTCCCCTAGGTCAAACAATCTCCGGAACGAGACGGTGCATTTCTGTCTGTGCGTCACTTACACTTTGGTGCTTAGTGCAATTGGATGCTTGAAAAAGAGGGAACAGCGCTACACATTCAAGAGTTCAAAATAATCGAAGCATCGTTCAAAATACTGGAAACTTCTTTAAACTGTATCACAAATTAAAGGGTGAGTTAATTATTATTATAATAATTGTTTTAATGCCTGTAAAGCTTTGTAGGCATGTGCTGTAGCTTTAAGTGTGCCATGGAACTTTCCAGAAGAGGGTGTTTCCTGGAAGTTCAGCATCTGCTTTTGCGATCTGATTCCTTCGTTTTGAGCTGCAAAACATTGTTCTAGATCTATTTTGTCACATACTAAACCACAAATGTTTATTTTTGAAAACTGTTTTGTGATTGTTTTTAATATTTTATTACGTATTTTCTACAAGAGATTTCAAAATTAAAAGTGTGCTAAATTCGATTTCATTTTAATAATTTGAGATATTATTATTTATTTCTTTAAATATTTAAAAAGAAACCAACTATTAAATTTTTAGACTTGCAGTTTAGATTCATTCATTTATAAAATCCTAATATAAACTGATATAATTTACCAATTTATTAATTAAATAAAAATTTTATGCATTTTGTATAAATATAATATTTAAATGCCTTTAATATCTTTCTAGAATTAAAATAATGGTTGTGAATATTAATTAACTCAAAATTCTCCAACATAATAGCTTAAATATTTATACAATCTTAAAAACGTACATACGCTAATAAGGCCACAAAATAAATCACAAACTTAGTTTTATTAAATTTTATTCTTATAAGGTGAGTCTAGAATGTTTGAAAGAGAAATAATCCGAATACTGTCGCCTGCTTTACAGTCTAGACTCTAGACTCTCTGGACTGAATTTTTATCTTATTTAATTAAGTCGTTGCTTTCAATTTCACTTTATCAAAACATTTTCTTCGTCATAAATATATAAAAATACATATAAAGATTGTGGATGGTAATATTTTTTGTGTTGCATTAATTTCTGTTCTGATTTGCTTAAAACACAATAATAAACCTACTAAAAACCTGTATCTATTTTTAGAGGAGCCAAAACAACTTTTTTGTGTAGTTTTGTGAATTACTTGTAGTAGTTTTATTTATAAATATCACAAGTCCAGATATGGAGAGGCTATTTGAATATTTAAAATAAACGGAAAATTTTAATTCTCCATTCAAGAATTTAATTAAGGTAAACAACATCAGTTTAGCTGGTCGCCGAATTTTAAATGATTTGTTACAGTAACAGTACACTAAACGTTAAAATTTTAAAATTGTTCGAAGTCCAAGGCAATAGTTTCGCCTTTATGTCTACTTTAAAATTAACAGTGCTTAATAAAAATCTCAAAAATTGGCAACAATAAGTTAATTCATGCGAGTGTATTATTTGTTTAAAAAAAAAAACTCCAATTAACTGTGTTAACATCATTCCTTTGCGCTTAACATGATGGAATGCATTGTGAAAAAAAAATGCTTAGGAGATGCTGCCAAGATTTTCATCATAGATTTATGAATCTGGACAAGTCTCTAAAAATTTTAAATAACCATTCTTTTAATCTTCGTTGTTCAGTTACCCATTTTTTATTTAATCGAAGCGTATAAAAACCAAAGACAAATACCTTAGCTTTAGATGATAAGTAAATATTTAAGTTTAATTTAAAAAATCACTCATATTTTTCTAATAAATCTACACCGGTATCGATGCTCTCCTCCCTTCTTTAGCCGATTATTATCTTATTTTGACGGAGAGACAGGAGTTTCGAAACTGGTATAGATTTTCTTTTAAAAGTTTTATTCTCAAAAAAAAAAAGATTATTGGCTTCTCAATTAAACAAGTATCCAATAAAACTGATGTAGGCATTAAATTTCAAAAGATGTATTGTATAAGTAATAAAACGCATCGCTTAAATAATGCAAATTTTGTATGGTATTACAAAACTTTTAGTGAAACTGAAACTTGAGTTTCGTTTTCCAAAATACTAATTTCACATAGGTATTATTTTTTTCATCATCAAATATGATTTTTAATTTAGTCGGTACGAAGTTAATACCTGAAAATTGACAGTTAACGTTCTCTGTGGCACATATGCTTATGTACTTGTACTTTATATGTGTTAAGACATTATAAATGCTTTTTTTGTCGGTTTATTTGGCTTCATTTAACGATACAGAAGCACAATAATTAAAATTTGCGTGTTTTACTCACGAAATTCACAAGAAACTAATTCCACCATGATGTTACTGGTTACATTTTTTAGCTTTCTGCGACCTAGATTATTGCATACACCAAGGCTTTGACCATGAAGCAATAAATTGATTGTTTTCATTCTTTTAATTTTTCAGAATTTCGTGTCGAAAAATATCCTTTGGTTTTTTTTTATTACATTATAGCTACAAATTCTTTGATTTTAAAACAGTTTCAGATATAAATATTTTAACTAGTTTTCTATGGATAACGTCCAGAGACGTAAAAATTCATAATCATCAAAATATCTTTAAACTTAACCATTTTTAACTACCATATTACTACCTAATTTAATAAATTCTAATATTCTCCTTTCATTAAATAGATTCCCAAAGAATGAAACTAAACTACAAATAATACCATTTTTTAGGTAATATATTATTATAACATGACGAAATAAAATCTTGTAAATACGCCGATAAATATAACAATTCAATCAATTATGTACGCCAAATGTAATTATTATTAACAATTAAATGATTGAAAAGTAATAAACAACTTTTATCCTTAAATTGCTGTTTATAAATAGTTTTGTTCTTATTGATTTCACAAATATAAATTGCATCTTACGTATTACTTAAGTGAATATTATAGAAGTAATGTTAACACCAATTAATAGCTATATAATTAAGCTATCGTTTTAAATTACAGTAAAAATGCTTTCTGCACACGATATTCAAGAACAGCTGAAATTGGATGCCATGCAACGTGCTTGGCAAGGAGGAAAAAGAATGGCCCCATCATCAGTATTTGTAGAACCTGTTGAATTAGAGGACATTTTTACATCACCATGTCAAGTAAGTAAAATAACTAACGAAATTTGTTAAACACGAGGTTTAACCCAAACTATTTTTAAATATGTTTGCTACAACTACGAAGTTTCCAGTTTACTTTGTTGTTTTTTAATCATTTAAAACAGATTTTATGTGTTAATAATCAATTCGAACTTTCAATTTTCAGCAATTAATTGTATTTTTCAAAAACAGAATTCGTCAAATTTTACGTTTAACTTTATTTTCATTTAAATCATCTACATTGGTTTCGACTTTAATGGTGTTATCTTTTACTACATTAAAATTAAATTATGAATAACTTACAACTATTTACTTGACCATACATTTCTTTGATAACCTTTGTGTTTATTTATTAATGAGCTCCATTTTTTAATCTGGTATTAATTGTAATGCTCATTGTGTAAAATTTATTTTTTATTGTGCATATGAGGCTTCAAATCTATAAAGAAATTAGCTAACTCATTTACAGTAATCCCTTAATTAACGTGGTTCATTCATTTTTTACGATTCAATTATTCTGAATTTAATTATCGTTAATCGAAAAGGAGCTAATTTACCAATCACGACAAATGTATGCAATTCATCCAATGGCTTGCAAAATTATGAAACAAATTTTTAAAAATACACACAGAATCTACAATTAAAAATTGCAAACATTTAAGACCATTTACGTTTATTTATTTTTTCGTTAGGTAATTATTTTTTTTCCTTTTTGAAGAGTTCATCAGTTAACAAGAAATCATGTTCTTCTCCTGTCCCTGTAACATTCTGCAATGACAATAAAGAAGAGGAAAATCTAGAAATACTACGAGTGAGTTTCAACGTGCTTTTTATTTTAAAAAAAAAATTAATAGGTAGTGATAAATTATAAATACACTAATGAGCGTGGGTTACAGGAAACTGACAATTTTTAACTAATTTCGTGCATTCAACAAGAAACATTTTAAGGCCAAATTCATTGTTTGTATAATTTGTTTAGATCATGCAAATACATTAATTACAATTAATTTCATTTTCGTTTTGCCAAAAACTGCTTATTATGTAAAAAAAAATATGTGATTTTGTTTTATGTACCTACCTGATTGTCCAAATAGTACTATTATAATTACTTATTGTAGCAATTTATAATTAAACTATCAAATTATATTAAAACAGATAATTTCTAGTATAATACTAACATTTATGCGTGAAATTTTTTGTCAAATGGGTTTAAAAGTTTTTCTATATTTTTTATGAAAAACATTCAAGTTTTTGCTCTTATTCCGTTTTAATTATAGTTTTTATTAGTAATTTAAGTAAACAAAAGGTAAATATTGTAATAATAATATTGATCTTAGAATAACAAAAATGCAGGACTGAAGATTTCTCATTAAGACACCCTGTATATTTTTAAGATGGTCCTTGATGGGAGGAAGTAAAATCAAATTTTCAATATTTAAAAAATAATTTTCTTTTGTCTTTTCTATACTAACAGATTATTTTTTTTAAATTTGTAGGACCATGTAGAACAAAAATTGTTGTTTGATGTCCCAAAATCGGCAAAAGCTATTACATTGGATGCAACTGCTTGTAATGATTTCCCAGCCACTTATAAGGTCTATGGATTGGAATCCCACCAATTACCAGTAGTAGGGGTGTATATGGACAGCCGGGTGATTCCTGGCTTCAAATACCGTGTCCGACCATTGCCTGTAATGAATCAACAATATTCTTCTTTGCCTTATATTTTTGGTGAAAAAGCTCTTACTTTAAAATCCATAGGACGAGGCTATGCTAGGCGTTTCACGTTCGAGGCTGAAGAAAACTGCTTAAACAACAATGAAAATTATTTTTGGAGCGATAATAGACCAGAAGGTTACGGTTTTGAGTTGGAATTAGTATCTAATGGAGATAAGTTCACTGTTTTCGATACCAGCCAGGAAGCTCAAGGAACGCTCGAAGTGTTGAAAATTGAGGTAAGTTTTTAAAAAATTTCTGGTCATATAAAGTTTTTTGGGGATTTTGTTCGTACCATTGCACGATTGCTGCTAGATTAAACCTGCTTTCATCATACCAGGATAGGGGCTCATAATTTGCACACAACACAACGCATTCACGATTCGTAAGTTACCATAGAATCAAAACTGTTAATTAATTATTTAAAGCACACAAATAAAACGTGACGTCCTTTTTTTTAGGGTCCTCAAATTGAAATCAGTAGCACGGTAACGAAACATGGAATTGAAAAAAGAGCAACCATCATGTTTACAGGGAAAGTTGAATTTTACGAGACAGGTGTAGCCAAACCCATGCTTTTTACAGGCATAGCAATTAGTGTTAAGCGTAAAGGTGTACCTAGTGCAGAAATTGTAAAAATAATCAACGTCACAATCAAGCGTCAGAGATATATTCTAACACCAGGAATACAAAAGAATCACAGAAGATTTACAGTGCGCGGTAAAGATATTGGGGACATTCCAACGAAATATACAATGACCGGACTAGAACCTTATGAAATTCCCGTAGTAGGTAAGTTATAAATATTTTTTTGTAATAAGAAACATTAGACTTGCCAGAAAATTCAAATCAGTTCTTTATTTATTGTTTCATTGCCTTAACAATTTATTGTTCCATATTCTTCTGTTTTTTAGGTACTTATGTGGATTCTCGAGTTATTCCCGGATTTTACTACAAAGTTCGTCCTAATGACAGAAAGGAACATTTGTTCAATGGTCGTGCCCTTAAACTCTGTAGTATTGGTATGGGTTATGCCAAACGATTGACGTTTGCTCCTGATTCGTTACTAGAGCCCAACAACTACTTATGGTCAGATAATCACCCTGATGGGCTTGGTTTAGAGCCACGTGCAGTTCATACAGGGATGAAATTCTCTATAACTGCTGATGGCCAGCCGTTAGGTGAGGCCAGTGTGTTTCGAGCTGATATGCCGCAGATGGAAGAAAGAATGGAAAAGGTATGTACATAATCTTTTGGGGGAAAAAATGTGCCCCAACCCCAAACACTGAACCGTTCCTCTATCATTAATAATAAGTAAGATATTAATTTTATTTTATCAAATTTAGACTAACCTGTATACATAAATCATCTTAATCTATTTTTTTCTTGTAAGTTAACATAATCATTCGAGTTCTCAGAAACTAAAAGTTAGCTAAAGGTAATTTGTTTAACCGTATTTTAATTTCAGTTAAAAACTGCTTCTGGAAAATATGCTATCATCAAGTACATTCACATTGATGTCATGTGCCACGTGAAATTGGCCAGAACTGGTGGAGGATCAGCCGATAACGAAGAACATTTAATGAGGGTTTACGGTTTGGCCGTAGTTCGTAAAGAACCAAACAGTAATGATTCGCACATTGTATGTGTGGAGAATGTCGGTCTTGACTCACAACTGAATGTACTTTTTGCACAAACACACACAGAACTAACATTTCATCCTTTAAAATAAAAGTCTTGTGTTCGAGGATATCCATTTTCTGAATTATAAAGAATACTCGTTTGAAAAATTGTTAAGCACTGTATATTATCATTTTTTTTAATATACCATTATTCAATATCAAAAAATGGTAGATAAATAGAATCTCAAGATACACAAAACTTAAAACGTAGTCATGTTGAAAGCTAATGCTGCATTGAATGTATTTGACATTGCTTAATGCTTAAAACATTAGTTTATTGAAAATAAATGTCATCGATGAGCATGTTTACGGCAATATTTTGCAGATATCACTACCACGGAGCAATATTGCCAGCGATCCCAAAGTTTATTTACAAAGATCATAATACAAAGCAATTATTCTATTAATTTTATGTACTTTTTATGAATTAAACTATTTAAAAACAGAATTACATGGACTTTAATTTTCTTAAATGTTAAACCTGCAGGTACACAATAATAAACGATTTAAACTTCACATTTATTAAAAATATTCCACATACACAAAACAAATTCACAAACAGGTACTTAAATAGATGAGGAATGTTATGTACACTTAATTAACAGTACATCTAATAAAATTTAAGCAACAACTTGGTTATATTAATATTTTTTTCTTGATAAATTAAACAATGACTCGAAAACATCCTCTGAAATAAAATTATAAGCTGTGAAAAAATATTCCTTTTAATTCTGTATCGCAGAGTTTCTTTACTTCATCTAAAAAATTAAAAATGTATACTATAAACCAATCAATTCCTATGTATATTAAGCGAGTTCCCATAGTGGCCCCAATTGCGGTACAACACAACTTGTTAACTTACCACTAATATCAATCAAGCTGGCATTTTTCTGTTGTAACGCAACGTAAAACTCTCGAAGATTAGATATTTTCCCCACAACCCAATAATCGTTCATTGTTTTAACAATTGTTTCACCAGCTTGTCCTAAAAATGACTTCTTACTGTTCATGTCTGCCATCAGCTTAATGGACTCTTTTGGGCAAGCTATATTACCCGTCTGCCTATTGTCCAAATGAACTGTACTTTTGTAGGCCAAATTTAATTTGTTAAAATACACAAACCGCGGCGCACTATCGGACGTATTCGATGATGTAATATGTTTGAAACAATATTCAGCTATGTCCGATGCTATGGATGTTAACTGGGTGCCCATGAACTCGTCCAGTTCTTTAAATAAAGGAGCCGTTAGCTCGGCACTACCTATAAACAAAATTCTGTTAATGTAGTAAAACCACGTATTGCTAACTTACCATCAATAAATAAACACACGGTTGAACTTAGCGCCCTGTAAACTACCATATGGTACACTGTAGGGTTTTGGTTATTTTTCAAGAATACTTTAGGCACTTTTCCAACTGTGTTCGATTTTAAATTAACCGGTCCTGTTACGAACCGTCCGTAGTGCAGAGACGCAAATGGCGATGGTGCATTTCTTGGCATTGAACCTCCCTGTAATTCAGTTTCCATATGTGCAGGCAATAATGTACTAACTAAATACTGATAAATAATTTGCATATCTTGAGGTTCTAAACCACTCCTGTAAAATTAAATAGTACTTCAGTAACACCCAGTAATCCCAAAAATGGTGAAACACGTAAAATCAGTTAGATTCAGTAAGTTGTTTGATTAATACATGCAGCAAGAATTTGTAGTGATGCTGGTACGATTACTTACCATATCAAACTATCGTTATACAAAAATGAAACATATTGGATAATAGGGTGATTACATTCTAATGAATTAACGAAACACTGGACGTTCAAGAAGTTTTGTTTGTCTAGTGGAAGGAAATGTATTCCACTAAATACATTTAAAATATCACTGTGAGCCAACTTTAATGACTTCACATACTAAAATAAAAACCAAAATTACTCAAACAATCAACAGGCAAAATAAAAAACAAAACAATTAGCCAATAGGTACACACCCAAGAACAATATTAAATTAATTATTAGTAAGAAACTTACTGCAGTATAAAAGTGCTCCAACTTATTTCTCAATGTAGCAACATCACTATTATCTGTGGTACTCGCAAAAGCTCCAGCAAATAATCGATACATACAGTAAGATTGTTTTAAAACAGCTTCGTACACGTTATCATGGACATCATCCTCGAGATATTCATGTGAACTTGAACTATCTTTATTTTTGCTTACAGCTGGGAGATTCAAAGTCTAAAATACACAATATACAATAAATTGTTGGTAAATAGACTGTCCATCTTACCATCACCATCCAGAAATTTTCCTCCGGCTGTAAATATAATTGACGACTTTTTTGTGTATGTAACGAGTTTACTGCCGAGTTGGGCTTAAAGTTCCTAAACAATATGCAAAATAAAAATTTTTTCCACGTTTATAATTCGTTAAACACCACATTACCCTGTAAATTTGATAATGGCCTCAACTAGACCAACGTTATTTACTTGCGTGTTAATATCATCAGAAACCGGGTAGTAATATAAAACTTTCTTGTATTCCTTTAATTAAAAAAAGCCTTACTGATACATACTGGTAATATAACTTAAAAATAATATACAAATTACTTTTTAAAAAAAATTAACGATAAAAATGATAAATATACATTACCTCGCCTTCCTTCGGTCCATAACCTGAATTAAAAATAAAGAAATTTTTTAACTCGATTTCTGATTGTGCTGTCATAGTTATTTTCTGAAAATGAACACAAATTTATAAATAAATCTACATTTTAGGTATTTATTAATCTTAACCTTAAATTCCTGTTTTGACAATCAACAATTGTGAGGTTAGTTGCAACTTACCTATACAGGTTGTCCAACCTAAAAATCTCAGGCTCTGAACTTTTTTAATTTACTCCAATGAATATATTAATTAAAAATTGAATTTTTAAGAATTTGTTATTGAAAGTTACCCCAGTAAAGAAGAGTTGTGGCTTTGAAGGTTTTTTTTTTTGTAATTCACTATACAGTATTTAAATTTTTAATTTTTTAACCAACAGTCCACATCTTTATGGTTACTATTTGAAAAAAAAACTTTCTATTTCCTATTTTATAATAATATACTGTACAACAGCTTTTGACATCAATATAAAGGAAAGAAGTTGTAAAGAAGTTGTCATGAAAATAATGCTTGCATTTTATTAACTACATATCATTTAGCCTTGGTAATATACAGGAAGATCGATAATAAGCCTAATTAATAAACAACTACACTACATAAACAATAGTAACGGGTACAATATTCGAACAATTAGGTCTGAGGGTGGAAGGAGTTACTTTATTCCGGTAGCAAGTCTTCTTTTTTCATTTTGAGGCTCCTCATCCTAGTTTCTAGGGCAAACCATTCCAACAAGAAACTAAAAATAACAAATATCCACATTATTAGGTGTGAATAACATAAGAATAATCTTAAAATTTGTGCCGACATAAATTTTAAAAAAGTAAAGAACATTGAATTAAGGGCAAATTAATTTTTATATTAATTTAAATTTAAGAAATTACAAAATCAAAGATGAGCAAAAAAATAATGAAGTTAAGGGAATTAGTAATATATCTTAATTAAAATTAGCAAGGATTATGGTAATAAACAAGTAGTTTTAATTAACGTTTAACGTTTAAAAAAACGTGTTCTTTGACCACAATCCAGTAAAATAGTTTTTTTTTTAATTGTATACGATTAATTAAAAGCTTAATTGGTTAAAAATATTACTAGAACCAAGCTGCATTTTGATAATAGCAATTTTTATAACCATTGCCAAGTTTCAAAATATTTTCAATAACTTAGAAGCAATATGTATGAAAAATAACGTATTGCCGTTATAAAAAATTTACATAGCTATAAACATGTAAATATATCGACGAAAGTTTTGTTAACTTTAATGGAAACAGTGCTAAAGTTTTTCAATAAATATGCCGTTTATACAAATGCAAAAACAGTAGCAACCTAACAACTACACTGGAACAATACACTAAAAATCCAAAATTTTCTTGATAATTCACCTGTACGCACTTGTTAACAATGTGCATATTAACAGCACGTTTTCCAAAACTCCTGGCCACAGCCAGTTCCATATTTGTAAATCCCCTTGTTGGCCGCATTTGTTGATTTGTGTCTCTTCGACATTGCACTGTTAGAAAAATGGCCAAGAACACAACCAAAATACTAATAAGCACTACATTTTGGAACGCCATCCTGAAAAAGAACAAAGTCCAATAAAATTTCAAGCAAAAAAAAAACAATTAATTTCTCAGCCTTATAAAACAAAGAAAAATTCGTAAGGCATTTTATTAATCACGTAAAATCATTACAAACGAAATAAAGGCGTAATAATAATACGAAAATATCATATTCTTAACGCAACAAAATGACTAAAGGTTGATAAATTATTTTTTCAACCACATAAAGAAGTTTTATTACTTTTTAAGCTCAGTAATAAAAACAATTCTTGCACCTTCATTTCAACCAAAAGTGCTATGAGTGGGTGCATTATTCTAATCAAGGTGGCTTATTTTTTTAATAAATGGTTTCACAGGATTTGTGTGTCTTTTACGTATTTGGACTTTTATCACGATTCACGATGACGTTATCTGATTACAGGAATCGAAAAACAAATTTTTGACTTTAAAAAAGGGCTGTTAATAATGCGAATAGTTTATTTATTTGTAAAAAATAAATTCAACAATTAGGCATACAACGCTTTCACCAGAACTTTCCTTTTGTTCAAATATAATTCCCAAGCTTTTTAAAGTAATATTTTATTTTATTTTTTTAAATTATTTACAACAGTCGAGAACACTAAATTTGATTAAACGTATATGTTTTTATATCCTGAAAATAATCCGCTGAAACACTTCTGCTTTACATAAAAAGGCTTAAAACATAGTCAGTAATTAAAATTTGTTTTTTAACTGCTCGTGTAATTATAAAGTCCAAGAGAATATTATTAATATTAAACACAAACAATTTACTGTTATCATTAAAAATTCATTCACATTTAGAATGTTTTAAATTTGCATCGCTCACATTTTCATTGCCTAACTAATAAAATTACATCAAAAATTTATGTATTGTAATATAAATGTAACAAAAGTATGTTATGATAACTAGGAAAACATTTTTTATCTCAAATGGAACAACGTTTATTTTATTTGTTTAATGCACGTGTAAAATCAAGTTAATGGAAATATTTTTCAAGCAAAATAAACAATAAAAATTTGAAAAGAAAACTGCTGTTATATTAAAACATGCATTTAATATTTATTACAAAAAAAAAGATCCTTTTTTAAGTTGGTTGTTAGTTTACATCAGACTTCATCATTTTACTGATGTAATTAAAAATATTATTAAAGTAACGTAGTTTCTGTTCTACTAATTGTGCCCCAAGCGTAGATAAAAGATCAAAACAAGCAAAATTTAAGACATATTTAGAAAAAAACAGAAAACATTCCTTCTTTGAAACGTAAACTTTTATATTATTTATAATTGTTTCGGTACATTTGAAATGTCTAGCTTAAAACAAAACATAATATAATCGTGATGTACATTATAATTTCAAGATTAATTTTCAAGATCAATAACTGTAATTTAGTAAGTTGTATTTATGGTTTTAATGTAATTAGGCAAACAGATTACTACACTAATTATGTTGGTTTCATTTTTATTTCACTTTAGCACAATTAATGGTAGTTGAATAAATTGTTTATGTAATATTCTAAGTGGCTTAAAAAAGCAATCGGTTATTTTCATTTCAACAGGAACTTCAATAACGACTACCAGAGTCTGTTGTATGGACTAAATTATTTTAGAAAATAAAAAAACCCTCATTAGTCTTCACATATAAAACGTTATTGAATAAAAAAGTTACGTAAAAAAATTTTGCTTTACAGTACATACTTTGGTATGAACATTGAACATGCTTAGCGGTTTCTCGAAGGTTCAAGAGCGTTTTATGTTACCAAAGAAGGTCCTGACTAATACAGAAATTCTTGTGATATCATTTTACTGGTTAATGATTTATAACGAAATCACTGCAAGTTGTAATAAACTTGCAAAAATCTCACTGAAATATATTTAATCCTAAATTGAAACACAAAAATGTTGTTATTAAATCGGCAATGTAGTTTGCAATTTACTAAAATTCGTACAAATGCCACAATATATAATTTATAAGGACTAGTGCTTGTTGTTAACAAACTTTGATAACTGTTACTAATTTTGAAAGGTTTCATTTACAGTTTCTTTTGTACGAGTATACCTCATGTGAAACTTTTCCACTCTCAAAATCTAATAAACTAAAAGTTTTTTGTAAAGGAAATATTTGCCCTGAAGAACTTATTTTGCAATAATTGTTTTTGTGAAATAAAAAACATTTTTGCACACGAATTATTAGGACAGATTTCTTAAACTAATAAATAACTAGTAGCGAAGTAAAATTTGCAAATATTGTCAGTCGTATGTAAAAAATACTGCTGAATTCTAATAAATAATGTTTTTCAAAATGTCGAAAAACAATTTATACTTGCAGGCCTGTTTGCATTTCCTATTAAGTATTTTACAAGAATTTTATTTATTTATTTATTTATTTATTTATTTATCAGTACAGCTTGAGGTAACTCAGATATTAAGCTAACTTTTTAATTACATATTTAAAGTGGCGAGTTAACAGCAGTGACATTAAACTAAGTTAATTAAAATTATATGAAGAGCAGAAGAGCTAACAGAAGTCTTCTTTATCTGTAAAACCTTCTTTATAGTCAAATAAAAGCAAAAAATATTCGTGTTCTTAACTTGCTAAAGGAGAAAGATAAAATTTGATTTTAAATTTAAAATTGGATTGGATCGACCAACAACATTCCCTACTTAAACGATTTAGTTAGGATTCCTTTACGTTTTTAGATCCTTTCACATCAAATTAGGATTACACAACGCATACGTTATTAACTTGACCTATGTAGTATATACATTAGAGTGACAAAATAAATTTTACAGCACTCCTAAATTTTTCAAAATTGTGTATATACTTGCAGATTTTTCAAAAGTTTGGTATTGGGCTCCAAACTTTCTAAAATTGTTACGCTTATCATACATTATAAAGAATAAAACCTGTAGTCGTTCAAATTGCGCTTAATAAATTTTTTACACCTCTTCAAAATTTTTCCAAGTGGGTAAGAAATCGAATTTAAAAAAATACATTTTAATACTTTTACCTCTAATTTGATGCCATTCAAATATTTTACGTGAATAAATTATTCAAAACACTTGTAGGGTATAAATATTGTATTGGATTAATTTAGGGCTAACTTGTAATGCAAAAAAAAGGATATTAACAATTATTTCCTATGTTTCAAAATGTTTATTTTTGACAGACTTCTTTAGCTTTTTTAATAGTTTTTTTTTTATTTATCATTGCACAAATAAAAATTCGTTGTTCTAACGTAGCTGACGCACTTTCAAAGTATTTTTTAAATTTTAACGAAATCTGAACAATTCAAATGAGTTGCTTTAAATGCAAATTTCTCGAAGTTAAAAAGCTCTTCATTGAAAAGTTTGATCTTAAACTTTTAAACCACAAACCAACAAATGTTAAATTGTAAAGGAAAAAAAACTTCTTGTTGGCGAATGACGCCATCAAATATGTACTTTGAAAATAATTTGCTTAATATGACTACAGCGTGTGCAGAAAAATCGAAAGAGTTTTTATCTGTAGCGAATCTAGTGATTGATTTAAAACTTTAGGATACGTTATATACACACAAATCACAATCATTTACCCTCAGATGGTTCAAATTGTGATTTAAAAAATCTCATAAAAAAGGGTAAAGTGCACTTTTTTCAAGAAAATATCGAAAAAAAAAATCACAGCAGCTGCCTTAAAACTTTGTTTACACACTAAAAAACAATTATGTACCCTCAGATGATTCAAACAAAAGATTTTATGAAAAATTTAACTTTTTAATTTAAAAAAAAAAAAATTGAGGCTGAAGTAAATGGCTTAAAATTTTATAGACACGCTATTTATACCTAAAATAACAATAATTTAATCTCTGTTCATTCGAACTACAATTAAAAAAATGTAAATGCAATCTCAGAGAGACTTACTGTTAACACTTAATTGCAAGAACTTGTTAACTCAAACAGTAACTTAATGTGGGTTGCGTTTTAGACAATACGACTTTAAGTTCACCATGCATCTGATTGTTCCTGTTCCAAGTTGTATACTGAAGCAAACTTTTGTAATTTACTGCTTTGTGAATTTTTCGTCTCGATGATAAATTAACTTCGCATTAAAGCAAATTATTTTTCTTCACTTGGACTAAACCGTAACACGTCCAATTAATCATCCTGTATTTAATGTAAAAACCTTAATTATTTACCATCTTAAAAGCACGCATTTAAAAGTAAATCAATTGGAAGAAAAAATTAACATCATTATGCTTGAAGCCTGAGTAATAAAATAAATCTTCTGAAAAGTTTAAACCTAACTGCAGAAATTCTTCTTTAATGTAACCTTTTTTTTGTATCTAATAACTTACCTTTCTTCATACAAATTACTAAATTATTTGGGACAAACTTACCTTCTGTTATAAAATTTCGTTGGTCACAAACTAAATTCGTTTTATTTGGTGGTTATTAAATGCAGGAATATATTTGGAAAAATTTGCAAAAATACTCAAGTAAAACTCCCCATAACGAAGAGCGGAAAAAACTTTTTTAATCTTGGAATACATTTCATTTTCTAATTTCAAACTCAATAATTTATTGTATTTGCTCTATAAAAACTTAAGCAATGAGATACTTTAAAAATGTTTGGTGTTATTAATTTAAAAAACGATCATTTAGGCTTACCCAGTTTCAAAAATATTTGCACCCTGCATACATAAGTTTGGAAAATAGTTAGTTCCATATTATTATTTTTTTCAGTATATAATTGAATACTATGATAGTTTTTTTTTTGTATTAGACATGAAATTACGCGTGCAAAATTAATAAGACTTACCTACATACAAGTACGCAACTATTTCTTTCTGTTGGCTTATAAGGATGAAACTGTAGTAAAAGTGTTCGGTGGTGAAATACGGGACTCGGTATTATGTGCATGCGCTGAAAACTTGGCAAATAATCAGGGGGAGTGAATATGATAAGTTAAAGGAACGGGGTTAAGTAATATTGTATAGGCTATTTGAAAGTACATAAAATTGTAAGGAAGGTCACTTTAACTAACATGCATATGTAAAACGTTTGAATAAACTGCATTAAAGTGATTTAAAAGCTTTGCACTATATTGCGAAATCAAACTAAAAGCACAACTGCATAATGGGCAGAAACTCAAAGGAACTCTTTTTTAAGTGGGAGTTTAAGGAAATGAGCTTTAAACGTGGAAAAATTACAATTCTACAAAAAACAATCGGTTAAAATTTATCATAGCTTTAGATAGATACTTTTAACCTATTTTATCGCTCCAAAAATGTTCCATCTCGCCATCAACTCAACATTAAATTCTTAAAAATTGGCTCTTAAAAATGCAGACAACCAATTAAACGTTGACTCTTTTTATATTTTCTGACAGTGCTGCTGCCTACTGAATTCAATTAAATTTCGACTTCTTATATTGTAAATCGAACGATAAATGCAAAGTTTTCTAAATTTAATCAACCGATCAACACATGCAACACTTCATATCTTAGGCACTTAGGCTGCTAAATAAATACAAAATAGAATGTAAAAAAAGGTTCTATGTTTTATTTTTGCATGACGAAAAAGCACCGACCAAAGCTAATGCGTAATAAATGCTATTAGGTTGAATCGTTTGTTCATATAAATAAGTTTAATTAAAAATTAGTCTTTCGAAAGTAGTAATGATAGATTTGTTAGTATTAACACTCTTGGCTCTCTTTAACAGTAGCAATCTCATTTATTTATTTACAAACAAGATTGCCACTGACGAAAAGAGGAAAGTCTTGAAACTGGTCTAGCATTTCTACATTTAAAAAAAGATACGTGATTTTTAATAAAACGCATTGTACTTTATTTATTGATATCAATTAAAAAGAAAATAATCTGCTGACGAAAAGACGATAAGTCTCGAAACCGGTATAGATTTTTTCAAGAAGCAATCGATTTAAATAATAAGAGATGAGTGTTACTTTAATTAATTTTGTATACATTCACAAAAAATAATTACATATCAAATAAAACTAAAGCTCAATAGTAATCAATAACAAACGCATCCTTTTTTAAAAATTTTGTTAACGTCCCACATAAGGAGAAGCCAGAAACGTATAAATACTTAAAACGTGGTAGAGTTTTTCCGCTCGATATTATTAGGTAAAAATAACACGTGTCGGATTTCAATACGAAAAAATTGGCTTATCACTGACATACAGTTAATACCTTATATTTTATGGGATATTCACAGATTCCAGTAAAATATTTCTACTGAGAAAGCCCATTTTAAGATTTTGCATTTATAATACTGCGCCACGATATTAATTTATACTATTTGATAATGGTAAATGTATTTTTTATCAGTAATCCATTCAATACGTAAATTTTCAAATCATTAGAAATTGTCGTATAATTATGTAAACTCATTTAGTTTTATTGATTATTTATTTTATAATTCGAACGTCATTGCTAGTTTAAACAATTTTACGAAACCTACAAAAAGTAATTCATAAATAAATCTTTGTAATCTCTTTTTAACCCGATACGTGCGATATACCTACACCTACTTGTTAATTTCGCGTAACACAACTTAAAAAACGTTTTGAGATATGAAATCACGTTCAACAGATAAGCGCTGAAGGCATCTGTATTCAATCAATGTAAGAAATGTAATATTTTTGATTTTACCTTTGAATTTTTTATCAATTGGAAATTATAATTTTTATGAAAGAAATCGTCAAATGAAAATATGGGCCGCTGCACACTTTAGTTTTTTTTTTATATAAAGGAACAAGGTCCTAATGCGACTAAGAATTAATAAAATTCAAAACGTGTGTGCACTACACATTTCCATCTTTAAAAATTAAACTATATAAACACGTCATTTACAAATTACAAAACAATAATTATCTGACAGATCGCACAAATTATGTGTAATAATAATAGTTTTTTACGAAGGCTTGGAAGAGCCACCTAAAATAATTTTAAAAAGGTGAAGCTTCAACTTGTTTCTTGAAATTTTTATTTATTCTTAAAATTTCTACTTTTTAAAAAGGTAAAATTACATATTTTTTTTCTTTACTTGACGCTTATTTAGTTTTGAAATACATATAAATAGTTATTTATAATGTAACCAAAACGAAAGTTGATCGTGAATGACAATTTCTCAAAATACAAACATTTGCTGGCGTGAAAGTTGGTTTAAACATTAAAATTCTACACAATCAAAAATAACACAATGGGTACCCACACGGTCTACTTCCAGTGTTCCAGTAGCGTAAATGAACCAAAAGTAGTTCATACTGCGATGGGTACATTTGACCGACCGACTCGTGTGTCTATTGTCTACCGGTAACTTAAACGGTGTTTAATCTGTAGCTGCCGGGCGTAAACTTTTTTCTTTAACAATATCTATCGGGTGATCAACAATGACTGATGCCCGCTAACTTCAGACCAAAAATAAAATAACCAAGTTTTAGTTGGTATTGCGGTGTAAATCTAGGATATCAGTGGCGTAGTATTATTTACGTTTTCTGTGACGTTCAGGTTGACCTGTCATTTCGTGTGTGACCAATATAATACATATGTATGCATATTAATGAAGGAACTGATTTAAGGCATATTTAAGGTATCCTCACTTAATTGTTTTTATGGAACTAATTCTTTTAAACAAAAAGCTTTGCAAATCTTTTTGTCAGTAAAAACTGTAGCTGTCTTATTTAATTTTAAATTGAGAGTATTTATTACCCGTTCTGTCAATACAAACTTTTTTTCCTATGCTGCTGGTGTTCCCCTATGGGCTACCATTTGTTATCCGTTCGAACAAAGTTCCTAACACCCTTGGCATCAATCATTTTTGATCACCCGATACATATTTTAAATTCAAATGTTATTAAATAAACAGTATCAATACCATAAATGCAATATAACGAAATCAGTTCGTAACAAGACTCTCCACAATAGCAAGTTTAATGTGTCTAAAAATTCAGCAAACTGTAAAAATTAGGGGTGGACGATGTAGAAATTTTGGTATCGAAATCATATCGGTATATCAAAATATTGAAAAAAAAAAAAAGCTTCTCGCCCTTATTTTTGTTGTCCATACCACGATATTTCGCCCAGCCCTTATAAAAATAGCATCTTTTAAATTAAATACAATAAATATGTAATTTACGATATGATGAAATTATAAGGGGGAAATAACTACCAACCAACATTCTTGCATTAAATATGTTTGCTTTATTCGTCCCCATCTGGCATGATTGTGACATGAATTATACTTTAAAATTGTTCAGAATCATTTACGAATGATTTCTAGCAGCTATACTTATACACCTCGTTGAAAAAGATAATTTTACCACAAAAATTTAATGAGCAAAAATCATTACAAAAAACTAGAAAACTTAAGCACTTTTTCTATCATACTAAATAACTCAACATATATTTTTTAATAGTTAACCACAACCATTATTAGCAAAATGCATAATAAAAACCTTAAAACAGTTGAAATGCACAAAATGAGCAATTTGATATTTTTGTAATACAACTCAGTTTTCTATATCGCGAAGGTACTCGTTATGGGATAAGGTGAGGTCGCAGATAAGCCGAATCATGCACAAATGATAAACAAATTTGATAATAAACTTCAAGTATTAAAGGAAGTACATTCATACCTTTCAACATAATGGCTAAAAATGTTTAAAGTATTGTGCATAATAATTTTATCACTAGTTTTACAATAATAACGCACATTACCTAATGGAATGTAAAATAAATAAATTATTCAATGACCAGTTCATAACTTTCTGAAAATAAAATTATTGAAAAACAATGTTTCCTGCTGAAAGAGATTTAAAAAAATTACAATATGAATTCACAAACTTTTTAATAATTTCATGCAGTAAAACGTTAAGATAATTGTGGAACATTTAACTTTTAAAATATACCAAATTAAATTAGAAGAAAATGTATAATACAAATTGACTAATGATTTTAATAACTTTATAAGTATTAAACATTAGCTACATGCTTTCGTACCAAATATTTAATAGCTACATATCAACTTTTACGCAACAATTTCAATAAACAACGCCATTTTTGGTGTAACTCAACTAAAATTAATGTATAATCTACGTATGGTTCTTACCCAACAATAGCCGTAAAATCATAAATCATAGCTTAATTAACAATTACGTGCCTTCTTCAAAATAATCCCACAAAAGTATAATACAACAAAACCTCATAATTTCAACTGGATTTAATAAAAATTATTATTCATCTGTTTATTGAAAGTTTTACTATGTCAGTAACAATTTGATTAAGATAGTATTATGCATGTTGCTAATATGGAGGTACACGAGTGGTTTCTATAAGGTTAGGAGATTATACTCCTACTAAATAACTACAAATTTACTAACAACAATTCATAACATATTTGGCAGGAACAGACTTTCGTTCACTGAACAACTTCCGATATTTCGCCCTTAACTTTCTGCTCTTGGAGGTCCGTATTATCTTCCAAGTTTTGCTTTTCTATTTCGGCTTTAAAATTTTCGATATCCTCTTGGCTAGAAGCAACTTAACAGATTATTTTTAATCATTCAACATCTTCACGGTTACTTACCTTATCTGAACAAACAGTATGCCGTTAATAACGTTAAGCATGTCCAAAACGGATGCTAAAGAGGGTCTCTGTATTTGTATTGGTGATATGCCTGTTCCATTTTTACCCGAATAAATGTCGTTCATGCGTTTTTGCATAACTACAGCTTGTTGCGTTAAGTGTCGTAAACACTCCGATGATTCTTTGGTCTTTTCGTGATTATCGCCCAACTGTAAAAATGGTTTTCAGCATCACAGTTTTTAAATAGATGAAACATTTGAAATAAACGATCAACTCTTTTCATTTCGTAGAAACAAACGAAACAAGTGTCATAAAACTACATTAGCATCTTTCTATGACCTATGCATGCACTTGCCTGTTCTCTATAAATTGCATACGCCTCCTTTTCGCTATTAAGTGCGGCTCTAAACTGACCCATACAACTCTGCGTTCTTGCAATTAGATGATGGCTGACGGCTACCTTCAACGACTTCGCGCCGTAATATTTCTTGTTTAATTCTAAGGCCTTTTCTAAAAATTGTGACGACAAACTATACTCTTCTACCGCATGCAAAATCAGACTAATATTACTCTGGAAAAAACCGACGCAACATTAATTAAAAGTTAATTATTCCAATGTCGTAACTTACATCGAGTAAGGCCACTTCTGGGTGATTTTCTCCGCAAACCAACAAAGCTAAATATCTTGCTCTATACAAAAGTTTTAACGCAATGCTCACTTGATTATTCGCAAAGCAATACAATGCGAGATGTGCCTAAGAACAAAGTTATACTTGATTGTTTAACAGAGACACTAGACCAGTGACTGTAATAAATGATTACTTACATATTCCGTAATGGTATATGGATGATCAATACCGTTAACACGCTCAGACATAAGCACCGCTTTTTGCTGATATGCCATGGCTTCAGCATGTTCACCCATGATGTAATTGAGACGAGCGATCATTCGCAGACACTGAGCTATTTCAGGATGCATTGCACCATAAACGTTATTTAATAGGTTTAGTGCTTCGCTTATAAGTTCATAGCCATCTTTAAGATAGCCTTGCTGAATCTTATTCTGTCCCGTTGTGTAAAAATTGTATGCATCAGTCGCCCTCGGATTTATATGTTTTACAACGGGGAATATGTTCAGGATGTCCTCTTCAAAAAATATTAACTTGTTTTTAGAATCGAAATTATAATCTCGAAGCAGTATCTGGATGCCGGTTTTAATGCAGAAAGATCGGAGAAGTGAGATTTTCTGTAATGAATATATTTCGATTGCCGAATCGATGTCACTTGATAATAAATCGTAATCAAAATATGACTTTAATTCTTGCTTCAGTTGCGTCCATAACGTCTTTGGGGTAAGATTGGCCCACTCGTTACTATCGACACATTGCAAGGGGTTGTTTCTGCCTTTGCGTCTATTTCGTTTCCTGTTATTTTTACTCTGAAACTACACAGAGAGCAATAATAAAAACTTGACTGTTTTGAAAAATACGTACTTCGTCGGTTCCCTGGAGAGGATTGTTCACTACACCAGAATACAGGAAACAATTTAAAAAGTGAGCTACGGCTAGCGATACATTCATTAATTCTGTTCCCTGAAACAATTAAGCAACTAAAAATTAAAATCAGTATAATAATGTTTAATTATAAAGCAATTGTCTCTTGTGGAAATACCGAACCACTATATAATATCGTTAATTGTTACTTATGGGTGATTACTATGTTTCATTACTTATTTAGACTTTACAACATTTAGAAATACCGCTAATTTATTGCATTGTTGTGTACACCACCCATACGCATGAGTGCACTTAGATTGCCTACATTTAGCCGCTTGTAAACTATAATTTTTAAAACATGCTTTTTAACTGTATCGTAAAATATTTTTCATTACAATACAACAACGCAAAAACATATTTTATTATTGTACAATGACATAGAATAATTTATTTTATTATTATTTTATTTACAAGATTGTTGTCGAAAAAAGCAAGTCTAGCATTTTTAAGAAGATATCCTTCACATAAAATAGTCGAGCGATTTTTTCAATAATTGTGGTATTAATTAATTAAATAACGAAATAACAATTTTTGTTTGCACTTACTTGCAAATAATTCGTGAAGATGTGTTTCAGAGCACGCAGAATGATTTCTCCTACAGCAATACTGTACAAATATTCGAGTTTCGGTACTTTGGCTAACAAATTGCATACTTTTCCCAAGTATCTAATGTTTATTCCACGATTGTGCAGTGCTTCAGACAAAGTAAATCCATCCATGGGTGCCGAAGAGTGATCCAGGCAGTCACGAATCTACAAACAGCAATCAATTAACTTTCAACTGCTTAGACGAGTTTTGCAAACAACATACAAACGTGGGAATTTGAACAGTCAAAAGAAAATCCGCTGCGTCTTTTACAAGCTGACGCTGCTTCATGATTGTTGGGTCTAAATTATCGCAATGGCGAATGCCAGGTGAATAAACATCGGGATTAAATCTGATATCAAACTCGGTTTCCTTCAGCGATCCAACAGCTAATGCCGCCGTCTTTACTATATTTTTGGTGCTTTCCTCAACTGCAAAAGAAATATGAAATAAAATTTTACAACCCGTTGAATGCAACGCCACAAATTACGTTCAAATTTTGCGCCATCTGTAATACTCTCGACCATTTTCTTAGCTTCCTCGGCCTCCAAATGAGTGCTGGTATTTTTTTTCTCATTGGTCTCGTCGGACTTTTCTTTTTCCTTGTTGTTATTTATTGCTTCCTCATTTTTGCGAATATTTAGTTGCTGCAAATGGAAGGCTGCATATTTTATAAACATCATGTAACGTGCATCAACAAAACTGTCTATTAGTTCTTGTCGCAAACAACACAATTTGTGTTTATGTTCGATTGGGAAGCCCAACATTTTAACTTCTTTACTGAGGTCTTCATCAACTAAAAAATTGTTAGAAAATGATGATAAATGTTGTCCGGTCAATAAAACAACTATTTTAATCATACAAACTTACGTTTTAAAAAATTAACATCTGGAGGAAACGTACGAAGGAGATCCAAAATATAATGCCGTTGGTCGTTACCAATTATTCCTTTACACTCGACACTGGAACACAACTCCACAGCTTCCGCTTTATCATTTAAAACATGATGTGGCAATATTTTTAGTTGTTGTCCAGCTTTATTCAACTACAATTGCAACAAAAATCATAGCAAAACACAGTTACACCATACCACCGATAAACTAAACGTACCAACTCCAGATATTTCGGATGCGTTAACACCGTTTTACCAAAATCAATAGATCCGTAAACAACAGACTGTTCCTGTTCACGTTCTAAAATTCCTGGAATGATTGACTGTGCCGTTACTCGATAGCCTCGATAATCAATAACAACAGTGCCCAAAGTGTATAATCCTGGTAAATCGACTGCACTATACACACGAACTCCTTGTAAATCGTTGCGCTAAAGAAAATCAACAACTAAAACGGTGTTACGAACCAATAAGGCCAAATGTGACTTATTTGTTATTGTTTAACTCCGGTTCAGTCTTTCAAAATTCAGGGAAAAATAGTGTACTGAATTTCATAACTTACTGGAGCCACAAATGCAGCCGCATCACCTCCAAGTTCTTTGTAATGGTCACGAACATCAAAACCAAGCGAGAAAAATATATTGTTCCAAATGAACATCTGCATCTTCGCTTCTTCGCCAGGATTTATGGCCATCACGTTTCCATCAATAACAGCCATGGCTCCCCGAGTAGCTGCCGCAACAAAATCACTGTGGACCTTAAATATAGCTCGCTCACGCAACAGACGCTCTGGTAACGTTTTTCTCTGCAATTCCCGCGTTGTCTGTAATTCTTCGTTCCAGTCTCTAGTCTGCCCCGGTATATGTTCTTCATAACCCAGCTTGGATGAAAACGCTATGAATGTAATTCGTAAATTATAAAATTTAAATGAAATTCAATCTATTTACTGTCTTCTGCTCGAATAGCATCAATAGTATGATCCATCATGGGTGCGGTCCAAACATACACTTGATATGGTGTCGCAACTCTTTCAAATGGATGACGCTGGTTTCTCTTTTTTTGAAGGATTGCAAAGTTTCTTTTAAATAACGGAGATATTTGATTCAATAACTCAATTAACGAATGGCACAAGTGACTAGGAGTTGCGGGTTTAGGATTAAAATCTTGTTCTGATGATCTGCAATAAAAAATGTTTCCTCAGACTGACTTAACCATCAACAATCAGAATTTAGAACAAAAATTACTTCTACTCTTAACCTTGTTATTAATACACAAAACATTAAAGGCACTTACTGATTCACATAGAAACCTCGAGAACACGCTGATATATGGTAATGCTTATCTTCTAGAGTAACAACGTAAAGATACATCAAATCCCCATGAATTTTCCGATACCCTGGGGGGGGATTCCAAGCAGATGTTGTGAGAATCTACAAAATAATTATCAAGAAGCATCAAGTTTCGCTTTTGCCTACTTAAGGTAACTTAACAACACACCTTAACACACTGTGGGACTTTTTGATCTTTTTGCAGTGGTTGCAAAGCTGATAATGGTCGATCTTTACTTTCAGGCATTATGCAATCCGGGGGAGTGCAATCCACACTTTCACCTCGAAGTTTCTTTTTTTCTACAAAACTATGTTAACTTTTTATCACACAGAACTGCAACGCAAATTTACCTAGAATATCTCCTTGTGCAACAGTATTAAGAAAAGTTAATGAACTACATTCGCTTCCATTGTAGGCATCTGCTGGATCTAATGATTTTAAAAGATCCCTGACGTGTCTTACATGAATTCTGGCTTCCCTCATTGTGTAAGGTTCTTCAACTACTTTAATTACAGATCCTTCTTTAAGTCCCTCGATATTTTTTAATTCCGCAAAATTATCCAACGTATTCCCGTCAAGTTGAAGTGAAAAACAGGTCCTATGACAAGTATCTTCTCGATCCATTAAAAGCTGGTGAATTTCTTGAACCAATTCCATGCTAGATACCTGCAACATATCATTTGATAAGTCTAGTCTAGACCTTGCACAAAGAGAGCTCCTTACTTGTATATCAAACGGTTCAGAACCGGGACTGACAATTTTTACAGAAAAACCAACATCTTGAATAAAAACGACATCATCTTTTTTTTCAGTTTCACTGGCATCCAAATTTTCTCCTGATTTTTCATCTTTCTGGTTTTCTAAAATCAAGGTCAATATTGTTTTATCACTTTTGACAGCATAACATAGTTTTCTTAAACATTATTTATACCTTCTGACGTTCCATTATAAGGACTAACTTCGACTCTCTCTTTGACATTTACAATAAGATCTGCAAAAAATACTACCTATAGAAAAACGTTAGTGCACTTCACAGAACAAGTACATTTGAAAAAGGTGCCTTCTGGTCCCCCTTCAACCCTACCCTTGACTCACATGCATCTTCACAGTTGTTTTCAGAATGTAACTGAATGCATCCAAAGAACTACACTTGTGAATCGTTTATTTGCATACCGCTTGGTAAAGATTACTGTAACGATTAGGGGTCCAAGTTCGACGATAAGAACTCGTGGAAATACATCACACAAAAAATAATTGTTTACAATGCACTGAATTCATATTATACTGACAAACCAAAGATTACCGATTTTTTTCAGGAACATGGTTAGGTTGACATTACGTAACGTTTAATCAATCAAAGTTACGAATGCTGTAATTTTACAATTAAATAAATAAAGCACAAACCTTGTAGTGATAAAATATCCTTTGCCTCGTTATTTAATTTATCGCTATCACTAGCTAATTTATTTTCAACATTACTCTCGGTTTCTCGGACGTTAGAACCCAAAGCCATGGTAAAAAAACAATGGTTCACTCTAATTGAATTTGTTTAAATTTTATCCAATTAAAATGTTCACTAAATGCAACTGGTTATGAATTAATACGGGTTATTAGTGTTTAGGGTTGGGAACATTTTATGCACGTGCCTTGAGAAGAAATCCCCCCTAAGCACTGTCTGATGTGTTCCTTAACATCAGTTGGTATAACGACTTATGCAACGTTCAATAATTTCAATGCGATAATAAAAATCTTTGGAACTTATTCTCCGATCACGCTAAACTTTTAATTTTGATTCTTTTACATTTTTAGCCCTACCGCTACATCTCCAGCCAAGAGCTAATCCATCACAACAATTACAACTTAATCGAAATGGTAAAAACAAACACTAACTTTGTCACAATATAAATTCATTTAATAAAGTTTAAAATGTGCTATAAACTTTAAAAACATTAATCCTAACTATTTTTAACGGGCTTTTGATATTCTTGAACCATTGACTGCAAAATGGATCCACAAGTTAAACGAATCGGCACCATTGTATGCAAGGGATAGTCCAAAAACTGAAACAAATTTTATTTTTAAAACAAACATTTACGTTACAAAATACGAAGGAGTAACTTTCAAGCAAATAAGATTGATCTACCTGCTTAAATCCTTGTTGTCCTGTTAAATTTTTCGATAAACTATAGAAATGTGTAATTTGTTGTAGTGGGTTTGCTTTACTTTTGGGCTGCATGGAACTAAATAAACTAATACTGTCCGACTTATAACTGTAAAAATCTGAATACTCATGTTGCTCATCCTCCTTTGTTCCAATAGCATATAATTCCTAAAAAAACACCATGTAATAACAATATAAAAATTCAGAAAAAAAAGTAAGAATACCTGATTAGAATCGATGAAAAAGAACTGTGAATAATCATGCCAATTTGAACCTTTACTGCTAAATAAATTGGGAACAAAATTAGCTGTTAAAACTGTTTTATTATCTTCAACCAGCCTTTTTTTCACATACACAGGAGTAGAAGATGAGGGTGAAAATATATACACTAAAAATCACAACATGATTAAATCACAAACGTAAATGGATGAAAACTTTTTTAACGCACACCACTTACATTGTTTATCATTAGTAACAACTGCCATGTACGGAGATACTTGATCTGCAACTAGAAGAGACACCTGTAGCGGTACAGTCCACGTCATAGTAAAAGTAAGCAAATTCCATACACTCAGTTGCTTCGACGTTCCAGTAACCAAAAGATGGCACTGATTACTAGTCCCAAACTTAATGCTACAAAGCGGATCTCGATTACTAGGGTGCAACAATGAACACCTTAGTTCGCAAGAATCGCAAGACCATACGGTACAAATAGGCCCAAATGCAACAGCAAACAAAGAACCATCACACGAAAACGTTAATGCCTTGCATGTTAAATCACGATAAAAACCAACATTAACGCAATTCCAGACATTGCTTTTACCTAAAAAGAAATTGTTACGTCCAATAATCTTGTTGCTTAAAGAATACGCTTACTACACATGCTGTCAACTGTGACTAATTGCCATATTTTAAATTTATTGTCATCTCCTACTGTTATACACTTAGTTCCTTGTTCTTCATTAACCGGTTGAAAAAGAATGCTATTAACACTTTTTTCATGCGGTAATTCAACAGATGTATTTAATTCATACCTGCAAGTAATGTTTGTTAAAATAATTATTACATATACGCATAATCTACATCTAATTCATAATTATCAAGGCTAAAAGCTCCAATTTATCTTTATTCTTAAATTATATCACGTTTCCAGCTAACTCATAGCAAGAATCATTCGATAACAATACTAAAGCAACTTACATTTGCTTTTCTACATTGAACATCCAAAATTTGAGACGTGACTCGAACAAAGTAGAATTCCGATCTTTTCTTTCTTCAACTGTTGCCAACCACAATCCACTTTTACTGATAGCAGTTTTAGTGACATCAGTATTTTCTATATCACAGTAACGTTCATGTATTAATTTATTTTGACCAACAACATCCAACTAAAAATTTTTAATCATAATCGGTAAAAGTGACTTCATGTAAGACATTAATTTACACTTACGTTATATAGTAGTGTTGAATCGTGAGGTGAATAAAACTGAATATATCCAACTATACTGTTTAAAACCAAACATTTCGTTCGAGGATCGTATAAAATACCAGCCGTAAAATGGGTACCCAAAATAAGGTGCTGTATAGAACTCACCAATTCAAATCTTGCATCTAATAACTGCACAGTACTGTCAGCAGTTGCCACAGCCATACAAAGATTATCGTTGCACACCACGACATATTTAATTGCTGCGTTTCTTCGTGGCAAAAATTTCTTTTGATGTGGGTTATCAAACTGCCATTTTACTAATACACATTCACCGCCTCCGCTATAGAACTGACTGCCCGACATTGAAAAAGCAACGCATTCTACAGGTAACGTGTGCCAATGAAAAACAGCCTGAGCAACCGCAGATGTTGTTAAATTCCACCAGACTAATACACGCCCTGTATCATCGCCCGTAAGAACACAGTCTTCCTCTGGGTGGCACGCAATACACGTGAATTTTCTCTTATTTATCATGTGCCTAAAACAATCATAATTAAATATGTAAGAAACATAAGGTAAAACCAAATACCTATGTATTTTCTTAAGTTCCTTAAATTTAACAAAACTTAAGGTATGTTCTTCTACCACTGCAAAAAACGGATCCACCGAACCCCCAACAGCAACAGAATACTTGTTGGATGATAATATTAAACTTGTATCCTTCCATTTTCCACTTGATAAATTGTATATACCAAACGAAATATCCGTATCATTATCTGAAGAAAATGTAACTAAGGTACTGTTAGATAATTGAGTTTTCTCGTCGACTGTAGGAATTAAACTAAAATGTTCAATGTAGACATCATGTAATGGTAATTTCTGTTAAACAAAAAAAACAATTACAATTAAATCAGACAAACCATTTTTATCTTTTAATACCATCTTTAGGGCTTTGTGTTCTGTACTAACATTCCACGAAATAATTTGCCCATTACGAGAGCATGCTATCACATGTTCGTTATCTTGTAAATAATGAAGGCTAAATCCTACAACATTTGGTAGTCCATGAAACTTCTTTATAACTTTTGCAGTTTTAGTATGATAACAAGTAATTGAATTTCTGCACGAAACAAAAATATACCTAAACAAAAAGTAAGGTTACGGTAAACAAAATGTATAAACCACCACAGACTTACTCTCCATTACTAGAAAACACAGGTGGAAGAATCACGATCGAACCACCCCCTTTAAATTTAACTTCCGTTGACTCCATAATTAATAATTCATGCATTTTATAACCAAGTTTTAAACAATTTTATACCACGCTTAAACATCAAAAAATAGACCGAAGTTAGCTTCAAATTGGCAACTGCTGGTGACCAATAAAGAGCCTAGAATTTGTCAGCAAATAAGAAGTCGTCTTTAGTAATGCGGGCTCTTAAACAAATTTAAATTGTTTAAAATAAGTAACAATCCTTTTAAATGCAAAAACGACCAATTATTTTTAATTTTTCTTCTCATAATTTGTTCATTTAGTAGTAATTCATTTATTTTAATTAAGTTTATACACCATTTGGAAGTAATTTAACTGTATTAACAACGTAAACGAAACGTTATATTATTTATTTTTAAATCTTTCACAATGTTGTTTTATTAATGCTTTAGAAAATGCATGTGGCTCGATAAAAAAAAAAATTGTATTAGATCGTCAATTACATTTACTTTGAATAATATAAGGCGCAAAGATATGCACCTTCTTCATTCTCAGAGCAATTTAAAATACTGACAAAACAACAAATTGCGAAATGTTTTAAGAAACTATTATTATGAAAGGAAGTAGGTTATGAGGTTTAGTGCATATTATCGACATCAGTGATAATATCTAGGTTGATTCGTCCCTTCTAGAGCTATAAATAAGGGCTTCCTCATAATACAACATCATTGTTGCACAAAAGTTCATATAAAAATGAAGTGGTTCCAGTTTTTAAATTCGTCAGTGATTATTTTAATTATTATGAGCTGTTTACACAGTCATCCCGTAGGAAATCCAGAAACGGTAAGTTATTTTAAAATTGACTCCTTTTTTCGTTAATAAAATAATAAAAAATTCTTTCTTTGAAAAATAAGCTTTGTAGCCAGTCTATGTTATTTTTGACTGTGCTTATTCGTCGAGGACAGTGATATTACAAAAAAAGTAATAGGAATTCAAAATATTTACGAGATATGCCCAAATTACGAGTTCAGCTGATTTCAAAATATTCATTATTTTGCTCTCGAGTTCTTCTTACTTGGTCTTAAATGATTTTTTTTATATAAAGTGGAGGTTTCTATAACATATATAGAGAAAATTTTAAAAATGAGCGTATTTTGTATAAACATTCAAAATTAGCAGCAAAAAATTTCGCCCTGATCGTTATGCCATGCAGTTATCATAAATCACTTTTTCGTTTCTATTTACTAAGCAAATGAAATAAAGCATTATACTAGCTTATTAATGAAATTTTTAAAATTTTCAACAAGAGTGCGAAATATTTACAAGCCCGGTCATTACACAGTGCCATAGCATATGAATTATTGCGGAAACGCATTTAAGGGGAGTGTGATTCATCTATTAAAGTACTAATTAACTCCAATTTTTAAATGTATTTGTCACGTAGATATCTACTGTAATGGATATGTTCATAATGTTGGTAATGGCGTATTAACAGTTTGATTTTGGAAAATAAATTGTATCACAAATAGATCGCCATTTTGCGAACCACTAATAATTTAAAAAGATTGGAGAACAACTTTTTATTTCATTTGCACAATATTTCGTATTTTTAAAGTTTAACATCATCAGCTGCAGGAATTAAAATTTTAATCTAGCAAATAAGGGATAAGGATAAAATGCACTGAAATTTGCATTTGATTAAAATTTTACCACAGTAATATCTCAATAACGTGCCCCTAGTTAGTTAGCGCGAATTTAATAAAAAGAACTAGTGCCCTATTTGAACACTTTTAAAAAAAAAAAAAACTTACAAATTAAAATTAGTGAACTGTTGATTATTTTTCATAATCCTCGCCGTCATACTATATTATTAAACAATCACAATAATTTGTTATTAAAAATCACACATCTTTTTTCGGACGAATTTCTTGTAGAAATGCTAGGCCAGTTTTAATACTCGACGTCTCTTTATCAGTAACGATCAAATGTATTTACTTAAATAAATTTAATAATAATAAATGGATCACTTAAATAATCCTAACATTAATTTATTGTAAAAACATGTTTCTTAATCATAAATTTTTTTAGGCTTTAGAAGCCATGGAACAGATTCCCCAGTGGCACTGTATGCGTTATAGAAAATTTGAATTAATCAGAAGATGCAGAAGTTACAAAACTGGATTAAAACGGCCCTGATGATAACGTCATTATTGCACATTATAATAGATCTCGTATAATACATATTATCATATAACTTTTAGGTTTCATATAATTTATATAATGCTTTTAAGTCGTTTAAGTTAAAAGATGTAAATTATGCTAGGTAATATAAATTGACAATTAAATATAGTTTTTTATTACACAATTGGGAGGGTACTGAGCCAAAAAACTGCAATGTAACAATACATTAGAATTTTTAGTGATGGGCAAAAGCCATGAATAGTGACGTTTAAGACTTTCTACAGTCTCTTTTACCGTAACATACTGTATATTGGGCGAACGAAAATATAATTTTTAGTGCCAAACCATTAAACTACAGAGAGGAAATAACAAGGTATTTTATTTAAATCAGTTTCAACCAAGGTTGAAAATTTTTCGCAACTTTTACTGCATTTACCATGATGAAGAGATGAGAGATGCTAACTAATATCCATGATGTAGTCTGTTATTTATTCAGTGACAACAATAATTTTAAACTTTAAATTGCAGACTGCAAGTGGCTTTTCCTGCTTGCAGTAACTTGAAAATTATTTAAATAGGTCGTAATTATTTAATTAATAGATGAAACATTGTTGTTAGAGGAAAAGTACATTTTGGTACCTTGTTGTATTAGAACTTATCTGTGCCCACAAATAAGTTTCCAATCAGCTTAGTGAATGGTCACTTTCCAATCAACTGTAATAAATACATTTAAATAAAAACCACAAATCAAAATTTGTACTAAAACAGTATTATATTGACGATCTTACACAATTAGTTTCTTAATATACACTCAATAGTTCTTTATATAAAAAATTAATTTCTAGTTATCTGTATTAGTACTATTACAGTCAGGTAGGTATTGACGTAAAGTGATACATATAAAAACAATTTCATAACGATTAAAAAACAATAACACAAGCTGCATGTATTAACTGCGTTAAAACATTCACACGAAATATACAAAATTTTAACATTTAAGATATACAACAAATAACATAGAGCTTTTACGCACACTGAATTGTTTATGGTCCGTGAAACTGTTGAGATTAACAATAAACGCGGAAAGTTTACTCTAAATCTCTTAAGTCTCTGATGCAGAGAAACATAGTGCACTCATTCGACAAGGCGAGAGTGCCAGCACCGCCCCTATACCGATATTTCATAGTTCATATCGTAAACACTAGCACGGTCAGGGGTCGACGGTCGTTGCGATATGTGTCCCGTGCATTGAGAATTCGGTGCTGTCAACTCGACCGAGTCAGACATTTCCAACGCCCTTACAAATGACATGGGACGTCGACGAGCAGCGTCGGGGACAGTGGGAGTGCCGGCACCCAACTGCGTTTTACGATGAACCTGAGGACTCTGAGGTGGATAAACTGATACACCACCACGCAATGCTGGATGATATGGACGAGGCGTATTGTTATAAGTCGGCTGCTGAGTAGGACTAGTAGGATTGGATCGATAAAAATCTTGGCTTTGTGAAGGAGGGTAACCGGGGGACGTATCCTTCCACATATACACCCCTCGCTGTGGAGAATTCGCCAACTCTCTAATGTTATCCACGGTGTTATTCGATCGAGGATATGAAAGTTGCGCTTCTTGACGCACTAATTCGCCTTCGGACATAAAGCGCCGTTGGGGACTTCCGTAACTCTGCACTGATGTCTGCCTCGGAGCTTGGCTCACTTGGGTTTGGAAATCGTAATACGGTACAGGTTGATGATTCGTGGCAACTCCAATAAAATCGGGCCTTCGTGGCTGCGTGGGAGTACTGGGGTTGGATCTGTGGAAAGCGAGCAACTACTAAATATCTAGCAATTTAATTACAAAGCGTAAGCCGAGCATTCAAATCATGTCCACCTAAAAATTAGGCCCGTTCTTAAAATAAAATTTGGCAAATGATTAACAATTAAAGTTCGTTCCTGCTTTTGCAAAATAAACTTAACTAAGACACTCATACATTTTTCACTTACCTGCGTACAGGGCTAGACATAGCCAAAGGAGTGGGGACACCCAGCGACTTAATACGTTGCTGCATCGTTGGGGACGGCCTTTGCGGGCCTAGACTTTCTGGAGTACCACTACGTATGGGGTCAAGACCCCTGGGTCGCGGATGCGGACTGCATCGAGGATAATGCCTAGGATGTCTAGGGGACTCTCCTTCTACAGGTGGAAGGAAGAAGTTGCTTTTGGATCCATGCCTCTGAAGTGGTGGGGTTGGTTCACAATCCTGGGATTGTGAAGCTGACGGTTCCATATCAGGATCAGAACCATCTCGCCCGGGAGATAGCTACAAGATAAAAGTTTACTTAAATACATTTTCTACAAAACTGATAAGACCTAAATAAATGAGGTGTTAATTGGAAAATTTGTAATGAAAATTACCTTGACAATCCAATTTATTATCAACAAATTCAATAAAGGATTTTGCTGGGCTAGGATTAGGGTATGGGAAAACGTTGAACTGCACAAGTTTTCAACAATCTGTTGAGTTTTATCTAAAGCAAACACTTCAATGTTGAAATAAAAATACGGCAAATATTTTAATTTAATCAAAGGTGTTCTACAACACTGCTTATAAGTCTCACCTTGTTATAAGCGTTTGAATTCGGGTTCCTAATTCCATTACTATTATCCATGTATGTTTTCACTTGATTATCATTGGTTATAGTTGCTATAGGTCCATGAGAGCAATGCTTACGTTTAATATTATGTTTATTCCGTTTAATTAAACTAAAAACAAAATTTTTAATTAAATAAGTTAAGTACGAACTTCATTAAATTGAACCAAATTCACGAATTATTAACAAGATATGCCATGGAACAATGATAATTTATTAGAACTATCTTTTGGTAACACACATTGAATTAATTTAAAATGTTAGAATAATTGGATAAGCAATTAATAATGATTACCTTGGAAATTGTGGACCGCACTGAGTATAACAACAATTTTCCCAGCAGCCCCTTGAAAAAGGGTTGTAACCCCCTTTAAACTTCCCGGTTACTTGTTCGTTCGTCGTTCGGCCCCTCGACACCAAGACCATATGAAAACCTGTCAGTCCAAAAATCGGAATTGCCAGTAAAGCAACAATTCCCATTAAAACCATACTAGATTAGTTAACGTCAATAGTTTGTTACACCAAAAACTACTATTACTTTCTTTAAATACTAAAAATATATTAAAAGGATACGCCACAATTGGCTGTACTTGGGATAAGTTCTCTTTATGATTTAAGACGTATATCAGACTCAATGCAAATATGCTTATCATATGCAAACTTAATGAAATCAGGAAGAAAAAGAAAAACCGATAATTTCTCCTTCCAATGCAGTTATTAACCCACGGGCAATGATGGTCAAATGTCTGAAAAATTACATATGCATTAAAAAGAAACATACAATTTACAAGTACATTTAAAAGTTTTAAGCCCTTTGAATTTTCAAATAATTCAGCATTTTAGGATCTGCAACTTGAAATTGACCCTGAATTATCAATAAGGCACACTTTACACTGCCAATCAACACTGACACATTACATAATGATGTTCACCTCATATACTCAAAATGAAGCCATAATGAAGTGTACAATATCATAGCACCAACTAATTTTCTTGCATTTATAAAAAAAAAACTAAAAACATACCAGTTGACCTACATACATACCTCTATGCAATGATTACAAACACTGCAATGTGAACATCGAGGTGGACGATAGAATTTGCAAGTTACACACCATTTCATGCGTACAGTGATACCATTAATATCTACATTTTTATAGAGCGGGGCTCTAAAATCGTCTTCCCTATCTTCATCAGGAGGTGCTACAAAACACTTCAGTAGATAAACATTATATACATAAATAATCACAAACCTTTTGGTATTACTCCTGGGTCCATAAACGTTGCCAAAGTAAAGTTTGCAAGTACGAAGAATGTTATTAAACCTTGATATGCAGGAACCCATGGATGTGGCAAAATATAATACTGCGCCCTAGCCATGTATAAATAACGTAAATTAAAAATATACACCACTCTTAGTCACGTTACTACTCACGGGAAATAGAAAAATAGAGTTGTGGCACCCAACAGTAATGTCCAAGCAAAAGTTGCAGGTATGTATCTCGTCTTTACATCACACTTTGGCATAATGTTTGCTGAATATTACTAATTTAAAACCCCACATAAAACCGTAAAATAATTTCATTCAGGTCATCATGGCTGCATCAAACACTAGTTTTCCATTTCACAAACGTCAGTCAAAGCCAGTCTGTCGGAATATGCTGAGCATAGGTACGATATTATTTACATGTACTCAATAGTACAAACTGAAATACCCCTATTTAAACCATACATTTCCATTGGATCCTATTCTCACAATTATATAAACAAAGTATTTATTATTTAAAAACATATCAAAATTATTATTTAGCTTAGGTACAAAAATTCTTGTTATAAAACTACTTTTTTCATTAGTGTCTCTTTAAACTACAACATTTTAAACGTGTAAACACACGTGCCCGAAAGTTAGTGAATATTTATGTGTCAAAGTTGAACACTTGTCGTCTGATGACGTAAACTTTGTAAACTATCAAAAGGCTAAGTTAAAATGGCTGTTGTGTGATGATAAAAGTTAGTGAAAATATAATGTAAAAACGTTTAGTGGCCAGATAAGAAATGTTAAATGAGATATAAACTGTAGTTTATGAACAGAAGATTACACGTAAATAAGACAGTTATTATTAATTTTTGTGTGAATATCTCACGTAAGTAGTTAAAAATTACTAAACCGAATAACGAGATGCAAACAATATAGTTCGACTGTCGTGCACTATTTATTTTGTCAGCAAAATGATAGTTATGTGACCCTTTTAAACTCGTTTTATTGCAGTTCTAGTAATGAAAGTAGTTAAAACTTTTGGTTCATGGCATTTTGCTAAGTAAAACGTGCGGCTAATATTTTAAGTTTGTTTACGCAATAATCTAGCAGTTGTATATTATTTACGGTCGTGTGTGATTTTGTATACTATCAAGTCGAAAATCAACTATAATTTATGATGAAACACTAGTTATCTTACAATTATGTTTGGTCTGCAAAATGTATGTGTTGACACAAAATAGATATTGTAATAATTGTTTAAATTTGGTTAGAAAACTAGCACCTTTTTTAAGACAATTTCTGAACGGATAGTTGACGGTTTGTAAAGATTGTGTTGTTCTTTTGCAAACATTAATGTTTTGGATTGTGCAATACCAATAATAATGTATTTTATAGATTTATAATGGACGGTGAAATGCAACCTCATTTATTAGAAGAAAAGAGTAATCCATTACAACAAGACAATATCAAAATATTAAATGCCGACAATAGTTCTACGATGGAAAATCATACCAAAACGTACGTACTGGACAACACTCAACAAATTGAATTTGAAAAATCAGACTCTATTACTGAAAATATTGACAATAGCCTAATTACGGTTGAAAATGAAAACATAACCCACACAACATTTAACAATGCTGTTCTCAATGAAATAGCTGGTGAAGTGGTAACGGCAGAAAATTTATTAGATGGCAATACATCTTCTGAAATAATTCATGACGAACAAATAGTAAACTGTAAAAACGAAATTGTCGTTGGGAATAGAGACGAATTATTGAACTCGGGAACAGTTCCACAAGAAACTTCTCATGAAGAACCTGTTCAATATTTAGACACTTTATCGAAGATGAGCACTAGTGAATTGGAAGAAAATCAAATTATCTTTAACAGTGTTGATGATATAGCAAGTTTAAGTAATGAAGTCCATGTAAATATACCTGTTATAATGCAAGAACATCCCAATGAAATCGTTAATACAGCATCTGTAGAAGTAAAAACTGAAGATAAACAGTATGTAGTTGAGCAGCTTGTCGATGAAAATACACAAGTATTAATTGGTAATATTACACCTCAAACAGAAACATCCCATACGGTGGAGGGAGTTATTTTAATTAATGAGGGACATCCCGATGCGAACACTTTCACTCAAAGCGATAATATACTCGAAAACCATTCTCAAATAATTGAGGAACCAACCATAATAACGTTAAGTGAAACCAATGAACAATCCGAACAATTATTAATAGTACACAGTGTTGATAATGTTATAGTGATGGAAACAGATGAAATAACAGATGAATTTGTCCATCCAGATATAGTTGAAGTAGCTGTTTTAAACACTCCCGAGAGTGCAGAGGAGGAAACGAAAATTGAACAGTCTGAGGAAATAGAACATGCAGAAACGATTCCAAAGAAGTCTGTTAAAGCTAGTGATAAACCCCTCAAAATCCCGCCACATGTTCTGGGGCGTAACGTTGACAATCCTATTGAAGATGCTAAAGCAAATGGTCGAGTGTCAATACCCAAACCGAGGTTGGGGGTTAAAATTCCTTACAGGAATCTTACAAGTCAAATCGTGTCCAAAGAAGAAATAGCTCATGAAGTAATGGAACGTTCTAGGATGAGAAATGCGAACCCTGATCCACCAGCTAAAGGAGATTTATTATTTGCCAAGAAACTTACTCAAAGGTTAGCAAAAAAATTGGTTCAGCCCAAAACACCTGGAAGTGACAAAAAGGGAACCCCTCAAAAACAGCCCAGTTCACCCAAAAAAGTCAATTTAGGAAGTCAAGTATCTATAGAAAGCCCGTCTGCGTCAACTTCGGGTACAGATAAGTCGAAAAATAGCGCTATAAAAGATAATTCTGATTTGCTCGCCATTTTGGAAGGTGATGATGAAATGGATTGGTCCGATATGAATTTAAAATCGAACAATACAAAGACACCGGAAGTAACAGAAATTACCACAAAAATTCAGAAAGATCTCGAAAGACAATTGGCTCTTAAACAGTTAAGTGAGCTGCCCAATCGCAGTAGAACTTCTAATTTAAATTCAGCCGTGTCTAGGACAAGTCATTTAAAAGACGTATCACGTTCAACTTATAAACCGCTTGATCGAAAGACGTCGTCACAAAAACAAGATATCAGCGATAAAGCTTCGGAGTCTAAAGATGACGGAACGGAACTTAGTTTTTGTTCCAGCTCGGTTATGAAAACGTATACGAGAAAACGCAAACCTTCTGAAGACATTGCATCTTATACAGAAACACCAAAAAAATTTGCAATGTCTGGAACCATTACAAATGTTAAAAAACCAGTGGCAGAAGCAGAAACGACTAAAAAACCTTCAACGCCGAATGCTAATTCTGTTACTAAAAAATCTGTCGTATCAAAAACTAATGTAAAAGATAAAAAGTCGACGGTTCCTAAAATCGATGCCGATGTAACAGATAAAAGGCTAATTACACTTAAGCCGAAAGTAGCCGTTGCTACTAGTTCACCCAAGTCTGATACAGTTGTCAAAAAACCCTTGGCTCTAAATTCAGATAACGCGAAAAATATTGCAGTTCAGAGCGAACAAAAAACTATTAATCTAGCACCTAATACGTATATTAGCAAGAGTTCAAGGGTCGTTAAACGAAAAGTTATTTGGGATCCCGACGAAGCAGTGCCTAAAACCAAGATGATACTTAAGTCACCGAAATTATCGGATGGACCTAAAGATGCTGATGTTGATAGTAGTCCCCACACTGTTAAAGCCATAGAAAAGAAACTTATCAATAAAACTTTAGCTAGCAAAAGTAATTTAGTGAGTACTGTCGATAAATGTACCATTAAAAAAACTGTCAAAAAAATTGGTAAACTTCTGATGTCGAAAAAAAATAAGCCGAAAAGATTATCAGAAGTCGACAAATTGCTCATGGATGAAGGAGCCGTTAATATGCTATATTCAGTAAAAAATACCGAAGAAGGTCAACATAGGCAAAAAAAAATGTCTACAATATCTCTCGACAAGGCGCAAAAAGAACTGCTAAATAAAACTAAAGAGATAAGAAATGATTTAGAAAAAAGTAGTACAGAGGAGTCGCCAAAATCGTTACGGAAAAAAGACCCAGTCGCCCCGCCTAAAGCTGACACACTTATAGAAATTATTCCTAAAAAGAAGTCCAAAGATAAAGAAACGAATCGGAACTCTTTACATAGTCCACCTGCATCACCGGCTTACGAATTTGTTCAGCCGGCCGAGGCATCAAGAATTATTCGTAGGCATTCGAGTAGTTCATTCTCAAGTTTGGACTCAAATTCAGAAATTCAAGAGAAAGAAAAAAAGACTGAAGAAATAGCGCCCTCTCCGAAAGAAGAGGCAAAGAAAGTGACCGAGAAAGTAATCAAACAAAAAGCTGTATCGGCTAAAAATTTAAAAAGCAAGAAAGCCAAACAAGGTGTCGATAATAATCAAATAATAATATCGAAACAGAATCAGAAATCAGAAAACGAGCCATTGTCTGCGACAGAGAAACAAGCTCTTAATAAGGAGATGTCAGAGAATTTCAATAAATTAATTTTACAAGAAAACGAAGGGGTTTCGCATACTGATCCACAATACTTGCAGTTCAAGACATTCAACGTGAGGAAGGTTGAAAAGTTGGTTCAGATGACATTAACACCGCAAAACTCAAACGGACAGACAGTTTTATCAGTGCAGGTGAGTTTGAGTAATGATTTTATGCATTGGTGCATTATGAAAATTTGTTTTTTTAGCATAAATTAGATAATTAAAAGTCACTTAACTTTTTCTGATAATGAATACCAACGAGTTCAAACACTTTCCCACTTTGTTAGTAACAATTTAATATCATTTTACAATAATAAAGTACGTCGTGGCATTGCTGTATACATAGTAATTATTAAAATATTTTTGATGTATATTTGAAAGGTGAAAAAAGAAATGGTTAAAATGTAAGTTTAAAAAAACAATGCAGGCAATTCGAATGCGTCAAGGTATAGGTGGTTGCATACACCAATGTATTTATTGCAAATACAAATTAATATGCTTTGGCGGTTCGTATTCAATTATTTGATTAAGTATTAATGCTACTGACGAATAGACAAGAATCTTAGATCTGGTTTAGAATTTTTACAAGATAAGCAATTTTTATTAATATATGATTGCTTAAATAATTCAAGCATTTGTTGTTAGGTTCTGCAAGAGTTATGTGCCATATTGGACATTCTCCAAGCCGATGAAGATTGTCGGGTCTTGGTAATATCTTCATCAGGAAGTTCCTTCTGCCAGGGTATTGATTATAAGTCGCTTGTTTTAAACAATAAAGCAAACAGAAAATTGGTTGCTGAAGAAATGTCGAGTTTAATAAGGTATGTCAACTGCCAACATCATCTTAAAAAATGTAAGAAGCACTGTTTTTCCAGCTTGATTTAAACTTAAATTTAAACTTTTATTATTAAACTGTTATTTATGTCTTGGTAATAATATGTTACTTATAATAACAATAATTGTCTTAGGCAATTTCTTGTAAGCCTTGCGAAATTTCCAAAGTTAGTCGTGGCCGGTGTACATGGTAATACAGTAGGATTGGGTGTTACGATGTTGCCGTTGTTTGATATGGTTCTAGCAAGTGATACGGCTACATTCAGCACGCCTTACACTCGTTTAGGATGTGCAGCGGAGGGAGGGATTTTGCTTACTCTCCCCCACATGATGCACAATTCATTGGTAAGTTAAAATTGATTTACGCTCATCAAGTGAACTGTCCCTAATTGTAATCCTCTTTGACAGGCCAGTGAACTGTTCTATGCGTCTCGTAAACTGACTGCAAGTGAAGCTCTTCGTCTGGGATTGGTAACACGAACCCTATTGCCTGATAAGTTTCAAGAGGAACTGGTAACGTCCTTCAAAACAATTTCTAATCAGTCTTTGCAGGTGAGTGAAATATTTATATCTGACATCCTTCATTTTTTAATTCTCTTTGTTTTATGCAGAGCATGAAAGCGATTAAAAAGCAGCTGAGACGACATTTGCTATCAGATTTAGAATCATGCCTCAAATCTGAAATGAACACCCTCGTCCAACACTGGACAAGTGTGGAATGCCAGAAGAACTTCAACACTTACAACGTAGATGATAACTGATTTTTTAAACTTTTAGTGGCGGCTGGATATGACAAATCTAGGCTGAATAAGGTACAAATTAACGTTATTCATAAAGTAGTCTGTAAACAACCAACTTACAAAATTTTTTTTTATTAATTTTTATGATTTAATATACTGAGTTGAATGTGTCTATTGTTGTACATCGGACGCTTGTTTGATTAGAAAATATTCAGACAGTTTTTAAAAACATATTTTTGTTTAGAGTTGGAGCTCCAGGGTAGGTAAGAGGTGTCCGATGTATTCCAAACTTTAGTTTGTCATTTTAATGTTGATGAAAATTGAGGTTTAAAACCCGTTGTGCACAGTTATTTTCTGTAGTGTCCATCTACTTTGATGAAATTTCTTGAATTGCTAGCAGAATTTTAACAAAATTACTATTAACTTTATTTGGTCTATTACATTTATGAAAAGTAAAATGTAAATCGCGAAGTTTATAATGTTATAAAACTTCTTTTTTTTTTACTCAGAGTTCGAGTCTAATGACTATAAATGTTTTTTTTTTTCAGACATGCTAGTCAAACATAGTTTAAAATGTAATGTTGTTATTGATTCTACATTTCATTAATATTAACGTTTTTAATGTTACAATTTTTTTATGACTTTAGCAGTTATTTTCAGCCTCGATTATAAATTTGTAGGTGTAACAGGCGTGCTTAATTGAAATGAAAATTCTTATGTTAGTGTATTGTCTCTGCATTTTGGAAACTTGATGAATTTATTAGACAGTAAGCTAGTCGTGCCAATAAAGAACAAGGTTAGCAGATATATTTGAATAGTGGCCGTTTTCGATCACATTAAAAGAGAAATTCGGTGAGAAAGTTTAATTGCCCACAATTTTTGTTTTGATGAACTAGTTCATAAACCAATTTTCTCAGTTATTTCATCGAAAATGAACCACTCTGTACCTTACATTCTATCGGAAAGAAATTTTATTTATTAGCTGCATTCTAAAAGTTGAAAAGTTTCGTTGTTAGATTCGAACTTTTGTTATGAACCTGTATATATGTTTTATCTTATTTCATTATTTTACTGCAGTAGTTTTTTATTACGCTAATGAGTTACATAATTAATTCCTGTATTAATTAATCGTGTTCCCATAAAAACATGCATGTATTCGAAAACCGTAAATATTTTGAGGTGATTGCTAAAGTTAATTGTGTAATATTATTTAAGTTTTAATGCCGTTGTTTTTATGGGATTTGCATTATGTAAGCTTTAGATTATTTCAGATATTTACTGTCATTACTTATGTATGATTTACTCTTAAGTGTACCATAATACTATATAAGGTTTTTTTAAATATTGCGCAAGTGCTGTTTGGATTTTTTTAGGACCTCTGGTATGATTCTGCAATATTGTTAGTATTTTTTGTTAATTTCTTTTTCTTATATGTCGAATGTACATGTATATAGTTAGTCAAGGTATTGTAGTGTTTCTACACGACTTATAAATTTATTTAAAAATTAAGGATTTTTAATTATGCAATATGGAGAAAGTAATGTATCATTGTTTAGGTTTTAAAATCATTACACTTCATAAAAGAATAAATAAAAATGTAAAAAGTTTGCGAGTGTTTTTTTGGGTTTTTTATTTTTTTGTTGAATGAGAATTTACGGCTGAAAGTGTTCCTGTAGATGTGTAAAATTAAAAAAAAAAAATGGGATACCCCCAATTAAATTAAATTACATTTTATACAAATATACAGGGTGATTTATTAGTGCGTCGGGCTTTCATAGCGCCCCACCCGTAGGAGATAAAAAAAAAATTAAATACATTAAGTTATTGGTTTGAAAAGATCTACGTCGTAAAATTATTTTCATCTATACATTTTTGCGCTATAACAAAAACAAAGATTTTTTTAAATGGAACACCCTGTATATTTTTAGGTCATCGGATGTGATTTTTTAACCTCTACATGAATGTCTATTTATTTTTTGATTTAGTGCCAGTGTTGCTAACTTATTAATTTTTTTCCGAAAAATCTTACACAAGCAGGCTTAACTTTAAAAAATCGTAGCCACCTCGTTTTTTAAAGTTAAGAAATAAGTTTTAGCAATAATGTTAGTTCAGTTGGGAGCAACATTTTAAAAATAAAATTTTTTAATTTATTGACACAGGGTGTTCACAAAAAAATGCCAAACTTTCCAAATTTCAAAGTGACATAACTCATTTTTTTCAAATGTAAACACCCTTATGTTATTTTACTATTCGGTAGCTTTTTTCTCCCCTTCAATTTTTATGAGGGGTGTCCTATGTCTAAGCCCCGTAGTTGTTGAGATATTCAATACTTTTCAAAAAAGTAGCCATTTAATTACATTTTTATGCACCGAAGTAGGCCGCGCTGATGCAAAACAAGTGCCAAAATGTTAGCAAGTGTAAGCTTGACATTTGAATAAATTAAAAATTTAAGCGGATATTAAATATGTAATAAAATTAATCGTTTTTATTCAAAAAACTATGGAAAGTAACAATTGAAAATACATAAAAGATAAACGACTACAATAAATGTTCAAAATGTCTTCCATTTTTAGTAGAAGTGGACCCACCAGGTGACCTGCCAGATCACCTGATTTGACTAAACTTGACTTTTTTATTGTGGGGATACGTGAAAAGAATTGTGTACAACGAACCACCGACACCATCAATAAATATGCAACAACGAATTGTTGACGTTTTTGCAAGTATTTCACCTGAAATATTAAGAAGAGTGCAAAGGTCTTTTCAGCAGCGAATAGATTTGTGCCTGGATAAAAATGGAATACATTTCGAACATTTATTGTAGTCGTTTATCTTTTATGTATTTTCAATTTGTTACTTTCCATAGTTTTTGAATAAAAACGATTAATTTTATTACATAGTTAATATCCGCTTAAATTTTAAATTTATTCAAATGTCAAGCTGACACTTGCTTACATTTTGGCACTTGTTTTGCATCAGCGCGGCCTACTTCGGTGCATAAAAATGTAATTAAATGGCTACTTTTTTGAAAAGTATTGAATATCTCAACAACTACGGGGCTTAGACATAGGACACCCCTCATAAAAATTGAAGGGGAGAAAAAAAGCTACCGAATAGTAAAATAACATAAGGGTGTTTACATTTGAAAAAAATGAGTTATGTCACTTTGAAATTTGGAAAGTTTGGCATTTTTTTGTGAACACCCTGTGTCAATAAATTAAAAAAATTTATTTTTAAAATGTTGCTCCCAACTGAACTAACATTATTGCTAAAACTTATTTCTTAACTTTAAAAAACGAGGTGGCTACGATTTTTTAAAGTTAAGCCTGCTTGTGTAAGATTTTTCGGAAAAAAATTAATAAGTTGGCAACACTGGCACTAAATCAAAAAATAAACAGACATTCATGTAGAGGTTAAAAAATCACATCCGATGACCTAAAAATATACAGGGTGTTCCATTTAAAAAAATCTTTGTTTTTGTTATAGCGCAAAAATGGGACACCCTGTATAGATGAAAATAATTTTACGACGTAGATCTTTTCAAACCAATAACTTTATGTATTAAAGTTTTTTTTCTATCTCCTACGGGTGGGGCGCTATGAAAGCCCGACGCACTAATAAATCACCCTGTATAACATAAGACAAACATTCCAATTTTTGTGATATGGGATCCAAAGGGTCTATTTCCTTAAAAGTTTCAATAAAAACTAAAAAAAAACAAATAAGAGTGCATGAAGTTCATAAGCCTTCAATTAAACATTTTCTTTATAATGCCTTAAAATTGTTGAGGTGTCAACAATTTATGAATTAAAAAATAGGTTGATGGTGACGGGTACTGATTTTAAATTTTATTCCAATGAATTTGGTGAGAAAAGATATGACTTCAAATACAAGTTAGTATTCGCTTTTTTAAAGATATTTTAATATCCTCTGCTACATCTGTGCAATGTTAAAACAACCCCTTTGCTATAAACCGTGTCCCGGGCTTTGTTTCGGTCCGGGGCTTTGTTTCGGTCCGGGACTTTGTTTCGGTCAGGGGCTTTGTTTCGGTGCGGGGCTTTGTTTCGGTCCGGGGCTTTGTTTCGGTCCGGGGCTTTGTTTCGGTCCGGGTCTTTTTTTCGGTCCGGGGCTTTGTTTCAGTCCGGGGCTTTGTTTCGGTTTCCAATAAGGCCATCGTGGTCGTCTTGTAAACTTTATCCTTTTAATGGAATTAAGTTAACTGTGCAACATAAGTAAACTACAGTATATAGTAATTTATCTTTTCGTTTACGTTCGCACGACGCTGCCAGACGCTTGCCGTTTTCAAAAAGAGCGTCAATACGCACATCATTAAACGTTGATTGTTTATTTGATCCATTTAATCAAACATTATATTTTCAATTTCAACTATATTTGTACGCAGCTTTTGTGCAATGAACAATTTCTGCATGCTGTTATTGTGAAACTACTTGCAGTTGGAAATAAATTTTTTTGATGTTATTGTTATTAATTTTGTTCGTCGTCTGCATTAAGGATTATAAAATGAGTAGGTAGTGATCTCTTAAAAAGTTGTTTAACATAAATGATAAAAGTGTCCCTCTTTCAAACGTCCTTCACTCGGATAATTTCTCGATTTTTTTTAAAAGTAACAACTTTTTTTGATGTCTTAAATGATTTTTAATTTTTTTAAATTTGTTAATCATTTAAATCGTTGAATTTAAATTTTAAAAATAATTCATGTGTTTACCCTCCACATACATATACCAAAAGCAATACTAATACTGTTTCGATATCTTTTGTTATGTTATCTTGAATTAATGAGACTTATGAGTGGCTGTCTTATAGAGCCGAGAGCCCTGATTTTTGGCACTAAACCGTGCAAATAAAATTGCGTTAATGGAGATAACTTTTGAGGAAAAGAAAAAAGTAAATGAAGGTTGGAAAAGGTTCGCAACACTTTTTTTTTATTGGGGTATTTATGTAAGTAAAATTGTGTTTAATAAGTCTTGATTTTATTGTGCTGGCATGTTTTAGTTATGAATAATGTGTAACTAATAGTGCAACTTGTTTGCTTTCATTCATCTTTGGCAATAATTATTAAAATGCTCGCTTTGGACGAAGTACAAACTTGTGAGTATTTAGTTATCACATATTATTAAAAGTAAAAAGTATTATAACGTGAAGCGCAGGTGCTGCCAAAAGTCCTAAGGGATCTTCTGTTATTGCACATCAAGAGCGGCAGTGGGTGACACGGCATCAGCCTAAACAGACCGTGGACCTACCACCAAAAGCAAGTTTTCCGCGCCGCCGAGCATGCCACCTGACAAGCCGCCTCCTCTGTAAAGGTAATCCCTAATTGCACGATAATTTTCGCTTCAATAATTTTAAAACGCCGCTGCTCCCATTTCAATACCGATCTATAATTAATCATTTCTTGGCAAATTTTTCATTCCCATTTTTTCAAATTTTTGCCTTACCATTTTGTGTTTATAAATAATAATAACAGTAACAATTTAGCATCGAAAGCTATTTTTTAAAACTTTATTCGATGAAAAAATCCAAAAATAACGAAGCATATTCTAATCATCTACACGTGGATTGGGCTGGGACTCACCTAAATTACTGTAATCAGTTTGTATCATAACACGCGACATTGCTGAAATTTCTTTTTGTGTCCGGCAAAAATTTTCTGCAAATTTGCGCAAATAACTTTCATTAACAATATTTAAAAAAAAAAAAAAAGATTTCTTCACGTGAAACAATAATATTTTATCATTATTTCGTTAAAATGGTAATTTTTTTACAAGCAAATTTCTTAATTATCTAGGTGATGAATATAATTGATCAATGAAAAATCATTTCATCTTTTTCACGGATGTTCTCTTTTAGAAATGTTAGGCAAGTTTTAAGACTCGTCCCTGCATCAGTTCAGTAGCGCAATCTTATTTCAAATTAAGCCTTTTGTTCATCATTTATACAAGATATCGTTTACACAGAAGATAAGTTTGTGATAAAATTAATTTTTATTGGGAAATAATTCATTCCAATAATTTAAGCTTTTATTTGAATGATTCATTTTAAATACAAATATGTAAAAGCTAACTTAAAAACAAACAAAATCATCTATTTCTAACAAGAATCGCTTTTTAAAGAAAATCTAAAGCATTTAAATATTCGCGTTTCTTAGTCAGTAGATTATTTATTATTTAATGTTTATTATGTAATAATATTTATTTTTAAAAAAAGCCAAATTTGGGAAACGATTAATTATCACGATAAAAATGAGTGTTTAAGAGAGGTTCCTTGGTTTTAAATGCTTTTGAAGTGTATGTTTTGGCAATATATCAAAAATTGTTTTTTTACCTTCACATATCTGTAGAATATGTTAAGTACCGTATGGTGCTTTTATAAACAATTATGCTAAAAGCTAAAAATTAGTCGTATTTATAGAAGACATCCAATGAAAGATGTCTGTATATTTGTTTTTTGTACGGAGACATTGATATTTCAGAATAGAGTAATTTATTTGGCCTTTTAAAACTGCGAGTGGACACCTTGAAATGACTATTGGAAATATTTTGTATGCTATTAGTGCAAAATGAATACAATAAAATAAGTTTTAAGGAATATATTACTGTTTAAAATTGCGGTCATATCAACAGGTACCTATATAGCTTTGTAATTCTTGACCAAACAACATATATGTTATTCATTGTAAAATCCAATATCTCCAATTAAAATTATTTGCGAAAACACAACTTAATTAAAATTTTGGTTAACGATTACTTTATATTACCAACTTGTTAGCAAGGAAGATAAAATAATAGCTCTGAAAGTGTCGTAATCATCATTAAGCCTTTCAAACGCAAGTAAAATAACTAGTTAACCGAATTGGGAATTTGATTCATTCTCCTTCATCGTGAAAACTTCACCCAAAATCGATTCTGCACCAAGACTGGATTTGCAAATCAAAATAATCACGTACTTTATTGAAACCATTGAAACTGGTTCAATGGCCAATGACAGGAGCATTACAATATTATCATTGTTAAATTAGCAATACTCGGCGAAATAAAGAGATCAAAATCAGTTGAATTTTATAAACAATTGTTGATTTAACTTTACTTCTTATGGTCAATAAATGTTCAAATTAAAATTTGGAACAGAAAGTGGCTTTATTTTGCAATTTGCCAGAATATTTGGACTATTATTAATAACTTAATTTTATCTACTTTTTAAGACCTCATATAATAATATGGACCTTCCATCACTCACCCTGCAAATATTAACAGAATATTGAACTGTTGCACATTCATTTTAAACTTTACTGCTGTAAATCTATGATAAGATAATAAACTTTAAGTCATAATAGCTAGTATTATTTTTGGAAACGTCTATTTATTTAGGCATAATCGCAAAGAATTATGAGTGGATGTAAAGGCAAATAATATTATCCTTAGCTAATTAAATCCTCTCAAGTTTAATTAATCCATACATCCCCAACTTTAATTATATCTCACCACTTTATTTACTCATAGAAAGTTTTTATTTGCTCTATATTTATTTAGTAGCAATTTGCAATATCATTTTTAATCATTCGTTGTAGAAGACTGCATTTAGATATTGAATGCTTTAGTTACCTAAACGATTCATGTAAATATATTAATAAGTTAAATGAGATATCACTGATCTGTTTATGGAGAATATGATACAAACACGATAGTCCGATTTTAACATTCTTGTCTCGTTTCGTAAATAACAATCTTCTTCAAGTTTTAAATAAGATTGCTACTTACGAAGAGACGAGAGTCTAGTATTTCTACAAGATGATCAGTAATACAAGATTAAACTGATTAATGTCCTTGATGTATTTGTGATTTGTGATACAGAAGAAACGTTTTTAAGTTCAAATAACAATGCTGTTTCATCACGATGATTTAACGCAACTGCTGGATATTTGTGCACCCGTTTTAATAATTGAACGTACTTTATTGTTAGAACTTAGAACTAAGTTGTCTAAATACTCCAGGCTAATTGCAATTTTAAGGGTAGGTTTTTCAATAAACTAAAGCGATGTAAAGTTTTTCCAGATAAATCATCACAAACAGGCAAAATTATTTAAAATGTCTGTGCCAAAAATATACGTTTCATTAATTAAAAAATAGTTAAATAAATTCGATCGTAAAATAAGCTACATAATCATTCAGTTAGCAATTAAATACTTAAAAGCCTCAATTTATGATGAAATGTTTGTGTTAAAAAAATTGGTGTTTCTCGATAAGTATTGGAATGTGACAAAAGGGATGTTTTATTATAGTCATATTGCTAGGGTGGCGTACAATGATTTACGGATAATGGCGAAAGATACAGACTAACACAAAATGATGGCAATAGAACACGTTCAGCGTCGGGCAGATTTCACGACATCTTTTTTCATAAATGGTTAAAAAAGTCTTAAACTTTTATAGCTTCTGTATATATAAAAATGATATTTAATCGCAGTAAAACTTGAAGACTTCATGATGACATAATATTTGTAATAACTCGTATAAAAATGGGGAACGATGTTGAGCAGCGTAAAAGTTTACTATTTGTAAATTTGCTGAGCTATCAGTATTTTAAACAGTTTTCCGAGAGCAAGAAACAGTAATACACGCGGCGCAACACAAATCAATAAACAGTTCCTAAAAAAATTGGATTTATAAATAAATTCATCGCACAATATACTTAGGTATAACAGGTTAAAAAACTGTTTTCGAAAAATCGCACAAACATGCTTTTATTTCTCGAATGATAACAGATTTTGTTTCACCGTTTCACCTATTAAGTATAGTAAGAAAAAATAATATTTTAAAGGGAATTGTTTTGGATTTATTGAAATTTATAAATCCTTCCTAACTTAACAGTTATACAATATTTAACACAGAAATTAATTATAACTGTCTTTATTTATTGCGCTCTTGTACATAACTCCTACTCCTATTATAAACATAATTAATTAGAACGCCTTTTATCTTAATTATTGATATCAATGTTTTGCTAAAAACAGAAAATGTAACAACAATACAAAAATTATTGTGCATAACAGTGCTTTGTTTTGTGTTATCGTTACTGTGTACAAATAAGCGTTACGTATTTTTTTAAACGCAAAAAAAATTGTTTAAACCCATAAACCAAAAAGTTACTTCGGATTTATATGAATATAACGTATATTCGACAATGCATAAACAACTAATTGTTGTGTATCGTAATGTAAGTAAATTATACATTGTCTTGTATAAAAAATACATTTATAGTTTTTATGTGTTTCAAATTAATGTTGTATGGTAAGTACTGTTGTTAGTTGATTTATTAACGATTTTGCTGTGTCTCATAATGTCCTGCGATAAACGACTTTGTTGTTTAATATTTAATATTTGAAGTTTTTATTTTTTATGAAAAATTTATAATAGAAATTTGAACAAATTAATGACCAATCATAGTTAATGTTGATGTAAATAATGTGTTTATGGGGCTTTTAGCCGTTTGCTTTACTTTGGAAACTTTTCAAATAATAACGTACGAATGAAGCTTTAGTTTAAAAAAAAAACGATTTTTATTTTAAAAAGTGCAGACTATAGTCATTATCGTCATATATTTCATGTACACATTTATATAATTTGTTAAATCAACTGTTAAATATTTTTTAATTCTTAGCGAATGGAATATTGAAATTGATTATCAAATTACTTAACTGACTTTTTGTTATGGGATTTAATAAATAACTCTGCATGTGAATACAAAAGCAATTTCGTGGGTTCTAATAATTCCCGACACCTGCGACATCGTCATTTGGTACACAACATTAAAATTATACCGGAAAATGTTGCAGTACTTTATGGCCTTATACGAATTTCATTTTTAATAGTTTAAGTGAAAAGTACTATCTTCAATGGGCAATAATTTGTGTTAATGTATAATCCCAAACCTTGCATAATGTTAATCGTACATTTAAGTTAATGGTAACAATGACTTGACTACACAAGAAAATGAGCAATAATCTATGTTAACTGATTCTGGCGAGTTTCTGCCATTATAATTACAAATTTATACCCTCTAGATAAATAATCTAATAGAGATTTGGGATCAAAGTACCTACGCTATCCTTCGCAGTGAGCGACTTAAGTGAACGTATATTAATATTATATAATACTATTATACGCAAACTACATATATTAATTCGTAAAATTTTGCTTAACAGAATAAATTTTTCTGTTGGGTTTTATCTTTATTGTGCACTGTATTGTGCTTGTTGAGTTTTGTTCTTACCATTAAATCTTCAAAATGCAGTATTTTTTCGCCATTGAAAGAATCTTTTAAAAAATTAGTTAACATTCCAGTGTGTATTAATTGTTTAGTTTTTTGATATCAAACCTTATATCCAATTTTATTTAACTGTTATTTGCGTAATACGAAGTTTTTTTGAACCTTTTTGTTACTTTAAAAATAATTCACAATTGTACTGAACAATTAATGCTACTTGCTTTAACGCACTATGGAAGGTAAAAAAATTAAATGTTGCATAAGTTTATGTAGTTATTAAGTATTGTGTTGAATAAGTATATGAGAATGATAAGTCGTTGTGTATACCCACCTGAGATCTTATACATCCAACGTCTATTTATTGAATTGATAATTTTAGTGAAGTGTAATAAAATATTAAATTTCAACACGTGATGAAATGATTAAGTGCCTGTTCACGCATTGTGTGAAGGTAATACTATTATTAAATAATCGTCGTTTAGCGTCATGTGGTGACATATGAAACAAAAAAACAATAAAAACAACTTGAAACATAATTATTACTCTATTAGTACCTATTTAACAGATGAAGCAACAATTTACATTGGAATTTATTTACCTATTTCATCTTAAACTTTTCTGTTACTAATAAAATTTTAAAATAAATCAATGTTTTCCACACGTGAGCTTTTCCTTTGTAATATTTATAATTTGATCGCTATTTGTGCTAAACTATTTTATAATTTGAAAGCCCCTTATTATTCTTTGAACTGCTTTGAGCTGACTTTTAATAAATGTGAGTTATAATATAAATAACGTGAATAAGAAATTCTAGGCAATTTACTCCAGTTTAAAACATCTTCGATGTTTTTCCACAAAAAAAAGGTGAAATATATGCCATTTAACATTCATGACCGTTTTTAACCTACTTCAGGCAAATTTGGTGGTGTTTTTTAGAAGACATTTGATTTTAAAAATTGCACCTTTTTAAAAGCTTCGCAACAGCTTGGACTTCTTCGCAATATCGATTTAAGACGCTCATCAATAGACCAAAACTATGCACAAGTTCAACACTTGCTGCAAAACAAAAACATTGCTCATTATTACTAATTTATATTTGTTGCTATTCCATGCATCTACAATCTACAAACTATATCTGTCGTAATTTGTAGAGCACAGTTAGTTTGAAGTTGTAGTTCATTGCTGCTTTAATCGTTCAAGGCATATTTCATCTTGTCGATCTTCATTATCTTTTTTTATTAATTAACTTTTTTAGTTGTCATGTGCAAAATATTAAAAAGTATTTTTGTTCAACTAACAACTACCAGTGCAAACTCTTTAAGCATCATTACATTTTTTATTACCGAATAGAAGGGAATTATTTTTTATAATTAAAAGTAAGGTACCCTAATTAATTAAAAGTTCGTCGCAAAATTTAATGGTAACGCAAAAGAATGAAGTTTTTAAAGGTATGACAACAATCATTGGTGTAGTCAGTCGAAATTTATCATAGAATCGTGTTAGTTGTATCGAAGTCAGGCAGTGTATACCGCAGTGTGACGGTTATTCATTCAAAGTTTTATGTGAGAATAGCAAACGCAGTTATCTTGCTAATAAAATACAATTTAAAACGATTTATGTACACGTATAGATATGACGAATTACTGCTAAACGAATTAAAACATCGTTATAAATTCTATTAAAGATGTTTAAAATGCACGTAATTAATTTTGCAGCTACTTATTACTATCTATATTACATTACAAAATTATTAATTATCGAAAACAAACAAAGAAATCCATTATTGCTGGAAGATTTATAATTTACTTCATTTTCCTCGTTTCCCATTAAACTCTTTTAATTATGCTGTCATAGTAGACTAAATTTATGTTACAAAATTTAAAAAGGTATGGATTTGATAGCGCTTTTATGTTTATTGATTTTAATCAATGATTTAATTGATTACATTTCTTAATCGAATCCTTCAAATAACAAAGATTACATAAAAATAATAAATTTTGAAAATTTGTGTTGATTCTGCTACAAGAAGAAAATCTTTTTACAGCCAAAAATTTGTTTTCAAAATATTTTTTTACAATCATGGTGGTGCTTCACTTTCACCAAAATTTAATGTACTTTTTTATTACTAAATGCTTAAATTGTCTGAGTGATTCATTTATTTTTATGTAATATAAGTAAGTTTAACCGACGACCACTTATATTTTTTATGAAGAATCTCTTGAGGAAATGATAGACCAGTTTCGAAACTCTAATCCCTTCGTCAGTGGCAATCTTACAAGCATTTTTAGAGAAGTTTTTCATTAAAAAAAGCGACAAGTGATCGTTTATGATATATGTGTAATGGTTTTGAACAGTTATTTTGTTTTTAGGAATGAAACCAACATCTCAGTGTGTGTTTTAAGGTAGGCTGTAAGAATGGCCGCGACTGAATCGTCAGAAAATGATGGAGAAAACAGTAATGGTAATGCCAAAACCAAAGCTGAACCTGAACAAGACACCGCCAAAAAACAGCCCAAAAAAGAGAATAAAAATGGCAAGCAAAATAAAGAAAACGTAACACGCGTTGTGGTTGTAGCTTTGACACCAGATCGTCAGAGGGAAACCTGGAATAAAAAAGTCGAATTTCTTTTAGCGGTAGTGGGTTTTGCTGTAGACCTCGGAAATGTATGGAGGTTTCCCTATATTTGTTATCAGAATGGTGGAGGTTAGTATCTGTTTATGTAGCGCGTTTGTATTTCGAACATGCACTTGAAACTCTAAACTCCTCTCTTTGTCCATAATAGACACTCTTCGGGGAATATCAAAGAGTTCCATTAGGAAGCAGACACTTTGTATTATTTACAGATATTGTTGAAATATACAGAATAGAACTTGCTATGCAATTTACTTAATTTTAAAGACTTATTCACTCACATCATGCTATAATAAATTACCGAAGTTTGTTACTTAACATAAGTTCATTGTTTGATGTATTTGCATGGCAAAATCTTTATTGTATTTTATTTATACAAAGGCGTAATAGTCCTATTCGTTTTACCCTTGTTTTCAATTTAAAAGAGGCTCCCCGAAATATTAAGCACGCGACGTATTTTGGACTCCATATTAGCGACAATGCAGTTCTTTTTATGTTATTGATTTTGATAAATACTACAAAAGTGGTTGAAGTTTCAAAACAAATTTTCTATCAAATACGTTATGCTCATTCTTTACGTTACAATTTTAAAATAAACGGCGTGGAAAAGAATGGCGCAGTTTATTACATTCCACCTCCAGGTAACACTAGACGAGAAACACACACACACACACAAGCACACGCTCGCCTAGTTTTACGTCCTTACTTAATTCTATTCAGTTCCATATATATATATTCCTAAAATAATCTGAACGAATCATTTCTTGAACTAAATTGTATTTTTATTTGTATAATTTGATACACAAACTTATAAAGTTTGACGAAAATTATCTCTCAAAATTGAATATTCGTTTTTGATTGCTGTCTATTCATAACTAGTTAAATTTACGTGACTCCTATTATTAAATTACTTCTCAACTCAAATGTATATTGATTACGTTACTGCCTGAAGTAAATCAACTGCTAATACCAAGATAAACCTATAAGTGCTTGTATAAGCCAATAATAAGTGTTGCATTGAAAAATACATTGGTTCAACTAACAATTTCACTTGGGGATGTAAAAAAACTCCATATTGTTGATGGTTTGGTGTTATTGAACAGTTTAGGCATTTTTAAATTTCTATTGTCTAGGGTAACCAGACGTCCCGGTTTTTTTGGAATTTTTTGTCCCTATTTTTGGTTCGATGTCCCGATGTCCCCAAGATGTATTTTCGGGACTATTGTGTGTCCCGATTTTCAAATACTATAATTTTTAGTTATCGTATATAGACAATTTACAATAAAATGTTGATATTTCTTAAAAGTCCTTTGAAAAATCTATTTTTTGTCTATGTATGTCTGCTTAGAAGAAATTTTCCGAGTGCTCAAAGTATGTAAAGAATGTATGATAAAATAATATGAGAAGAATGTTGCTTATAAATTATAAAGATAAGATATATTTTTTTATGACATTTTGGTGTCCCAAAAATGATTGTATATTTTGGTGAATTAAAGTGTCTATATTCTGGCACAATAGGTATGTCCATTGTTATACAAATTTATGCATCTAAAAAAGTTAAATTTTCTTACACGATTTCTTAAATACATAAATTTGTATAATAATGAGCATATCGTTGTACTAAAATTTAAAAAATTCAGCAAAGTAGATAGTAATTTTTGGGAAACTCTATATTTTGGAGATTTGTGAAATTAGTTGCAACCGAAAAAAACCTTTTTTTTTTAGTCATGTTCTGATGTTTAGTTGTACCGATCTGGTCACCCTACTATTGTCTGATAATTAAAATAAACTTGTTATTCATCATGTACTGTAAAAAGCATTTCTGTAAATTTACCCTGAAAATCATTGGCATTATTTAGCTATTGAAAATCATGAAAAATTTCCAATTTGAAATGTACATCTACAGAAGTGATGTAAAATTACATAAAAAAGTTTTACATTAAAAGTTAATAAATTATATCTAGTTTCAATATTCTGAGACTTTTTTTTATGTTAAAATTTAAAGTTTGTTAATTTTGTCCCACAATAGGTAATTTTCTTTCAAATGAAGCAAGACATCGGCAAAATAGGAAACGAACAAAAGATTCTTTAATCTACCCGTATATAACTACTGGTAATATAACTCTTTCATTCAATTTCTGTACATTAGCGATATTAAATTATGAAAAAAACAAGTTATCTGTTTTTTTTTAGGTCTAAACCTTTAAAAATTTGATCCAGTCAGCGATTTTTGATGCACAGGAAAAACTGAAAAAAGTTTCTTGATTGAAAATATTCCATTTTTTTTTTGTATTTTTCGAATATATTAACTTTAATAAAAACATGTGTTGAAAAAATACTTTAAGAAGTTTGTAGTACCAGCAAAATCTGAAACTTGCTCGAAAATTTTAGTCTATATTGTTGAAAGAATTTTAGTGTCAGTATGAAGAAACCTGAAAAAAGATTAATCCTAACTGAAAAATTCGATGATATCGACGAAATGGGCGCTTGTTTCACGTCGTTTCGAAAATGCCTAACTCAAAACCGACCGAATAGTAAAAAAAAATCGACACCGATAATCTTGCTTCGCACTCTTCGCACCTACCTAAAACAAAAATATGTTTTTAAGCACAAAATCACACAGTTATGACTTATGAGCGTAATCTACAGTATAGGTATATACACTTTTTTATTTAAAAATAAATCCTCGCCACGAAAAAAAAACAAAACATTTACCTTAATGTGCAATAACCGGAGTTTTTATTCCTGGAGTTTGATCATGGGCCTCGTTTAAGCTTAATCAACTTGCCAACCGCTTGTAATCGCCTGGCATTCTTAAATTAATAAAACTGTCAAGGTTTTTTGAGCAAAGGAATCGATTAAACATTTTCCATAAAACAAATCCTTTCTTAATATGAGGAATATCTCGCTGTAAACTCTTGCTGAAACAAAACAAATGTAAACAGTATGAAATGATTTAATTTTTTTTTTACTTTTACTTAATAAATACCTAAAATAAATTTAAAATGGAAAAATTTAGGCTAACTTTTAAAATTAAGTGGTAAGAACAAAATGTTACAAGATTTTGGCTTAAATCTTAACAAAACTGAATAAATGCGAAAAAGGTGATATTTTCATCCTTAATTTAGGAACACATTGTGTACCACAGATCATTACTTTGTCAAATAGGACGTTTTTGTGCAGTTTTTTTGCCACTAAATAACATAATATTTGCAATGGTTATTTCTCAAAATAAACGAGAGATTCAGTATGGTAATGGTGTCTTATACATTCTGTATTATAAAGACCATGTTAAATTTTCAATAACTATCATGCTTCTCTACAAAGTTACAGAAACAAAATTCGTTTTATTCTATGATCTATTTTTTACAAATAATAAATCCAAACTGCGCCGAAAAAATTAAAAAGCCCAATATAACGAATAAGATTTGATAAAATTAAACGTACACTAGTGGTATGTTTGATAAATAAGGTCGTCTTTAGAGTACTTTTTAAATCGCCGAGTCTTCGTAATGTATTAGGACTAATATAAATATTGACAATATTTATCTTAAATACAAACATTAACATTTTTGAAATTTATTTATTCTGTTCTTAAAAGGTTGCTTATATCATGTAATATTTTATAATGCAACATTATAACTACGTTTTTTCCTTATATTTTAAAATTGCACTTTTGAATATTACATACGATATAAACAAGAAATTATTTAAGACGTAGGTTTATTGTGTTTCGGCTTTTTTTATTGCAGTAAATATAGCTTTACAGAGGCTGCATACCCTTATTTTTACTTCTGAAACAATTGTTATTCACCTGTTGGAACTCAAACAATATGACTTACACTTACCTTACAAGCACTTCCATAACATTATTACAGAGTGATCACAAATAAGCCGGCACTAAACAAAAAACAAAGCGCAATTCAGCGTATATAATGGGGAAAACGTAACACAGTCCCACATGTAAATGGCCTATCGAGTAAATTTATAGTACTTTTTGCAATCAATTGTAATATTACTTTCACCCTGTAAAATGCGAGTAAAGTTTACCGAAACTTTGTATTTATACCATTAAACGAATGGAATAAACCATTTACATTGTTTTTGTGGTAATTCTTATGTAAACCGACATATTAAGTATGTAACTTAGGGGTATTTATTTGTACATTATTTTTTTACAGTGTACTTTTTATTTGAATATTAATAGCTTTCTGTGGTTTTCAGGAGCATTTCTGATTCCTTACACAATTATGTTAATATTTGGAGGTTTGCCCCTTTTTTACATGGAACTGGCGTTAGGACAGTTTCACAGAAGTGGATGTTTAACGATCTGGAAAAGGATTTGTCCAGCATTGAAAGGTATCTACGTAATATACTCTTGCTTCTGATAAGCTAGTCATTGTTGCTTTCTCATGTATAGTGTATAGTCCTAGTAAATTAAGGACTCCGTGTTTAATACCCTAAAGAACATAGATCAGTTAATACTCTTAGATATAGTTGAACTAAATTAAATTTTAATTTGATCCGATTTTAAACAAACAACCCACGAACGACAAATACGCGTCAACAATTTTGCATCTATACAGTGCAGTGGGGCAAAGGCAATCACTAACTACGCCGCAATAGCGGTGATGTTGAATTATTTTTGTAATTTGCGAATTATTTGGCTTCTACGTATCTCAAAACGTTTGTCTAAACTTTTTTACCTATTATACATATAATCAATTATATATGTATTTTTAACCAGGCTCAGCGTTGCTATATTTACATATATGTAGGTATCTACTGCCGTTGACCGAAAACTTTCAACATGATCAACAGCAACGTGCAGTCATCGATTTAAAAAATCAGACAATACAGTAATTGTGTGTATTCAGCAAGGTGTAGTGCTGTCCTCAATCACAATAGTCCACAATGTTCAATTCCATCCGTACAATCAACACCCACTATTGAGATTCTGTCTTCTGTTTGCCTCATTTTGTCTGCGCGCTTTAATTCTGAAAAGTGCCCGAAGGAAAGAAACATTCCCGGTTGTAAATTGGAAATAATCTCACAATATTTAAAAGATTTGCATCGTAAAAATTCACGTTTAATCAATATACAGTTATATAACTCACGTTTAAGGTCATTATTTCTAGATCATAACATTTTTTCATTATTAAATACATAAAAGTATACGTATAAAGTAGGTACATTTTTGTAATAATTATTATTCGATTTATTGTAAAAAAAATCTGAATAGCATTAAATTTAAAATTCAATCGTAGTTTAGATAAATGTTTGCATTGCAATTTTAATGTTTTGCTGTAAGGAAAAATGCATAATGCGTTTCATTTGTATCTGCACATGCACAGAATTTGGTTATTTTGAATGTCGAAGTCGATTTAGATTTAGTAGGTTCTTCACGAAGGATAACAGATCGGCTTCTCCATATATTGATAAGGTTAGAAAAGTTAAAAAATCAATGCATTCAGTTAGAGATTGTATAGTTGAAGATGCGCTTGGAAAACAACAGAATCCTTTTAGTTAGAAGTGGAATTGTAATTTCGCTCATGTTCAATTCATTAGCAGTTTATCTCTGACATTCTCGATGGAGAGCAGCAGTTTCGGTTTCGTGTATCAAGAGCGAAAATATTTCAATTGCAAACGAGCACAGACAGAAACAATTCATTTCATTAGATAAAATGGTTCAAAAACGTATGCCACATGCTGCTAGCTACATTAATCCAACTACAAAACTTGCTTTTGCGTAATCCTGGTATTATTTTAATTACAAAATCGCAATTGATTTTTCGTTCATTGGCCATAGATTCGTAGAAGCTGTACTAATAATGAACGTATAATTTATCACTCCTGACATTATGTCGATGCAGGAAAATATTAACAGTGCTTCAGTTTTGTAGTTTACCAATATTTCACAAAACGTCTCTTAAACTTATTATTTACATTTGGTCTACGCATTTAAACGATTATACCAGTATTTATTAAATGAGTTGCAAATAATTATTAGTCTAATCTAAAGCACCTTAATTTAAAAATATACCTATATTTATTCAAAAATTTTATCGATAATGTCAAATAGCTCTAACTAATCAATTATTAAAATTATTAGTACAAAATTAAGCTGAAATTAAATTACAAATTTTGCAAATAAATTTATTGAAAAGTATAATATTAACTAAAATAATATTTTTTAGGAGTGGGTTACGCCATTTGTTTAATAGATGTATATATGGGCATGTACTATAATACAATAATTGGTTGGGCTGTATACTATTTAGTTGCATCTTTCCAAAATGAACTCCCTTGGACCAGATGCGATAATCCTTGGAACACAGACGACTGTAGACCTGTTAATGCAACCAATAGACATAATGATTCAACCAGCCCTGCTAAAGAATTTTTTGAGTAAGTCCCTTGAGGATTTTCGTACGAACACCCTTCGATGCAAAGATTTAATTATTGGACGTTTTAGACGCGAAGTCCTGGAACAATATAAATCAGATGGTTTAAACAGGATGGGGCCTATTAAACCAGCATTGGCGATGTGCGTTTTTTTAGTGTTCGTTCTAGTTTATTTTTCCTTGTGGAAGGGAGTTCGCAGCACAGGAAAAGTAATTTATTTAATTTAATTCGTTGGACATTTAGGAGTCCAATATAAAAATGTTGGTTGTATTTCCAGGCTGTATGGGTAACGGCTTTAGCTCCATATGTAGTGTTATTCATTTTGCTGGCAAGAGGCGTATCTTTACCAGGCGCAGCTGAAGGAATTTGGTACTATTTAACACCACAGTGGCATAAACTGAAAAATTCCAAAGTTTGGATTGATGCTGCGTCTCAAATATTTTTTTCCCTTGGACCAGGATTTGGGACGTTGCTAGCACTATCTAGTTACAATAAATTTAATAATAATTGCTACCGAGATGCCATTTTAACCAGTAGCATCAACTGTCTTACCAGCTTCTTAGCTGGTTTTGTCATATTTTCTGTGCTGGGGTATATGGCACACGTACAAAATAAAAGCATCGAAATGGTTGGCTTGGAAGGTAACAATATTTGTAAAAAAAACATTCTATAAATGCGAGTTTCGAGACAATAACATATTTTCTCAAATTTCTTTTTGTATTAACAATACGTTTATTTTTTAGGGCCTGGTTTAGTTTTCATAGTATATCCTGAAGCAATTGCCATGATGAAGGGGTCTGTGTTTTGGTCGATCATTTTTTTCTTAATGCTAATTACACTTGGTTTGGATAGTACTTTTGGAGGACTTGAGGCGATGATTACAGCCTTATGTGATGAATATCCAAAAGTACTTGGAAGACATCGTGAAAAATTTGTTGCTGTGTTACTTCTTGGAATATACATATGTGCCTTGCCGACAACTACATATGTAAGCATCCATCCATCGTAATTAATAAATTATTGGCGTCTTTAATATTAAATAACGGCTGCATTTTTTCCAATAATTATTGTTAATGACTTAAACTGAGTTGCTCTTTCAGGGAGGCGTTTATTTAGTTAATTTATTAAATGTATATGGACCAGGTTTAGCAATTCTTTTCGTTGTATTTGTGGAAGCTGCAGGTGTCTGCTGGTTGTATGGTACAGAAAACTTTGCAAGAGACATCGAAAAAATGTTGGGACACAAACCAGGTATATTCTGGACCATGTGCTGGAAATATATCAGTCCAGTATTTTTATTGGTAAGATAAATCACGGTAGTTAGTAATAAATCACATTAATAGAGAGTGCCCTAGGAAGAACTTGCTAAACTTCAAGTTCCTCCTGGAACACCCTGTATAATCGAGTACGTATAAATCGGTTTTCAAAATTTTAAGCCGTAAGAAAATTATTTGTGTTTCATATTTTTCCAGTAGCAAAATTCGCGTCAACGCGATTTTTTTTGTATGGTACTATGATGGTAATGGGAATTATGAATATTTTCAGACAATTTTCATTTTTTCTCTCCTCGGCCATGAAGATATGCTTGGAACAGAATATTACTATCCCGAATGGTGTTTTTCTGTTGGATGGGCTTTAACAGCTTCTTCCACTTTTTGTATTCCATTGTATATTATATATAAATTTGCCATTACACCGGGCAGCTTAGTGCAGGTTTCTATTTCATAAAGAACTTTGTCCACCAACAAGTTACTAACGTATTATTTTTAGAGGTGGAAAATGATTTGGAAAGCTGAGCATTCCTCAGAAAATAGTGCTCTAACTTATTGTGGCGGTACTGAAGTGTGACCCCAAACAATAACAAACACATACACCGTTGAGTGGTTAGTTTAAGATTCGTTTTCAGTATTGAGCAAAGCTTCTTTTTGTTGCATTTTTTGGGTAAAGATCAGCCATCATTTACCCAAATAAATAACGCGGTTTGCTGTTATTACATTAATTTGTTACTTAAATGACTAAAATTTATAGTATAATTTATGTCTGTTGATATGATATAGGCCTTGCAGGTGTATCACAGCCATTTTTACACCTGCTATTGGAATACGAAACTATTAGAGGAGTTCATACTGAAAAGATTTTAATTTATGAGACGGTTAATAAATCCAACACAAAGCAAATATTAAATGGCAGCTCAGATTTTCAGAGATTTTAACATTTAAAATCTATTAACCTAGTCTTCATTTTTTAAGGCCGTTGTAAATCTTTTTGTATTAAACACCCATAGCCTATAAAAATGCTAAAAAGTCTTTAGGATTAATAAATAGCGCTGTAAATTGTTGGCCTACAGCAAAATGTTTTAAAATAAGTATTTATGTACTAGTAGATAAAATATTTATACAATAATCTGAACGTTATACATATAAAAGTACAACAGAAGTTCTTTTATTGTTGTTAGAACAATGTATTTGAGGCTTAACTTTGGTACACACTGAATCACGATCAATTTTTAAAGAAAGTCGCTAACGACTTAGGGCCATTGCTCAATTTGGGACACAACTTGAAGAACAGAAAGACATCAAGCATTTAGCCTGAATTTCCTGCGCTTATTTGGACCAACTTGTCCCTTCATTGGGACGGTATTATTAGCTACATTTTTGCAACAGAATATCGATTAAGTATAACAACAGCCATGTTATACCTAATAAAAGAATTCATTTTTTATACAATGATATTTTTTCCAAACTAGTTTGAGATTCAGTTTACTGAAGATTATTGTGAATAGGATTTAAAGTTTGAATAATTTATTGCTTAGTGTGTGTCAAATGAATTTGTTTAGGGTTCGTAGATTAATATAAAATGTGATAATAAACAAAACCGTCGTATAAAATGGCAGCCACATTTGGCACGATGGTGAACTAAATATAAGCAAATTTATGTTTTGATTATCGTTGTTGGGGCGCAAAAAATTGAGCGCTTTTTTAAATTTAATGCGTACAGTTTGTTTTTATTTAAACTGAATATATGTTAGTAATAATAAAGTTTGTACATTATTGTGATTTTATAGCCCCTTTTTTGAATTTTGCGTGTTATTCCGCACAAATAAAATGAAATACGGAAGATGTGATTTTACAGAAATATAAATTTAATTATTTCCCAATAAATTTGTATTCGTTGATTTAGAAATGCACACAAATGATATATTGATGATTTACTAGTAACTATTTAAATTTTGATTTTTGTACATACTTTCATTAAAAAATTAATAATTTTTTTGAACAATAATATCTTCTTGCAGGACATCCGTCTATACCAGCTTTGAGGCAGTAGACTATTTTCAGAAGAGACCGGTATAGCATTTTTGCTATGAAAGATTCCTTTTAGAATAGATTTTTAAAATTTAAAGTAGATACATATTTTTATATTTAAAATGAATCACTTCAAATGTTTAAAAAACAATTTCTCGTTTGCATTCATCTATTTTTTTAACAAACCATTGTCGCATTCTAATCATAGATGCAGTGTTTCCCGTTAGTATGATACCATAAAAATCACATTTTCTTTTTGTAAGCGTTACAGAAAATATTTTTATAACAACGTATCATCTGTTCTTACGCAACTGTATGTTTATTATCTTGTGTTACCAAATTCGCTGGTTAATCTTAATGTGTAAAATACTTATATGGTAAATTATGAATATAATTGAGGCCGAATTTAATTATTGAAGTAATGCGCAGAGAATAATTTATTTTCATGGAGAAACCTTGTAGTAATATTTTATTCAAATAAATCGTTTATTTTTTATCAAATATGTCGTTTTTGATTCTTTATTTCTTGAGCGAGACCTCGTTAAGATCCGTCGCAAGTAAGAAGGCGCCCAAAGGTTCTTAAATACTAGGGGCGTATTCAGTTGGCTTTTGAAAAATCTAAAACTGAAAATTCTTTGTGTCAATCAAGCAAAAAAATGTCAATGTCAAAAAAAGAATGGATCATAAATGTGCACAGAAATTTTTTGCAAAATATGCTGAAAGCTGCCCGATTTGATGATCGCCCAATATCTACTATTCCCAGCTTTATTTTTTTATTATGTTCCTGTATATTACTTTATCAAATATTACATAAGCACACTAATTTCTTAACATCGTTCAAGGTGCGTTTATTCAGAGTAAGTATTCAAAATGGTTTATTTAAGCGAGTGTAGGAAGAGTACATCGACATTTGGATTTTTTTTTGTCGAAAGCCAACAGAACCAAGTTCTTTCTCAAAGATTTATTTAGAAAACTATTAGTTAAGGAATTGATTTCAGGAAATTGGTTTCCAATGGTCGTTCTTTTATACAGTTCGTTTATGGTTTGTTATAGTAAAAGGTTTCAAAATTGCTTCTTGGTTTGTGCAAGATTATTGGAAAGTAAGCAACACGTACAATCTAAAAAAAAAATTTTAAGGTTTGTTTTTTATTAGGATTTATATGCAGAAACGCACAATAAATGGTATAGCCCAAATTTTATTCATTCCTCGGCCTTCTTTATGTTAAATTTATTAGGTATAACACCTTTTTTAATACTAGTAGTGAATTATATATGCAAGCAGAATGTGCCCAATTTTTTAATATGGTAAGAACAACTTCTTATATCAACCAACATTTTTCAGTGCTGTATTTTTCAACAGGGTTGGGGAAGATCCGTGGTTACGAAGTGAAATTGGATTAGCAGGGCATTATTTAGATCGGCCACCTTTGTTCAGAACTCCTGCACCAAAAGTGCTAGCTTATCGTTCTCATAGATCTAGCAGTGTCGAAGATACAAACAAAAAATATAAACATCCACCAAGAAACTGCAGATCCATGGGAACAATAAAATGCGTGAATTCAATAGAAGATTTATTGAACTAAAGGACATATTTGTTTATTAAGACTAAAGATATTTAGTGTAGAATCCGAGAAAATTCAATTTTTCCAGTCCATATGTGCATAAAATATTGAACGTTTTCAACCGTAAATATTTTACTTATTAAATTTTATTTTTCCAACCGGTAGTAGTTTAAAAACAAAGTACATGATGTCCTCTTTAATTTTACGACCGTCCGCTGTTAAAAGGTCGGATCTGCAAGATACTTGATATTCAGATATCACTGGTGTTAGTTTTAAGTTATCCAAATAAATACAAGATTCGTGTGAAACAGTTCCATTTATTAGAGATCTTTTACAGTGCACAGAAAAATAAATATTTTATGACAAACAGTTTACTTACCTATCACAATAAACAGTTTCTTATTATGTACACAAAGAATAGCCAAACAGCTTCTGATCCGTGGTCTTTACACTTTTCTATTTTTGTTGAACATTTTAAAATTGTAATTTAAACGAACAGATAATGGATAATTGTTATTTAGTGAGTAAATAAAGTCCCTGTAAAGTTTCAAGTCAATCGCTTTACTTTAAAAATGTTCAATCCATATATTTTTGGGGATGATTAGCACACACCCTAAATTCAAGAGACCAAGGATTACCGGAAACAAAATTGAAGAAAAACACCTGGTCAAGATGGAGCTCCAATTTCGGCGCTTTCTTTGAAGGCAACAATCTATGTCTAAAAATTGCTTGAACTAATTAATTTCTTCATAATAACACTAATTATGAGCGATATCACTGAATATAAGTTTGTGGCTAAAATTAATTTTGTAAAAAATAACTGTATCAATGACTGATTTTTTTGTATCTAAAAACAATAACTTAAAAAACCCTTAAACATTTTAGACAACAGACTTCGTCCTTATAAATATTTTTCTTTATTACTTACTGATCATTAAATAAATATAATAAACACATTTAAAATTAAACCATTTAAATTAAGTAACTGCAGTTTCGTTTTTTTTTTTGTTATGATGGAGTCCTTTTACCCTCACTAATTTGTCTTAACACAGGCAGATTTGGTTGAGGTTGGTTAAATTATTATTATACTAAACAGATGGGCGGGCCAGTCAACTATTTTGTATCCGCCCTATCTATGTTAATCCCATCTTCACACTCAATTAGTTCTTAGTGAACACAATAAATTTCAAGTGCGAAGGATCCTTTTTCGTTTGCAAATATATACGAGAAAAAAAATATGTCGACGCAAGTTACAACATTATAAATTACCTTAAAGTGACTTTTTTTTAGTTTTGAGTATCAAAACGTGAAGAAGCTGACCTTTTTAAACAATGTGAAGCTACGAGTTTCCAAAATTTCTGATGCATAAAGCATTTAATATTTTAGGCAAGTATAGATATTATTTATTTATCGCAGAAACCTTCATTTACTAGAAGAACACTAAAAAAAAACTACTGAAGAATTTTTTTAATTTGGCACAATAATGATTTCATTTTTTAAATCTTTCAATTCATTCAAAATTTACGAAATTGTTTGCAAACAATGATATTTTTAATTAATTGGAGGAACGCATAATAAAAAAATAATTAAAGTGTGATTTAGATTTCATATACGATCACGATTTGAATGTTTTTAAACGTTACAAGTAATTCAAATTTTACTGTTTTAACTAATTATAGGATAGCACACTCAAAAAAATTTAATAAAGATGAATGTTTTTAGAATTGGTGCGAAAATATTTTGGAGGTTGAAATGTTCCAATTCATTCAAAATGCATGAAATGATTTACGTAAAAAAATATTTTAAAATCTTTGTTTAAGAAAAGTATTACCTAGCCTTAGTAAAAATCGCTTATGCATCCTTTATTCTATAGTATTTTTTGTTAACAACAAAACTAACTAAATCGCTCTTTCTGTTGCAAATTGTTAATGCGTGCATGGATATTTAAAGATAGAAAAACGTTGCATCCCACTACTGTTATAATCACCTTAACAAAAATGTATGAATTAAATTAATAAAGTAAGAATTAAAACTTTTTGAATAATATGCAGTAAGACGTTATAGATTTCCTATGAAAGATTTAAAAAAACAATAAAAATATACGATTGCTTCTGACTAAGAGATGATTGTAGTAAATCTGGTCTAGCATTTTACAAGAGATTATTCATTTAAAAAAAAAAAGCTGATTGTTAATGAAACTAATTTGTATAGACGTTTACTAATTTGAGGACTGTTCAGTGATATAATATGCCCCGAAGACGACGTTCAGCAGATACTGTAGATTCTGATGATGATCTCGACGACGCCAGGCACCCCCAACGTAATGCAGCAAATGCCAGGGAAAGAGCTCGGATGAGAGTCCTCAGCAAAGCTTTTTGTCGACTAAAAACTACTCTTCCTTGGGTTCCGGCGGATACTAAACTATCAAAATTAGACACACTTCGCTTAGCTACTAGTTATATAGCACATTTAAGAGCTGTACTTATGGACCAACCAATTTCTTCTGAGCACAATCTCAAACATCCCCGTACTTTGGTAAGTTACAAAAATACCCGAAAATATTTCTTTTATTGTTGCATTAGCTTTTATGATTTGCATCGATAAGTAAACCCTTAAAATTGAAGTTACAATGCTAATGTTTCTAGAAAAAGTGACTTATAATGCTGCTATAAATATACAATGATTAAATTGAAAAAAAACGTTTTTTTTTTTAGAAGATAAATTTTGACTTAATTAGTTCGCAACTTCTTTGCTGCATTAAGCGACTAAAAAGATATTTATTTATTTATTTACTTAGCTATAAAATTATACCTCTAACACAAATCGCTTGTCTTTAATTTTGACACATCTATTAAAACATTAAAAGTAGCGCTGATCTATTTCCGAGTAATTTTAGAATTTTGCTTGTGTTAAGAGCTTGCGTCCATACGGCACTTCGTTAAAATAAACATCTTAGATGTCATGTCAATGGAATAATTATACACCGACGCCAACATATGTTTCCAGCTGTTATTCGGGAAAAAAATACCCTGTTTTTACAACAAATCAAAAATAACATTTTGATTGTTTTGCGAACCATAAACAAATATTTTTATACCTACTTGTAGTAAATAATTTTCGGTTCAGTTTCATTATAGCACGTTTAAATAACCAAACAAATGTATTTGGTCACTAGCATCAAAATAATGAATTAATTTGAGTTAAAGGAAATGATAGAGAACAATAAAGAAAATATTTCTTCACAGGCTATAGAGTTTGCCCTTTTTTGCAGAAAACAACTCAAAAACTATTAAAATATAGCAATCGACTTGAGACTTCCTAAGAACCTTATTTGCCCACTAAATAACAATTATTTGCTGTAGATTCTCTTAAATTACGATTTTTTTATTTAAGTAAAAACGGAAAGAGTGCAAAGACCATAACATTTATACTTTTTTCAAAGAATTATAGAAACATTTCTTAACTTAAGCGGCGGTTGCGTTAAAACTTCTTTCACTCGATATATACATCTTACACATCAATTATTTATCGTTTTAAATAACGATTAAAAATGTTTCATAGAAAATGGAAAAAGTGTAAAGTTTTTGTTTTGCACTTTATAGAAAACAAACATTCAAAAATCGTTTAAAGCGTAGCAAAATGTTATACACTTATTATTTGCTAACTAAATAACAATGATTTACCCTCAGATGGTTAAAATTAAAACTGATTTTTTTTTTTGTAAAAATAAAAAGCCACAAAAGTACAACATAGTATTTGCATTCGTTTTGGAAAAATATCGCAAGATCGTTAAACAATTGACTTAAAAATATTATGTTGCCACAATTAGCAATACTTTTATTTTCAGACGTGGCCTTATACTTTTCAGCGTCCAGATTCTTCTGCAGATGTTGCTAATGACAGGGATCAAACTTGGGTCGAGCTTCCAAGTCATCCTGTCATCAGGGATAAGGATGTATCATATTACTATTAATTTGTTAGGTCTCTTTAGTACCTTAAACTTAAATAATATGCTCTATAAAATAAAATATATGGTTGCAAATTTATTAAGGATTTAAACATACTTTTATGGTAGAGTCATTAATTTTAAATTTAGTTGATGTTTGGTATTTGAAATATTGTATTGTACGTAAGTTTTCAGACAGTAACGTGATAAAATAAATAGCTATTCCATAACCTTTTATTTTTGCCGTTGATTTGTTTAAGGTTTTCTACACAATAATCAGTATTTTGTTTAATAACTCGGTTTGTGCGATCATGTGTTTATCTAAACAAAAACAAAAACCATTAGTTTAAATTAATAAGCTTTTAAGTATTTTGTCATTTTATTTTAATACACAATTACCTAAAATCATGGGTGTCCGCAGGGGGGTGCAAACGGTGCACTTTCCCGTCCACCCCTGGGATCGAGTACACTATTATCAGTAATTCAGATACTGACCAAATTCTTGAGGGTCAGGATAAAGTAGTTTCTAGTAGTAAAAAGATAAAATAGTAAAATTTTCTACAGAATTAATTAAAAATTCTTTTATGTAATATTTGTCTTTGCTTTGCCCACTTGGAAACTTTTTTCCTGTTATAATGTTAGACTATTTTCAAGTCTTTCGGCTATTAATTCGTAAATAAAAAGATTTTTAAAATATTTTATAACTCTGGATATATTAATTTTAGACTTAGGATATGTTTAATGGTTTTTAAAGACTAATAAATTATCTACCAAAAACATAAGAATATATAAAATGTTGTGTTTAAAATAACAAAGCTGCATATTTATCCATGGAAATTAAACACTTAAGTATATTTAAAAATAATTTTGCATTATGCAGCTTGTGACTTCTTTTGTATTAATTTTTTTGTATCTACTCCATTAACAACGCTATGAAATAATTTGTGTCGACTTAATTTTGTGCAACTCAAATCTATGACGTTTATTTTTAAACTCAAATCTAAGACATTTATTTTGATTTTCTTGGGGGCATATTCGTAAATATATCTATTTAATAAGTACATAAAGTGGTCGGTCAAATGCCCAAAGCGTGGCAAAGGAAGAGAACCACCATACATACAAAGATAGTTTAAGTATTACAAGCGCAATTTTTGAGTTCACTTGACCACAAAAGTTTTGAATTTGAATATACATATCACACATAATAATCAAATTATTTCAAGTACACGATTGCATATACAAATGAAAATTTTGTTTATGTTTTTATGGGTGGTTTTCAAGAATATAATTTACCTATAGGTACGTAAAAATTTCTAAAAATTGCAACGCAAAGTGTACAAATGGAATTTCAGTGGCGCTTAAGTCCCCAACTACACAAATCGTTGGCGCATTCAATTTCCGACAGAAATTAACTTTAGTTGAGTTGTATTTCTTAATATCACCATTGAGGACGCCACTTCCTTGACTTTACTCCAATCATAGAATGACAAATGTAGAATATGCTTATGTAACTGAAGTTTTTCTAGAGTATACATGTGTGTATTTGGAGATATGTATATAAATAATGATTTTCCTGCACAAATCTGAGGACTTTTTTGGAAAACCTAAAGGGTGAGTGTTTTAGTTTAAAAACTAGACTAAAGCCTTTGCACTTTCTCCATTTCTTATAAAAAAAAAAATTATTAATAATTTATGAACCCTCTGTGGGTAGATAATTGTTGTAATTGAGTGTGTAAATAGCATATGTTTGCAGTTTTCATTTTTTTTTTTTACATATCTACAGAAGTCCAAAGATTATAGTCTATACTTCATAGTTTAAAATTGTTTATGGACACGTTTACGTGTTTAGATGTTTTATATCAGTTCAAAATAATTTAAGTTCACTTATGTATTACAATAATTGTTAACAAGTTTTGATGTACCAATGCATAATTTAAAGGTAAAAAATTAAAATTATATACAGGGTGTGTATAAACTGGCGGAAGCGCTACACGTGGCGATGTTCTTCGTAAAATTCTAGGTCGAAAATCTGAATACAAAAATGTTGTACCAAGCTACCTATGGCCTCAGCCCCCTTATTCCGTAACTTTTAAACACCAGCGTAACCACGCGTTAGTGGTGACTTCCCAATTCGCGTAGTTGATATTCCGTTTCTACTGAGGACCAAGAATGAACCCTAACCGTAAATGCTAGACGTAATTCACGTGAAACCGGCTCGACAGCCGCGTTTAAGGCTAAAACCCTGTCATTTCGACTTGTTTACTCAATAACATTTAGTGATTGGGGGTGAATTTTTATATTTTAAGTAAATTTTTGGAGTGTTGTATTTGTGTTGAATTAAAAAAGAAACAATTCTTAACAATAATTAAGTGTGTTGGATATTGGTAAATTTAGGAACGAAGCGACGAAATAGCGCTTTGGTAAGTACAGTAAATCTTTTATTTTACAAATTGATATTAATTTTGTTACATTTTTAAATCCGTAATATAAATATTATATTGTGTTCATTCAACAAGTAAATAAATACCTCATGTAAACTAGTAATGTATATTATTCGCATGACAGTATATTGGTATTTTTACATTTTTTCAGAATGATGGCCCATCTAACCTAACACATATTTTATGGTGGAACGAAGAAAAGAATAAACGCAACATTAAGAAATATGCAAACGTAACTTGCGAGATGCACAAAATTATATCAAAATTAAGTTTTGTCATATCTTTGTGTATTATTCACCAATTTTAATTTCACAGTCCAGCTTAATATATAAATTACATTGTATATTTATTTGTAACGATAAAATACTGCAATGAATAAATGCAATCAACTAAACAAATAGAATTACTTGACCACATCACTGGTCCAATTTAAAAAATACCCATCCAAAGTGCTGACCATTGAAACAAAATTAATTCAGTAAACAAACTATAAGATAAGAAAACTTTACAAAATCGTTGTGTAATATAAAAATAGGAACAACTTTAAAAAAAAACTACCATAAATTCTTTAACGTAGACAGAGTGTACAAAGTTACATGGCGGTAATTTTTAAACAAATACGCGTTAAGCACTTCTTCTATGGTTAAGCACATTTCACTTGTGAACGTGCGCAGTAGGATTTTCTGTACTAACTTTCCTAAAATAGTAGATACCCAACTTTAACTTGGGTAAACCCACCGTGAGTTACCACCGGTGGGTTAGAGCATCGCTTTTCGTAGAAGTGGGTCATATTAACAAGGTAGTAATGAACTTGCATTTCCGTTAAATCCAAAGTTGCAGGTACCATTTAGAAACGTGTAACGCTTCCGCCAATTTATACACACCCTGTATTAAAGTAATATCGCCTGAAATGTAGGCAGCACAACTTACAGCAACTTAGTATTGATCAGTAAATGAACGAGGCGGCACACGCTAAATACATGATGGTAATAATTAATTATTAACTTAATAGATAGTTTTAATGTTAATGCACTAGTATAACAAGTTATTGGTATCGATGGTTTCTTTAGAAGATGCTCCATTAAATAACCGCTTGTACCACCATAAATCCATTTAAAAAAATTGACTTTTTGTCAAAAAACCGATTCCGCATCCTTCAAAGCCGATTAAAGTAACCTAAATGCTTAGATCATATAAACTACATGGATAACACTACCACAAAGCAACTAATATGTTGGTCACATATTCCAGAAGTATAATTATACTGCCTCTCCACATACGAAAGTATATTTCTATCTCGCTTTCCGGGCCCACCGAGTAAATCGTATGCGTTACTACGGTTATGCACGATATTTGAACTAAAACGTTTATTTGAACTACTAGTAGATGCAATGTACTCGGAGGGAGGATACTTCTTCTATGGAGGAAGGAGGATACAATAACATTAGATCAGACTGGATCAGACCCAGACTCCTACAGATGATGAGTGTAACCTCGTCGAAACGTCGAGAACTCGGTCTCTCTAGAGACCAGCAACAGACGTGGTTCGGCTTCCGAGAACCTAGTTCAACAAATTAAAACCGCAAGAACCTTTGTTCTTTAAAAATTGGAAATGTGCAAAAATAGTCTTGAAGGAAATAATACTAATAAAAACATAAACTAAAGCAACTGCCTTTGATTAAGTTTTTTACTTGCCTATAAAAATTGCTTGTAGGAAACACAAAAATTGCATTATATGAAATGAATATAGCGAGGTTGTTTTAAAAATTTATTAATACACTAACTCACACTTCTTAACAATTTTTACCGACTTACATAAGCACTTAATTAGTAAAACATAACGTAGGTATGGTATACTTGTAAATATAACAACAGTTCATTATTATTATTTATTTCTAATCGAGTCACTTCGACGATAAAATAAAAGGTAAGGGACTCTCGTTCCGGCAGGTTTCAGCACATGCTCTTCCTGTACAGGTTTTACCGAGGCATCATCGTACCTAAGCCAACTGGCATATCCAACATGATAGGCGTCAGTAATGTAATGTCCTTTACTTGCTTCTTTTCCGTCATGATAGACTACTGCAAAAAGTTTGTATTGCTTTTCTTTCGCTGAATAATTCGTTTTGGAAGAAAGCAATTCTGCAACAATTGTTAAAGCCAGCTACACATAAAATCTCGGTTTAAAGGAAACACTTACTCGTGTCGATTTTAAGGTCAACAGGAAAGTCCAACGCTTTTAAAATTTTCGAACAACCATCAAGTTTATAGTCGAAACATTTTAAATGAAGAACCAACACAATAGGCAATTCTGCGATTGTGACTTGTTGCCAAGCTTCTACCTCTTGATTTGTTCGTGACGATGTTACACCTTCCAGCTGGTTTTTACATACTAGGGCCTCCAACGCTTCACGAACAGTCAACACTTTCTAATATAAATTATAGTTATTAAAAACATTAAATTTGAAACATATTAACTTGTACCTCGATATTTAGCTGAAGAGTAAAAAACGGTTGAATGTTATCGGTCGACTGATCGCCTGTCCTATGAACCCTTGATCTTAGCAGCCCTCCAAATATATCACTTATTGGAGTTCGACTAAATTCAGTACGTCTTGTGATGCTTCCTTTATTTTTCGGCCCCATCACCTACAACAGAAAATTTAAGAGTGAACATGTATTTCAGCAATTTGCTTAAAACTTTGCTCACACGTTACATGTGTGTATAACAATTAATCACTCTCAGTCAGTTCATTCAAATTACAAGTAAAATATTTTATAAATGATTTAAAAGTGAAAAGAGTTTAAAAATATACAAAATTTGATTTTCATTGGCGCATGGTGCAGTTACAAGAGCAATTTATTGTTTAATGGTCACACGGACAAATTCCACAAATGTTTGTACAGTACACAGGGCCGTCGACAGAGTAGATCACGCCCTGAGACAAACAACTGAATATCGTCCCTCAGTGGCGTAAGCAGGGGTGTTAGTTAGGAGGATCAGAACCCCCCCCCATGGGGTCGAATTACTTTGGTAAAGGGACTGAGAGCTGTAAATTTTGTGCTCAAAAACTAAAAAATGATAGCTACTTCTCGGCTCTTTTTACTTTTAATAACTCCCCCCATGAAAGCATCCTGCTGCTTAAAAAACAAAAAGAGAGACTAATGACCTAAAAAAAGTCCACAGCTTTTTGCTTTCATTAACCCCCCATGAAAGCATCCTGTCTACGCCACTGTCGCCCCTGATGTGTTAGTATATCTATTAGAAGACAAAAATATTAGAATGTTTCTAATAACTATTTGGCTTTAATTGCAAGAGAAACACTACAACTTTTGTTTTGCATAAATTATTATTATATTATTGTTTAATACAAAAATAAACGATTGACAGTATTTCAAAATTATTTATTTGATAAAAGTCATTTAATAAAATTAAAATGAATTTTATTATTTTATATTTACTATTGATACCAAACGTTTGAAAAAGCATGAAATTAGCCAGTGCCGTTCGTCGATGGCGCAAAAGCGAGATGTCATAATACGATAATGCTTCTTATTTTACGAAAGTTCCACCTCTAAACTGTACTCTTTTCTCTAGTAACGCATGCAACGTTAACACTTCTACAAACAATTGGGCCCTTAACAAAATATTTGTTTTTTTTTTACATAAAAGATGTAAAGGGTATATACCCTTGGAAATTACAAATATTTTAAAAACTTTAAACAGCTATAAAAAATATTTTTAATCGGTTTCTAAACAAAATAATACGCGTTACGCATAATATCATAAACATTGTTTCACACTTCTACAAACAATTAGGCCCATAACAAAATATTTGATTTTTTTATATAAAAGATGTGAAGGGTATAATATACCCTTGGAAAATGGAATTTTTTTAAAAACATTAAACAACTATGTATAAAAAATGTTTTGCGAGGTTGCGATCCGACACAATGCTTATCGGTAACGATAGTTAAACAATAAACACACGTTTCAAGTCTTACGGAGCCCCTGTGAAGCGGCGCCCTTACGCAGGCTGCTTCAATGCTATACCCTGTCGACGGCCCTGTTTGCACACGTTCGACACGTAGTTGAATATATTAAAGGTAAGAAGCGCTCAATAAATTACGGGTGGATGCCAGTGACAAACTCGAGCATTTTTAAAGAGGGCTTGAAAGTGTTTTTGACCTTGGGGGTTTAACATTCATTTATAAAAGAAGTGCATCGAGTGTTTGCACATTTTGGGGGAAATTTTTTTAAAGTAAAGCCATTGGCTCATAACTTCATACACTCTTTATCTGCACACTAAATAATGATTATCTACCATTACATGGTTCATATTATATTATAACTAAAAAATGTTCACGAACCAAGGAAAAATTGCGATATATAATCTTAAAAATAAACTTAACAAACCTGCCATTCCTTGTCTCCATCCAGGTTGCCATTTTGATCATTTTCTTTTACATTTAACGTAGTACCTTCCACCATTTTTATGAGCTAAAATATTTAGTTTGTTATATTCAAAAATAAACCTATTGTTTTCTCAAGATACGACTGTCAACTACAAACCTCGAGCATTTCATCGTTCATTCCATTCAGTAAACATCCTAAAAATTCCTCAGCATCTTCTTGTCTTCCCTCGACCACAAACGTATCACTCCGCATGCCACTTAACATTTTGTGTATCCATAATGGCTCCAACGGTGTATCACAGTTAATAGAGAGGCTCTGATCCTTCTTCTGATTTTTATCAACTCTACGACTGACTCTCATTCCTGCAGGTAACTGATCAAACTGTTGGACTAATTTTATCCTAAACAAAAATAATCTCGATATAAAAACAGTCACTGAATACATGTAGTAAATCTTACATGCTATCGATAACAGGAGTTATTTTTTTCTTCTCTGTAGCTGCATTATAATTTTGGGCCAATCCATTAAACAGATTATAAGCCGGAGGACATGCTAACAGTGCTTGTAATATGGAATTAATGTAGCAGTAATTGCTTCTATTAATTAAGCCACGTGGCTGCAGACTAATTATACGATTGTCCACACCATGATTAACCAAATATTCTATAAACATTAAAACATGCATAAAATTAAACTCCAAACTTGACTGAACGTCGTTTAAAAGATAAATCAAAAGTTCGTAGAAACATACCTCCCATTCGATGAAGATTTGGATCATCGTAATTGGATTTAAAAGGTTCTTTAAGTATGTGAGAGTTATCTGGTGATGGTGGGTGCTCAGCACTGGCTGAATTTGATGTAAATGGAGTGACTAACGCCAAGGGTTTAGTAATAGAATTATCATGATTAGGTACTGGTTCGATCTGCACAGCAGAAGTTGATTTATTAAAAAGACTAGCCCATGACTTTGCTGAAGGTGATGCATTTTCGGCAGACAATACGTTTTCTGTACACACCAGTGAATCTTTTTCTTCCGAAGAAAGTTTTTTTGATTCCCTAGTGTTTATATGTAAATCTGAAGTTGATGGAGATACTGCTTTAGGAATCTGGTGAGACTCAGCATTTATTAGACTGTTTATTTCAGCAACTGTTGGAAAATGTTCATTTTGCATATTTTCAGCATTATTTTCAACAACTAATACCACATCAGGAGCACTGTGCATTTTTGTATATTGATTCTTATCATCGGGTGTAACATGTCCATGCTCAGTGGTCTGCACCGTGTTTGTTGTTGCTGCACTGACAGACTGTGTCGTTGAATTTGTGAAACCCTGAGTAATTTCCAATTTTGTATTTATGTATGCCTTGGATTTGTCACTATCGACAGCATAATTTATATTACTATTTACAACGAATGTTGTGAGAACATTCGGTGAGGTTTCAGGAATCTGCTGGGAATAACTTGTTCCTAAACATACTGATGATTTAGACGTACATTGATGTGCAGAATTATTCGGCGTTTGATTAAATTGTGGTGAATACATAGGGCCCAGTACCACAGATGTGCTTAGAGGTTGAGGAAGAGATTGCGCTTGGGCAACATATGGAGAATATGCTGTTGTCATCTGATATTTTTGTGGAAAAATTGGTGACTGAAGATTGGTTCGAGACGTCTCGTTCATATTAAAATTAGCAGTAAGAACTACATTGGGAGATGCGTTATATGTGGTACTTACATTTGAACATTGCTTATAAGGTATATTAAAATCTAAAATATCACAAAAACGTTAAGAAACAAAATGCAAAACAAAAGCTGCAGCATACCATGTTGGTCATGTGTATAACGTGGCGTCCTCCAAGGAAACTGTATATTGCGGTTATGAGTTTGTAGTGATGATAGAACCCAGTTACGTTCTTGCTCTTCAACTCCACTTAGGTCAAGAAATTCAATAAAAACCTGGCACAATAAATGGCAATGATTAACACAGGGCAATTGAAGTTACCACAAATTATATTATATATATAATCAAATACTCAACAATCACAATTATAGAAAAAATGCAATTACTTCCATTATAAATCACAGAGTTATTTAAATTATACAACTGTTAATATTTTGTTCGATGTCAGTAATAGCAATATTATATTAGTCAAAGTAATTTGACTTATTTTAATACGTACTGGTTCTACTTTATCCATTTTTAATGAACTATTTGTCTATTCTTGGCATTTTTATTATTTTATTAGCTCTGAATACCATACAATGCGATAACTAAAGCGAATTTATAGGTTAGTGTGCACACGCACCATCTTGCATTTGACAACTATTGACAGCTAAGTTTTACTAAATCTAATTCCTGCTAAATCCTAATCGCCAATACATAAACTCCAATGGGTATAATTATCACGACACAAAAAAGCAATGAAAATAAATCCGATCATCGTTGATATTACTACTTCACGTTCATTCTCCAAGATAGGTTTCGAATGATACAATTAGAAAAAAATCAGTCACACTATTATTCAAATAAATTTATTTCTATACTTTTATCAAAATCATATGCACTATTTTCATGTTAATAAGACGTCTTTCACTAATAACATTATATATACCAATGGCTAAATTAACTAATTAAAAAGTTTGATATAACACAATTATTGTAATTAACACAAAGATCTTAAAATTTAAAAATCGTTGGAGTAAATATCAGCATTTCTACGTTTAAATGTTTTGCGTTCTCGCATTTCAGTATTTAAAAGTGTAGCACATTTACCTCCACTAATACTACCGACATCAATAGCAACACTGTTAACTGAAGACATAGAATCTGTGTTGGAGTGACTCAAATTACTTATGTTTAAATTACGTTCCAATGTGCTTCTGTCATTAAGAATTTCAATGCAGCTCTTACCATCTACTTCTACATCAGTTACAACACATTTCGGCTCTGGAAGTGTTAAACTAGTTCTTGTAATTTTTAATGGAGATTCAATGGCTGCCGAAGTAACATCTAAATCTTCTGAAATGCTCGGATCACTTATAAACGTGCTATTATCAGGTCCATCTGCTGGTACCAGATTACTTGCTTTAATACCATAATGGGACAGCAACAAATGTAATGGATCGTCAACACCTAGCATTTTACAAAATGTTGTTGTTTGACTATTGACTTGAGGTACTTGGTTACTATTTTTTGTAGGGCTATGAGGATCATATCCTGGCACAGTTATTGTAAAGTTATTGGGAACAGCAAGGGCATTATTTACTCGTGGAGCAATGCTATTAATTTCTTCTTCTGTTGGAGAAAAGTTCCACCTAAAAATGGTTATAATTTATTTATCTTGAAATCAAAAATGAACATTTTCACTGAGTGATACAAACTATAAATAAAACTGTTCTTTACCGATCGGTCCCACCAACTCCTGGCATGTAATTGCACATATTCCTAATACTTAACAGGTGATTCGTTAAATACAAAATTGTTAACCATTCCAGATCGTAACAAATTTTAATGCTTGAACTAACATCATGAGGTACATCTAATACTTGTAAAAACCGTCTGTTTGGCAAGCATTTATCGAGAGCCAAAAACTTTGTTTGATTTTTATTAGAATGCTGAACAACAGCAGAAAATTTGCAATGTAAATGAGCCGAAAACCAATATTTGGGTTGTAATTGATTAAGTAGTTCCTCACACGGCTTACTTCCAAGTTTCCCTGATTCTATATCATCTCTAAAACATTAAATAACATAAGAATATCTTCTGAAATGTGTTTAATAATTAACTTACTTCAAAAAATTTTTGAATCGTATCAACTGATTAACATTACCGTATTTACAGATTCCTGATGGCCAATCATGCGACAGAAAAATATCAATAGGTTGAGATACTTGTTTGAGCCTAAATACATCTAAATTGCGAATATGATACACACTACGTTTTGTACTGTTATCATAAGGGCACAATTCAAAATGTCCTTTTAAATAATCATGTCCTTTATATATTCCAGACAATCCAGCTATTCTTACTCCTAAAATTAGTTTACTCAGATTATAAACACCAAAATTAACATTAAAATTTATTTTATGAATATGTTGCCCATACCACTGAAAATAAATGCCACCAAAATATAAACGACATATCAGCTCATTTACCTGCAACATTTATAACACTAGCATATCCTAGGTAATAAATATTTGGTGCAACCCATCCCCCATATGATAATTCTTGTAAATAATTGGAAGCTTCATGATTACCTCCAATAAAAATTGTTAAAACTGGCGCTTGCTTTTCCCCATTGTAATATCTGCATTTAAAAAATAATTAGTGTTTTTATTTGAATCTGCTCTTACCAGTATCGATACTAACTTATAAAATGAGCACATATTTTGATATTTTGCAGGAACAGCCATACAAATTAAGTCCTGCATATTTCTGGTCGACTGGAAATCCCCGCAACAAATCAGTAAATCCACTTTTATTTGTTCTTTTTCTTCCAGTGCTGCTAGAGTTGAATATATAGCATCCAGTTCTCCATGAGCACATCCTTCGACAGCAATTTTCATTGTGAATTAATTGCACGATGGAACTTCTTTAACATTTACAACCTACAAAATATTGGTATTAATTTAAAGTTAATTCTTATTTTTAAAAAGTATTTGAAAGTGATAAATAATTTGTTTTGTAACGTTTGAATTTGTTCGTTATTGTTAAAAAACCATCAGCACTTTTACTACTGAAAAAAAAAGGTTTTATGAAATCGCTAATTATAATTCTACCACTTATTATATTGCCGACGAAGACTTCGGTGTATATGTTTGGGTAACCTGACCACGAAGTTAATTTTGAATAATATTTGTTTACGCATAACCTAAAACTATGGAAAAATTATAACCTGTAAATCAATTCAGTTACGAAACCTCAGCCTCTGACACTCACTACAGGTATATCAAATAACAATAAAATTCGAAAACTTAGAGCAAGATCATATTATACACAGATAATAATTAATTAATTCGATTAAAGATTACTGTCTGATATAGGCAACCTCACTTACAGCACCATATTGGTGATATAATATACAGGGTGTCCTAGATGACCCGAGTCCGTAACTTATTAATAATTTCAAAAGTTGCAGGTTTGCTGTTTAACACAAAATATCCACCGCTTTTGTTTTACATTAAACCGGACTTTTTGAGCAATCACATTCACCGGTCAATGATGCATCGATCAATCAAATGAATCGTTGATAGAATATGACATATATCATATAATATGATTGATTATTCGTGGGTTATTCTAAAACACAGACAGAAATACACTTTAACATATCGGGTGATCAACAATGACCGAAAGTATCCCAGTGTAAAACTAGGATATTTTCGTTTTCTGTGACGTTCAGGTTGACCTGTCATTTGTGTGTGGTTTTCCTACGTTTTCCTACGCCACTGGTTTTCCCCTATGGGTTACCAATCCATTTTGATTTTTATCGTTGCTCTTCAACATTGTTAAGGTCTTTTAGTTATACTGCTACCTTCAGTTCAGTTTTTGCAAAATATATAGATACAAGATGGTTTACCCGGCGTTGCACGGGCGATTACAATTTTAATTACAGTTTTAACTTGAATAAGCCCAATAATTCCAAATCATACACAAATGACATACTCTGATCAATCATCTTTTCATTTTCTTATAATTCCTTAAAAAATAACTATTTATTGCTTAAAAATTGAATAATAACTCAAATTTATTTTCTTTCGTCTTGCTTCAATTAAAAATGTACTAATAAAAATAATACTTCATGTACATTTATTACTAATTGTATACAAAACAATCTTTACTTGTGAAATACACCGCGCCGTATCGTGCTATGACCAGGTATTTGCCGACGTAAGATCGAATCCCGTCCAAGTAATTTTTTTTTTTTTAAATTGGTAATATGTGCTTGTACTTAAAGTTTGGCGTTAGATCTGCAAGGTCCTAAATAGTAACTGTGCAAAATTTGGTCCCGATCGGTCAACGGATCTAGGATTGTATAGCGAACAAACAAACAAACACACAAACAAGCTCTTTTATATATATAGATTTTGGATTTTCCGTTATTCCTTATTAGTTACCACACATCATATTTTTTAACAATTGAAATTATTCTTTTAAAAAATATAAAAAATTAAATATTTAATATCGGTGTTACATGAATTTAACTCGCTAGCTCTTAAATGTTTATGCTCTTAATTATGAATAATAGTGCTATTTAAAGTTTTTTGCATAAAATATCGATGTCATTACGTTGTGAAACCACTCTAAAAAGAACATCATCAATTATTTACACATTTTTAAAGGCATCAATTTTACCATTAAATTACTTGTTGAATGCAGCAGTAGCTACTATGTGAAGTCATTGAACGCAGCACATAGTAGTTTTTATAAATCGTGGTAGATCTAATCAATTACACGTGGTAGTCTTCTATGGTGGTAGTTGCAATAAAACACTGTCGCATACATTGGTTGAGGTTACTAGAAAGCGCCAAGACATTTTAAATTGCTAAACTATTAAAATAATTGTTAATGACGTTTTTTTGACGTACCTGCCGATTGAGATATTTTACGCATTTTAAATTCTCATTGACAAACACAGTAATGCATTGTGCCAATATACTTGTGAGTTGAATTTCGATATAAATGTACTTCAAAATGTCAAAAACACTCACGTTTGTTACTGGTAACGCTAAGAAGCTGGAAGAATTAATTGCTATATTAGGTACTTCATTCCCGCTACGAATAATTCCTCAAAAATTAGATTTGCCAGAGTTGCAAGGAGAAATAAATGAAGTTTGTATAAAAAAGTGCGGGGAAGCTGCTAAACATGTAGCGGGACCTGTTATTGTCGAAGATACTTGTTTATGTTTTAATGCCTTAAAGGGCTTACCAGGACCATATATTAAATGGTTTTTGGAGAAGCTGGGACCAGAAGGACTATACAAATTGCTAGCAGGATTTAACGATAAAACAGCAGAAGCCATTTGTACATTTGCTTATCATGCTGGAGGACCTGACGATAGTGTTATTTTATTTCAAGGTAAAACACTGGGTGAAATAGTATTACCTCGAGGGTCTACAAATTTTGGCTGGGACCCGTGCTTTCAACCAATTGGATTTGACAAGACTTATGCGGAAATGACCAAAGAAGACAAGAATCAAATATCCCATAGATATAAGGCATTAAAACAGCTACAAGATTATTTCCAAAATATGGTTGACATGTAGATAACGTATAAAAAAATAGAATATTTGAATCCCTTAAAGATGCCATTTCATATTTCACCTTTTTATTAGTTACTAATTCTTGCATTTTAATATTTTTTCTGCTTCTGTGCTGCAACAGTATTGTACGAAATTAGGAATGTTCACTGCCACACATCTAGCTCATTCATCGAATACAATTGGCACAAAACACAAATGAAAGTTAACAGATGACTTGCAAACGTCTATGTTCAACAATTCAACTCACTCTTTGGTTCAAAAATAATTGTGTGGTAGATGCTTTATTTATTAAAATCAAATAATACGAAATAGATTAAATCGGGGCCATCGTTATACTAACTCATTGAATTTTTGAGTGGTGGAGATAAAGGCTGATGCCGAGTATAAGTCGCTATAATACTGTATGCTTTGCTGTAGAATATAACGTTTATAATTAAATAGGAGTATTACTATTTTTTTATTATATTTTATTTATAATTTATAGAAACAAGTTTTATTAATGTCTTAATATATAATAATTAAACGATGTTGTGTAACTACATTTAGTGGCATTTTTGTTATATAATTATTAAGCATTCTGAAACAATTAATTTAGAAACATGAATGAAATTTGAAATTATGTTATCATCTTTTAAATTTACATCGATGTATTCTCTTATAAAGCAAATTATTGATTCACTGTAATTATTGATTTAAAAAAAAAAACACTTCACCGCAATCGATTGTCACTATTGAACAATGTTCGTAATGAAGAGAACTTAGTATGGTTAGATGTGAGGGTTCATTTACAACTGTATGATTTGCGATTTATCTTACAACTGTTTTTTAAATCGCATTCCAAAAAACACCGAAGTAAAGAAGGCTATTACGAAGCTGCGATTGGTCAAGACCAAAGGGGCTTTCAAACTAAAAACAAAATTTAGGTGTAAAAAGGGGTTTAAAGAAGTATTTTTTAAAGGTCTTGAAGTGGTTAAAGTTGTAAACCAATATGTATGAATGAATAAGATTTACAGCATGTCGTTTTTTTTTTGTATCTATGTTATTCGTGTTGAAAATCGACGAATACCATTTGTAGCACATAATAATATATTCATGAAAAAGTTGTATATCTTGTGGAAGGGACCAACAAAAAATTAAAAAGTAAAGCAAAAATTTGAAAAAAATTACGTAAACGGTTGATTGATTTTTTTGCTTATGTACCTCACCATGAAGTTGGATATACAAAACTTTGTTTTTTAATTATCCCATATTAAAGACCAGCAAAAAAATTTAGATGTATAAAGCAAAAATTGGAAAAAAAGCAAACAATGATGACTTAAAAGTGTTTGTTGGATACAATTTTTTTTTAAATTATCTCGTATTAGAGACCGGCAAAAATATGAAAAGGTACAACAAAAACAAGCAAATAATGGTCGGCCTTTATCCCCACCACTTTTCTCGCATTTTTCAGTAAGAAGTCGGCCCGCTAGTATAACGATGGCCCCGATTAAACCTAAAGATGTGGTAACTTAGTAAGACTTGTTAAGAATCGGAATGTTTTAATTAAGTAATAGGTAATGTTACCAATAATTCCACTGTTAAATTCAAATGTATTACTATCAATAAATACGTACACCACACATAAAAACTAAGGCATGATGAAATTGAATTATATTGCAGTCAGTTATATACAGGATTTTTAAATAGTACTTTCGAGTATTTTTTTAAATTTCTATAAACAACTATTGTTTCCATTTAAGGTCCACACACATTGGCACGATCTCGACGCGGCTGCGATCATGATAATAATTGGTAACCAGGTTACTAATAATAGTGGTCGCGCCGGTGTGATTTGACTTTTAAGTGCAGAGATTGAATATGAAAATACCACAAATAAAAACACGTATTTTTAATTGAGATTATTTATATTATTAAATGAAGCACTTAAATAATCCAACAATATATCAAATAATAGGAAAATAATTACAATACATCACTAAAAAGTAAACATGTAATTTAAAACTATTTTCTTACATTTTTCAAAGTACATAAGTAAAACACTTTAAAAACAAGTTCAGTTTTTTTGTGGCTTCTCTTCGATAAGAAAACGTTCTGTATTTGTGTACAACTTCTAACTTTTAACGTTAACTATAATACACAATTGCTTTCTAGTAATCAAACACCTTAACAATGAAATGTTTCATTTAATAAAGCAGTGTCAACGTTAACACCTTCCAATATTGTAAATTATCATAATTTATAGCGCAGTAAAACTGCCAAAGATTCGTTTTAATAATTAAAGCTATAGTTCATCGCACATGTTTTTTCCAGTGAGACATCATAGTAGATCTGGACACAAAGGTTTTTCCACAAACTTCACACGCATAAGGTCGTTCTCCCGTATGAAGTCTTTTATGAATGGCCATAGGAGAGAACTGCGTGAATGTCTGGCCACACTGATCACAACTAAAACAAAACGGCAAACTTTATTGCCATATATGTATCATCAAACTGGCTATGACTTTACTTAATAATAGTTAATATGCTATCACTGCATATGACTTAAAATGACAAAATTTTACAAACATTTTTCAAATATTGTTCCATACAGTGCCTGAAAAATTTCAATGTTTCTTACCTATAAGGTCGTTCTCCCGTATGAGATCGTCGGTGACATCGTAAGGCATCACGCCTGGCAAAGGCTTTACCACACATTTCGCAAACATACGATTTCTCTCCTGTGTGCATTGTGGAATGAATACGAAGATCCACTCTTGTCAAAAATCCTTTACCACACACCTATAATTGAATAACGTAATGTGAGATAATCCTCGTAACTGCCTGTTTATAAAAACAACTTGGCTGTAATGAACGATATAACATAACTTTACCTCGCACATAAAAGGCTTTTCTCCTGTATGGATTCGTAAATGAGTCTGTAGGTAACTTTTTGATACAAACATTTTATTACACACTTTACAAGAATATTTTCTATTGTCAAGGCCAGTATGTACTTTCTGATGTGCCTTACACAAACCTGTAAATGTATTAAAATATTAAACAATTATAAGCAACATCATCCTAGATACAATGACGAGCAAAAAAAGTGGGGGTCATTTGAACGTTATTTTTTATTTAACATCAGTTCAAAATTACTGGAAATGTTTGGTTGACCTTTTTTTTGCTATATTAATCACACAATTGTGTACTGTAATTAATTAATATTGTTTAACACGTTAAATGCCACGTGAGTTAAATTCAACTCACACCATGTCGTGATCCGGGAGCCGTGTGCATTGTATAAAACCACGGTCTACTACACAGGTTGGGAAACTCCCACATAAAACCGACTGAGGCCGGTAACTAGTTCCGGAAATTATCCCACAGATGGCGATAAATCTAAGAACCGTTCGCCATAAAGTATCACTAGATGGCGATAAGTCTAAGAACCGGTTCGTGTACAAGATTTTGACATACTCATCGAGATTTATAGGCTTTCGCTAAAAAATTCGCAAAATTCGAATTTAATCAATCAGAGGATGTAAATTAAAATGTTTTTACCGAGTTTTTAAGTCAGTTTTGTTCAAAATAAGATCCCACCTAGTGCAAGCACAAGTTCTTAGACTTATCGCCATCTAACGGATATTTATGGCGAATGGTTCTTAGACGTATCGCCATCTAGAGGAAATGTATGTCGAAAAGTTCCTGATTTTTTGACAGGCTTTCTAACCTGTGTATAAAACACACAGCTTTGTGCCAAACCATTGCCAAAAAAAAACAAGTGTGGCACCAGGGCACACTCTCTTTTTCTGACGTGGCAGTGAACGTGTTAATTAATAATATTAACTGACCTTTGGTAATAAATCCTCTTCCACATATTTCGCACATGTAGGGCTTAACTCCAAGATGTCTGTTTGTGTGGTCCAAAAGAGATTGTTTAGTTTTAAAATTTCGTCCACATGTAGTACAAGGGTACGGCTTAACGTCAGAATGGACCCGTTGATGTACCATCAAGTAGCTCTTACACTGGAATCCTTTGCCGCAAGTTGGACATGACAAATCGTACTGACCTGCAAGACAAAAATTATACACAAAAACATATGCTACGAGGCAGGCACCAACAAAAAATTTAAGTCTTCAGTCAGTGTGTAACGTTGTGGTCGTGTCTAGATTAGCTACCTGTGTGTTTAGCTTCATGCTGAGCAAGGCCAATTTTCGATCGAAAAGCTTTATCACAAGAGCTGCATTTGTAGGGCTTCTCCCCTGTATGTTTTCTCATGTGTTCGGTCAGTTTGTAATTGGTTTTGTATGCTTTACCACATTCCTTACACACTTTCGGAGACCACTTCTTACGTTTGGCATTGCTCAACTCGGAAGAATCATTTCCTGCTTCGTCCTCGTATTCCTCCTCATCGTCAATATGATCAGGGTCGTTTACATCTTCACTATCACTATTACTTTCAACTCTAGTCTTGTTCCTTTCTTGTTTTATAGGAAGTGTCGCTCTTTTCAACCTCGTTTTTATTGGCTATAAAAAAAATCTGTAATAAAATCTAATAAATTTGACATTCTTTCTATAAATCATCAGCCTCAATTGGCAAAACCTTTACTTTATAACACTTTTGAATATACGTTTTTAAATCCAGCTATTGTTTAGCACATTTAAAAATCTTGCACCGTAAACATACTTATTTATATTGGTTGGTCCCTCAATACTTTTTAAGATTAATAGATTTTTCTTAAACTACGGCACTGACATAAATATTATTCAATAAAATTACCTTAACATCTTCATCTCCCACACTGTGCACTTCTTTCCAGTGGGAGTGAAGAGCATCTTTATTAGTAAAAACTGCAAAGCAGTAAGAACACTTATTAAAATGTGCTTCGTAATGCATTTGAAATTCTAATTTTTCACTATAAGTCTTTCCACACATGTTACAATAAAACCAATCACCCTGATTTGTTGCTACATGAGTCAGGGTATCATTCATAGTACCACGTTTAGATTGCACTGCTGTGTGAACGAATATTTCTCGTTTATTATCCACTTGTTCAGTTTCGTTTATCGCATCATCGATGAACAAACAATTTTCGCTATTATCGTCTGGTTTACTATCTTCTGTGCTGGAATGTATTGCTACACTATCAACATCTTGACCGAGTTGGCTGATATCTTGGTCTGAACAGTGCTTTATTGTAATACCAATTTTGTTTGATTCACTTATATTATCACTCTGCTAAAACAAAATATTTACAGCAATTATGCAAACACAATCGACAAAATCAGCTACAATGCTAGACAACTTGATCGCTTACTTCTAATTGTTCTTTGTTACGTATTTGAGATTTTGGAGATACAGATATATGAACTTTGTTATTACTAGCTTCGTCTTTGGTCAAATCAACATCTAAACTATGTTGTAAAGTGTATTGTTCCGTCAATATTTGATGTTGTTGTATCAGATCCAGATTGCCTTCCGTGTAACGAGTAACACCAATTTCATGAACATCATTTGTGGTTTCCACCATAATTGCTTCCTGAGTACTTAAGCTGTGATTAGACAAGTCTTGGCTGCTAAGCTCATGATGATTTAAATCAATAGTGTCTAAAGAATGAGCATTTATATTCACGTTTTGATGTGTGAGGATGATTTCATGTTCTACTATAACATTTCCTCTCTGTTCTAAGTGACCAAGGTCGATTTCACCGACTGTCTGTACATTATGGTCATTTAGCAGTTGATGTTGCTGAACCATTATCAAGTCCGATTCATTAATTACCACATCCATCGACTGAGTCATTTTTACCATCTGTTGATCACTTTGTAATTTGACAGCATTTACTTCCTTATATAAATCTATGAGCAACGTTTCGGTTCGTAAAGTACGTTCTCTAAAATCGAAGAATAACTCTAATTTGTACAAACAACTCTCGCAGATCATTTTTGGGAGTTCATCGGTTTCATGTATCTATAGCAAAAATTCAAATTATTATTATTAATACGATATTTACAGGAATTTTTGATGTGCTGTACAAAAATTTGTAAATATAACCTACAACTAAGTTTACATTATTACATTTCTTTCCTATACCTGAACAGGAAGACATGTTCCTATTTTCTTATTGACTTGCCGAATTGCACCTTCATTTTCAAAAATATTTATAGCAAGAACCACCCCAGTTTTTGTTGCACACAATCTACATAAAGCAGCATAACTCGTGGTATCGACAACAGCCATTTTGACTACTAACAATCCAGAAAAAGTACGTATGCCTTCGGTGGCAATCACCCCTCAATTTAGATTTTTAATTGCTATGAATCGACAAAGAGCAACAAATTAGGCATAGCTGAAAGGACTGCAGTTAATGGCATATTGTTTTGGTTAACTTTATTTTTAATTGCAATCAGCACTTTTGTAGAACTGCTCGCCTCCAACAAAACACCAACTGCGCACCAAATAACGCGCGCGAATAGCAAGGGTGAAAAATAAAACCGGTAAATTCAAAATGTGATAAATTATGCACATCTATATTTTTTTGTTTTCCTCATTTCTAGTTTTCCACGGTTTATCAGTTACCTCAAAACTTATTGATAGTTAACTTTTTGCTTTTTGTATATTTGATTTTGAACTAATAATGCTTGCTTTTAACCCCTTACTGCATGACTTTTTAAATTTTCAAATAAATTTTTTTGAATGTGTACAATATATTACAGAATGCTAAAAAAATGTTAAAAAAATTTTATTTTTATTTTAAGACGAAATTTTTTAACTTTTCTGTTTTTTTTCTAATATGTAACACCATGCATATATACTACATACATAATTTTTATTCATAAAAATTAAATGATTTGGCACAAAGGATTTAGACGTTATTATAGTAAAAAAAAATTACACGTCGAATTTATAATGTAAATAAATAAAATGCAATAACATAAATTTACCCAATTTGCATAAATGGCGGTAGTAGGCGGGAAATGTTAAGCTCTTTGACGTTTTTTAATGTATATTTTCTGTAGTTCAACATAGATGGCGCAATTTTTCAAAAATGACGCGTGAAACTGTATATTGTTAATATACTACACTGTAGATGGCGTTACTATATGAGAACTATGACTAATATCGCTTTATATCGTACGTATCATATCGCACACCCAGTTCAATACCGCCGTAACTGCAAAAATCTTTGTCTTCGAAATATGGTGGTATTGCATTGCTAAACATGTTAACTATGGAGTGATATAAAGCCACATGTAGTAAAAATATAAAAAATAGAAGGTTAACGTTGTATGGCTTTATAGTATAACTCTATAGTTAAAATGTTTAGCAGTGCAATGCCGCTGTATCTCGAAGACGAAGACTTTTGCAGTTACGGCGGTATTGAATTGGGTGTGCGATATCTGATACAATATGCGGTAAGGGGTTAACTCAGGTAATTACATTACCCGTTGCTAGGATACGTTCTATACAACACTTAATACTTTAGTGAGATTTAGCAATTCAAACTTTACTTTCAGTCAAATGGGTTTACATTAAGAAGACTATAACCATGACTTAATGCACATATTTAATTATCTAAAGCATTTCAGGAAGCAGTAAAGTATAAAAAGTTTACAAAATGTCGGATATAGAGGAAAATGATGAAGATTTAAAAGCTTTATTCGAAATGAAACAACCTGCTTATGATATGTCCAATCTGAAAGAAAGTGAAACTTTCAGGAAGATATTAATGACTGCTGATATTTCCAACTACAACAGATTTTCCACGCCAAAACCAGCAATGGCTATGAGATTAGGTACATCTAGTGGGGTGCGTACTTCTAGATTAATTTGGTATTTCTTTGTATTTATGTTTATTGCAGACATTTTTTATCAAATAAATTATCGTGCACAAAAAAAGCCATATTTAATAAACACTAGAGCAAACCTATTTTTAATTCAGATCTCTCGTACGGTCTTTTAATACTCGATTATGAAAGTCTTTACTGCCCTGTATTTTTACTTCAGTTTCATAGACAAGACACAGCTATGTTGCCTCGAACTAGTAATAAACCTGGAACAGGTTTTCGACCCATAACTGGTGGAGATGCTGTTAACAGACCTATGACAGCAGTACGTGGAGCTGGCTACACTTCACAAAAACAACTATTTGATCCTCTCAGTCAGGGACCGTTAGTTGGTACACCTCCATTAGAGCTACAAAAAGATGAATCGTAAGTGCCTGGCAACATAAGAATTTTTTATAAATCAATATAATTTTGCTCGTAATAGTCCCGAAGAAAAAATCCACATCCAAGAGCGCAAAATCATGCAACTTATGGAGGAATCTTGTGCTGCAGCTAGTGAAGGTAATTTTAGGAAAGCCTTAGATAAAGCCAAAGAAGCTTCTAATAAAGAACGCAACCTTATACGCATACAAGAGCAAGCAAATCTTGGAGATCACCACAACATGGATTTAACATATTCTGTTAGTAATCAGATTTAATCAATATTTATCGAATTACGTTACCTCCTATAAAAAATATTGTTTAATTGTAGGTTTTATTTACACTGGCAAATCAATACGCAGCCAATGAACTTTACACAGAAGCTCTGAATACTTACCAACTTATAACTAAAAATCGGATGTTTTCAAACGCCCATCGTCTGAAAGTCAACATGGGTAACATTTTCTATAAACAAGGGCAGTATCACAAAGCTCTTAAAATGTACCGAATGGCATTGGATCAAGTTCCCTCTACCCAAAAGAATCTCAGGTAATGATCAAAATATTGTTAAATATTCTGAATGTGGTTGTTTTAATATTTAAGAATAAAAATTATGAACAATATTGGCATGGTTTTTGTACGGATGGGACAGTGGGACGAAGCTGTTTCAAGTTTTGAATATATCATGAACGAACAGGCAAGTCATTGTGCAGGACTGCATTTAGTTCTTTGTTGTTTGGCTCTAGATGATAAGGAACGTGTAAAAAATGCATTTTCCCTATTACTATCAGTGCCTTTGGAACTAGAAGACGATGAAAAATATAGTGCCGAGCAGGTAAAAATTGATATTTTATCACTGGAAAAAAAAACAAATGAAAGATACAAAGTTCATCATTTCTTTCAGGACAATTCAGATGATGTAATTTTAGCTGCGGCAATTCGTAATGATTCGCTTCACGTCTACGAGGCAAAAAAAAAATCGGATGCTGAACATTGCATTCTTACGGCCGCAAAAATTGTTGCGCCACTTATTGAAGACAGCTTTAGCGAAGGTAATAAATATACAGTTAATTGCTTCTAATACTAACTTATTATTATTACTACTTACTGTTGTTTGGTAAATTTTCGTATGCTCTTTTACGTCAACAATAAACAATAAAGAGGTTAGAGGGCTCAAAAGTTCGCACTGGGACAGTCTATCATCATGTATTAATAAATGTGTGAAATCAATCATCAATTTCAGGCTATGACTGGTGCGTATCGGCCATGAAAACTTCAGAATACGCAAGATTAGCTGGAGATCTGGAAATAAATAAAGCTGTTATGTTCCTTAAACAACGACAGCTGCCACAAGCTATTGAAACTTTGAAAGCATTTGATAAAGAATCGGCTATAGCCGGTAACGCTGCGACAAATTTAAGTTTTATATATTACCTGGTTAGTGTCATCTTGCATCTTCCAATTTTAATTTTTTCTCTTTAAATTTTAATTCATCGATCCATTTCCGTAGCAAGGTGACATCGAGAATGCCGAGAAATATGGACAAATTGTAAGAAATTCCGATGGCTATAATGCCGGAGGATTCGTGAATCTCGGGGCTTGTGCTATGGCAAAAAATCAACTCGATCAAGCCAAGAATTACTTCTTGACAGCTTTGGACTGTGATCCTTCCAACGTGGAGGCACTGTATAACCTTGGTATGCAGCACACATTAATTACCTGTGCTGATCCATTTCATGATGTACGAAACTGCAGGTCTCGTTCTGAAACAACAAGGACAGCTTGAAGAAGCCCTGGAATGTTTTCAAAAATTCAATGGTTCATTGGCTTTGCTACCGTGTGTTGTGTATCAAATGGCATGGCTATTCGAAAGATTGGGGGACACTGAAGCAGCCGCAGAGACGTACCAACAGTTACTTGGGTTAGTTCCAGCCGATGCAACAGCTTTACAAAAACTGGGCGAACTATACGATCATGAAGGTGATAAACAACAAGCCTATCATTATCATTGCGATGTGAGTCACTTAACATAATATATAGTTATGAGTGTAGTCATCATTTTTGTCCAAACTTTCTTTTTCCCCTTATTTACTTCCTTTAAAACATTTCTGTATTCATGAAATTTCAGTCGCACCGTTACTATCCGGCCAATTTATCAGTGATTGATTGGCTGGGCTCATATTATATAGAGATGCAAGTAGTAGAAAAGGCGCTGAGTTATTTTGAAAAGGCAGCACTAATGCAACCCAATGAACCCAAGTGGCACATGATGGTAGCGGGCTGTCACCGACGAAGTGGAAATTTACATAAAGCTGTCACTCTGTACCAAGATATACACAGGAAATTCCCCGAAAACACTGAATGTTTGAGATTCTTAATGCGTCTCTGCAGCGATCTGGGTATGCGAGAAGCCCAAGAATACGTCATAGAACTGAAGAAACTCGAGAAGCTTAAAGAGGTTAGAGATCGAGTAGGCAGCAGCCGGCCAGGTATAAATATTATGTTCAATTTCTCACAGCCAGTAGCCAACGTCGTCGTCCCCTTTTTTTATTCACAGCGTCTCGACTCAGTAACAGTGGTTTATCGTCGAGGGCAGGCTCTGGTTTCAGTCCTTTACCGGAATACAGTGGTGTCAGCAGCCCATCGAGTTCAGGAAGTCGTACTTTGAGAACTTCACGTATGGCACAAATGCATAGTGTCAGCAGCGCTGACTCGGGTTTCGCTCAACCTGTTATAGGTTAGTACATTTTATAATTATTTACCGTAAGCTTCGAAAAAAGTCAAAAGTTTTGACAACACCTCCACTTCATATGTTTATTTATTGTCCATTAGAATTAATTTCCTACCAGTCACAGTTGATGGGGCCGGCAAATAAAGACAAATCAAAATCTAGTCTACGTTGATAACCACCACATACACGTATTGCACTAAAATATACAAGTTCACGTAATCAATCCACAGTTAAAACAGCAATTTTTTAATCCAATTAGTAGCATAATTTTACTAAGAAATCAACTACCAATTAAATAAAACCTGGTAAATTAAAGAGCCTATAAAGTGCTCTCTCTAGTGATTGCTCTTCAAGAGCACACATAGCCGCTACACAATTTGATTCAGACGTGTTCGACGGTTCTCAAATTATAAGCGAACAGACAAAAAAGTTTTACACATAATTAATGTAGAATAACACAATTTATCAACTAACTGCTTCTTTATTGCTAGATGCTACGTATTCAGATCCACTAGGACCGTTGCCCCCACGTCCACGAACTGGTGCTGGTAAACCGTTGGATTTTGACGATTTTGGAGACGAACCATTAGGTGACGATCTCTTACCAGAATAAAACTTGCGATAGTTTTAATTATAAGTTTATTATGTGAAAGTTAAACAAACTTTTATTAACCAACAACCTGCAAATAACTAAAAGGCTGATAGTTAATAAAAATTTGATTCCCAAACAAAACTATAACAACAGTTCTGAATTAGAATAGACTTGTAAAAATTTGGAACATTGTATCTGCAGCATAGTTTTTCGTGTATAATTCCCTAGACATCCACCGATAATAAATAAATAGTTTTAATAATTTTTTTAAGGCCATACAATCTATTTACAGAATATTTTATAGTAACATAAATGACTAATGCATAGCCTAGCGAATCATTTTATGAAATATCGCAGATTTACCTTAAGACTAATATTAAAATACATACATAAATATCTTAAGATATATATTTACATATTTATAAATAGTTCTAGGTTGCAATGAACTATCAAATAACTCAAATTAAAATTTGATGCGGCCAACAGTTCTGATGATAACGCATGTTGTAACATTCAGATGAAACAATAATGAAATTTTTAAAACAATAAGTACAAAAACTTCTACAAGTAATACTAATGTATACCCCAAAGCAATAATAAGCTTTCGAGCACACAACCGCTACTCAAAGCTATTCTAATAAGGCAAATTTTTTAATAAATTCAGTACTTACAAAATAATAAATCTGTACAAAACTTAATTTATTCACTATATCGACCTAATACCATAGCTCGTAGCAACGGAGGGACTTCTTTAGGGTCTTGTAATACTTCTAATAACATTTTTTCGATGTTTCTCATCACAGCAACTTTCTGATGTGGTTTAAGGGGATATGTGATTGCATTATTTGGACCGCTCTGCAACAGCAATAGATGTATATATTTGCTAACTCAAAATTTATAGAAAACTAGCCAAACATTATTAATTTCAACACTTACCTTATACCAGAAGTTTACAGTAATTGTATGACCACCACGCATTAACGATTCTACATGGTGCCACCAGTATATAGGAATATAAAGAACTTCGCCAGGCCCGACTACGGTTTCACAGCCTCTCGCTTCTTTAAATTTGGGAAATTTACTATAGTCTGGTCTATCAAAGTCCACCTGTTCAAAAAATAATTTTGTAATCCGCACATATTACAAAATAAGGTGTTTTATAACAAAATATACAATAAATAAATATCTGCTTATGCTATAATTACTCATCAAACGTAATGCAATGGTGTACAAACCATACTTTGACGATCATGTGGGTGATACACAGGATGTGGATATAAACAATCAAACTGCTCTGGAGGAAATAAAATGCATCGTTTGTATCCATGTACTTGAGCAAATAAATTTTCCTGCTCATCATAGTGACAAGGGGTTACGTTTCCTTCCATAGCTATCAGTAAAAGATTAGAAGTTAAAGCACCCCAGTTGTGTTTTGCTTGTTTTCCGTTACAAACATCCCAATCAAATTTTAAAAAGTCATGTACTATTGCTGTGCCCACGGTATTGTTTAAACCCTGCTGTAGATACATTCTAAAATTTTATAAATCAGGACCAAACTGATTCCGTAACATGCAATTACCGTTCATCCCCTCTTTTCCACTCTCTCAGTCGTTTCATGAATTCTGGTAATTTCATATCTATTTTCTTTGTAGGTGGTGTAAATTCAATGCCTTTACTAATTTCACCATTAGTTTTTGTTGCAATTTTCTTGTCGTCATAATATTTAAACTTGTGATTTCTTGACACGAATACTGTAAAATCTCCATTACCCATATTTTGTTCAAGATATTCCAAAGACCATTTTTCAGCCGATTTCACCAACTTTGTGCCAGTAAGTAACACCGGCCTCTACAAATTCTTAAGTGTTAAAAAATTTATTTTGTAGCCATGTTTTCATTTTATTACCACTGTTTACACACGTAACTGATACAAAATCTTGCATACTGTTTATAAGAGTTTTTTTGGTAAATAGAATAAAACTTACGTTAGCTGCTATCAGTTCATCTACTTTAGGATCTCTGTAGTCGAGTCTGGGTATTTGTTCCAGAGTAAGGTCATACTTGCGAAGTTGATTGGGATCCCATTCTTTTTTCTCATTCGCCATGACGACTTACTCTGAAATTTAATTTTTAAGTTCTTGCCATAACCGAGATCATAGTTACTTACAATTGTTTACATAATCTGCGTTTACAGCTACTGATAACAATGGATAATAACTTAAGCAAAACTTACAATCAGATGATGCAAATTTCCATAATTTAATCGTGTTGTAGAACATAATTTGCAATATAATTCACCAATAAAATTAACGTTTGCACTGGGTCAACTGTGTGATTAAAACTTTTGACATACGTTGCCGGTGTCACGTACACATACGTTTATTGTTGTAAAATTGTTATCAAAGATGCAATTAATTTATTTACACAAATGTAATCTATAATCGTATCCGAACTGATTAGATTAGTTCAATAACAATAATTAACGGTATAAAAACCGATCACGATTTAACATGTCAAGATTTTGATATTTATGGATAATATCAAAGTGGCAGGTTATCGATTATCCATAACTACTATGTGATGCAATGATTCCCACATTTTATAATTTTTATTGTTTATAAAAGTTATAGTGGGCTTCCGCAACGAGATTAGTATAATTATTGCAGCATTGTTAAAAAAAAAAATTATTATACAGTATTCTATGTTATATAAATCAATATTTATTAATTAAAGTTCTTAACTTTATTTATAAATATATACGTACAAATTATTGTTACAGATCAGATCGTATGCTAGCTAAAACATGACGATTGACATTTATATTTATAGTTTTATCTTTGGGTTGACTTATTTAAGCACAAAACCTTTTAGAAATGATTTTCGGCAACAACGTGTAATTGTTCTACAACAATGATAGTTATTATGTATTGTGACAATTATAACTTATAAAACATCAACGATGGCTAATGTCAAGTGACTAAAAAAGTAATAATTGTCATTTTGGAAGTAATATTTTGAAAATTTTATAATGGGAGGACAACCAAGCAGATCAAGAAAATTAACAATAGAAAATGATGATCCTACTAGCGTTATTAAAGTATCTGAAGATGTGGTGCAGCGATTAAAAGGACAAGAAGGTTAGCTAACTTTTAAGAATAAATTGTAAATTATTAATTTTTAAACTTGTTGCAGTCCCTATTGGTGTTTTCTTGTAATTAAAGTTCAAACACACTCTTGTTATGTTGATTGAATTACTGTCGATGTGCCCGTTGTCGCTGTTACATAATAATTATTTATACATTTTAGGGGTAAGAAAAATTGTTAATCAAACACCATCGTGGCCACTATCGTCAGGTGATGCACAGTTCGGTGGTCCTTATCCATTTTATGAACCTAGTTTAACATCTTTACAACTTCGACAGGAAAAAGAAGATGCGTTGCGAAATAACGATAAGTATTGGGAAAACAGAATATGTGAACTAGAAAAGAATCATGAAAAAATGCATGAAATTATGGAATGTGAATATATAAAAGCAGTAAGTATATGTTTGTTCAAACTCGTGAACAATTTAGGTTTATTTCGCCACATTTTTATATTCAATAAGTATAAAATAATAATTGTCAGTGTAGATTAATATATTTGTTTGTTTGCAGATGGAAGAAGTTAGAGGACAACGAAGTTCAAGTGACTCTTTATTAAAAGAAGTACCGTGTCAAGTCAACAAGAAAGCTGTAATGAATTGTTATAAGCTGTATCCAAAAGAACCCATGAAATGTGCAAAAGAAGTTCAAGCTTTCACAGAATGTGTCGATCAACAGCGGGCCACATTAGTAGCAAACAGAGGATAGTATTAGGAGAAGGTAGCTTCAAATTTTAATAGTATTGTAGAAACTACATTTGCAGAATAACAATAACTATGATCGTACAACTTCATGTAAATATTTAATAAAGTGTTGATTTGTATTTTAAACTAATATTTGTCGTTCACAAATTTCGTAATTTTTTATTTAGATTTGCTTCAATTTTTCAGCTATTTGAAACGTAAAGAGGTAATACACACACAAAAGATTGATTAGCACTTATTTAACAAAGAAAGGATAAAATAAAATGAGTAAATAAATTTTGGCTTTAATTAAAGTCATTTATAATATAACTCTGCTAATATTACATGCAATATGTTCCCATTAAATTAAATTATTTTTACAAAATTCTTATAATTATTATACTGTACACAATTAATACATTAAATCAATCATAAATAACGTAAGAAATATATGCAATTATTGACAGTCTCTGCATTATACAATTGAATAACGGCTAACTATTATCTTTCAATACATCTTTTAAAATTGAACTAGAATTTCTGTTTTGTCCAAAGTCTGCAAACGTTGGTAAAACTACTTCGCTCAGCAAAAGTGGTGAGTTTCTAGGTGTTGCACTACTGCTTGGCCCAACTTTCTCAACTTGTTTAGTGTTTAATAAATTGGGCAAAATTTTGGGTTTAGATTCGTTTTCTAAGAACCTAACGAATGCTTCTGATAGCGATTGCTGCGACATACCCTGGCCGGGAGTTAAACTTTGCGGTTGTAACAAAGAACCAAGCCAACTCTCTTGCTGCAACTTGTTTAATTTTACTTTTTCCGTTTCTTGCTGATTAAAATCTAAGACAGTGGCGATAATTTTTAGTATCTGATTTTGATTTCTAGTAAGGTTGGTGTTTGCATGCGAAGACACAAAACCTATTACGAGGTTTTTAATTAGACTCTTATCGACTTTCGAATCAGTGTGAGATGCAAGTTCTTTGTTCTTCTCATCGCTTCTCCGTAGTTTTTCATGGACTTGTGCAACTGTAAACATAATAGCTTTAGTTTTAATTAAATAGAATGGACACAGACATTTAGGAAGTAGCTACATTAATTATATTTTTAACTGATCTAAAATATACTTATTATTAGAATACACAGATTGTGAATTAATAAGTAAAAAGCAACTGATGAAATATCGTTAAATTAAAATGAAAATTATGCACCACAAATAATTTATTGGAACAAAACAAGAAATAAAACGTAAATCTCATTACTGATAATTATAAAACGAAAATTAATACAAACTCATGTGTTGGATGATAATAAAGAGCAGAATGCAAGTGTTACACAGGGACCGGCATCGATTAAAACCAGTACCTGATGTAATACTCACAATCTAATCCTTCTCTCCATGCATACATGCAAACTGACGTGCTGAAAAACCAATTTCATTAAATTATCAAATGAATTAAACATTTACATATAATAAAACAAAGAAACTTGGCAATAAAAAATAAATAACAAAAGCAAACAGTGTCAATCAATCATGCAAGGGCGACAAAATTGGTGAGACAATCAACTGCATTTGTTTTATCCCATTTAGTACTTTGAGGTACGAAATAAACCTCACAGTTACCAGATGAGATTAAAAAACCGCAGCCAAGCGTGCAGGGTGCATCACAATTACGATAGTGCAAAAATTAGTGCCAAATTAAGTGAACTACACTAACAAAAACATAAGCAGGAATTTTACAGTTTATACAGGTAAAATACATTTGTAGTATGGTACCGATGTACCTCGTTATATTTCCTCCTCTTTTTTTAAACAAATAATCAACCTATAGTTAAATCAAAATATTTCTGTTAATTATATAATCAAATTGTTATATTCAAATACAGTTAATAATACGCAAAATAGGGAAGGCATTACTAAAAATATACTTCTTGGAATTATTCCAACAAAATAAAAATACTAAATACATACACAAACCAAAACTATAAAAAAATATGCACAAGATATTGACAAATTACTAAGGGCTCTAACAATATGTATGTGGTTCAACACGTAAAATTAAATAATCGTAACAGCCATCCTCATGTTTTCAGTTAGTTCATCAAGTATAACATCGCAGTAATTATTTCTAGGTCAAAATGATGATCAATACATATAATACTAACTAACTACCAATGAAAATATTATGTTAAACATGCCTATTCTGAACTGTGCATTATAATTTTTTAAAAAAAATATTAAAATGAATATAGATCTATTTTAATGTTTAAATATAATACTGAACTTATTAAATCTGCAGTACCATCAAACAATTAGAGCATATCAGTTCACTAATTACAAAAATTATCCAAACCAATTAATAAACTCACAAAAAAGAATGAATTTATTTAAAGGAATATTTTTTCTCCGATCATATATCTGTTGTTACACGAAATGGATAAACCTGCAGTAATTTAAGAACCGTACATCTATATTCATCCTAAAATTTGTGTATTACTTAATATAGTAGTATATGAATATGAGTGAATCTACGATGAACTGGCGATGCTGATACAACCGAACGTGTTAATATCAGTCGATATTCTGGGATTTCAACCACCCAGAATTACCAGCTGATATTTAACGTGCAGTCATGCTACTACGAAATAATTAATTTGTACCTTGCATATTAAGAAATCATTAACACTAAGACTAAATACAATAATTATAAAAACTGTTATACTTTAAAATAAAAACTACATACATTCATATACTACAATGGTACAAAGCACACGAGCGCATTTAAAAGTAACTTACCTTCATCTTTCATTGCAGTAATTTGTTGTTTTGCATATTCTAGCTGATTCGCAAGCCTAGAGGCAGCTTGTAAACCCTGTTTGCTTTCTTCCAACTGACTTTTGAGTATGCTTATTTCGTTAAGTAGATCTTGCTGAATTTGCTTTTCTGCAAGGATCTGTTTACGAATTCTCTCAGTTTCTTGAAAAACGTCCTTTTCTTTATCTAAAATTATTAATGATATAAATAACAACACCGCAAATTGTTTTAAAAAAATGTTAATATTTTTTTTTTACAAAACAACATGAAAATATAGCAACCAACTTTTGATTTTGTTACTGACGTCATATAAGATATTTCATTGGAATACAAAAATTGTTTTTAATTTTTCAATGATATATTATCAATTTATTTAAAAAACGTAATCTTACCCTTTTGAAACTGCTCTAAAACCAGCTGTAAATTAGTTAAAGCTGCAGCTTGTTTGTTATGTTGGTCTTCAGCATCAGAAATCTTTTTTCTTAATTCGTCCCTCTGATTAGTAACCAGCTGCAACTGTGTCTGTAACGTTTCCACTTGCTGATTAGCTCTGATACTAACGGAAGTGTACAGCGAACTCGAATTCTTTTCCCTCTGTTCAATTTCGTTAACTTTAGCCAACATTTCTTGATTTCTACTCTCAGCCTGAACCAGTTCCTGCGTATACGCAGTTTCCATTTCCAGCAGATGGTTCCGAAGCCTCTCTAACTCCCTGTTTGACGCTAGCTCCCTTTCGTTAACACCCGATCGTTCAGCTAAAATTTTCTGAACATACGATTGTTCCTGTAATAAATTCTGCGCGAGAATTTCCGATTTCTCCCTTAAAAAAGCATTTTGATCGGAGAGCTTTTCAACAACCGCTATTTGTTCTTCGAGCTCGGCCTTCATTCTCGCTACTTCTTTCCCACTTTCAGAAACAGTATCGAACCGAAGTTCCAGCTTATGACACTTTTCTATTTCGGCAGATAAAATTTTGTTCAGGCGTTGTATCTCATGATAATATTGAACATTTTCGTGATTTTTTGATGTGAGTGAAGTTATCAGTTCGTTCCTAGAATTAATCAGTTCGTTAAATTGTATTTCGAGGTATGTGATTTTCTGCACCAGTTCTTGGTTCGAAAGAACTACTTTTTCTAACTCCGCTTTCGTGGAATTTAAATCAATTTGTAATTTTTCATGGGCGGATGTGTCTAAATTGGATTTTAATTCTGATAACTGGTTTTCCAATTCAAATTTCACAGCTTCTTCACATTGTAGATTTACAGGGCTCATGTCGTTAGTGGTCATCGACTGGTTCGCAGGTTCAAGATCATTTTTCAGCAAAGTTATTATTTTATCATTCTGCTGAAGAGGCAAACGCATGCCGCCACTTCCCCCAACTAAATTCTGACCATGATTTTGGGCTTCTTCCAGGACCATTAACTTTTCTCTGATGTTGTTATTTTCTTTAAGGGATGCATCCAAATTATCCTCAACAGTTTTTAGTGTGCTTTGTAACTGGTTATATTTACTTTCCAAATGTTGCTTGACTTCTGTAACAGTTTGCAGCTGCAGTTTGAGAGTAGTTTCAGACATTTTAAAATTCTGCAACTTCTCCGTTAGATTTCTGATGTGAGACTCCTGCTGTTGCACCTTTTCCATTTCTAAATTTAACTGTTGTTTCAAATCACCAATATCAGTTTCCAGTAATTCAGTTTTTCCCTCAGCATCCACTTTCAACAATTCTAGTTTCTTGTTGATTCTGTTCAACTTATCAATTTCTTTTTTGTAAGTTTCAAGTTCTTCCTTATATGTTTCCATATTTACATTTACTTCAGTGAACTTATATTCTGCGTTTTCGTAATCAAATCTTAGTTTATCAATGTTTGCCTTCAACTCCCATTTCTCTTTACAGCATGAATCGTATTTTGCTTGAATATTTTTTATTTCCGACTGTAATAAAATATTGCCACTATCCAACTGCTGATATTTTAAGGCCAGTTCGTTGTACTCGTCCTTACTCCGGCTCAGTTCCTGGCCTGTCATATTTAATTGTTTTTTAATGTAATCCAATTCTGTTTGTGTTTCCAAGTTGACATCCTGTTTTGAACTTTCTATATCGGCTATCATCACCTCCAAATCCATGATCCTTTTGTTAGCGTTCTCGAGCTGTGATTCCAGCAGTAACATATTATCTTCATTTGACTCGGATATCGTCTGCAAACCGGAGTTATTCTTGTAACCTTGAAGCTCGGCAATGAGCAAATCATTATTCTTCATCAATTCTGCGCATTCATCTTCATAGTCTTTGAGAGCTTGGGTTTTTGAAATTACTTCCTGACTCAAAATTTCTGAATTCTGCAATAGCTTCTCTATCTCGTAATTTTTTTCTGAGACAGCCTTGTTTTTGCCTTGATTAACTTCATAGAGTTCTTTTTCTAAAGCCTCGCATTTCCATTTATAGTCCATTAAGACTTTGATAATGCTCTGTATTTTTTCATTAAATTCGAGATCGTTATTTGAAAAATTTTGACCAAGAATTGATGATTCAGGGGGTAGCTCATTGTCCACAAACTTCCGAAGGTTTTCTGAAAGTAGAGTAAGATATTTTTTATGCAACCCACTTTTTTCTTCGAAAATTTTGTCATATTTTTCATTTAAAAGAACGTAATCCCCTCTAAGCCTTCTGAATTCATCATTTTGATCATCCTTATTACTTCCCAAAATCGGTATATCAGCTTTATTTTGTTTCAAAGTCAAAGTAATATCTGTACTTTCATTCCCAGCTTCATTCTTTTGTTCCAATAGATTTTCATATTTTTCTTTTATATTACACAACTCCAGTTGGCTGCTTTTATATTTTTCCATTTCCTTTAAATCATTTTCCAATAATTCGACTTTTTTGAGTAACTTCTCATTTTCTGTTTGAAAGTTAACACAATCAATTTCATTTCTTAAATTAACATCATACTCTTTTTTAAGTTTTTTATAATTTTGTTGTAGTTCAGTAAAGGCTTGGAGGTTTTGCAAAAAATGTTGATTTTCTTCTTGAACGTTTCTACAAGTGTCTTCAAGTTGTTCAACAATTTCTTCATTTTGATTGTGTTCCAGTATTCGTATTTCTTGCGTTGATAACTTGTACCTCTCAAATTCATCTGCTAAAATTTGATAATCCCTTTTTAAATCTTTCAGTTTATTATTATTTTCGTGATTTAAAAGTTCGAGTTCTTTCTGCAGACATAATTCGTCTTGATTTTTGTCTACAGCCATCTTCTGCGAGAAGGAATCATACGTTACTTTCAAATTAATGTAATCATTTCGGACCGAGTCAAGAATTTTCTGTTTTTCCAAATTCTCGTTCATCACGTTTCCATATTCCTGCTTCATGGCTTCATAATTCTCTTTGAGGTTGTTGTACTCCACCTGAAGTTTGTCTTTAAGAGTGACCAATTTATCTGTTGTTTGTTGGCAGTCTAGATCGAGCTGATCAAGACTGTTTGTTAGATCTTTTTTCTCGGTTTCTAAAATTTCGATTTGCATTTTCAAGTTGGATATGATTTTCTCGTAATTATTTTTGTTTTGAGGTTCATTTTGCGAATCAGAAGGCTCCCACGACCAGTTACTGGCTGTCGAGTTACTGCCTGGTTGACCAGAGGCATCGATAGATTGCTGGAAGAAAATTATATTTGAATATTTCCAAGTTAAAAGTACGAATAAATATAAATGTTATTTACAATGATATTACCATTGTATTGTAACTTCACTCTGAAATAGTTCTGATAAAATAATATTAAAAAAAAAATAGAAAAACTTTTAAACTAAAGCAATTGGCTTTTAACCCTTTGTACACACGTTATTTGCACCTATATACAAATAATCTGCCGTCAGTCGCTCAAATTTTGATTTAAAAAAGTTCATAAAAAATGGAAAAATTGTAGACTGCACTTTTTTTGGACGATCCGCGTACTTTTTAGGGGAAAAATCGAAAAAAATTGAAACCATTGCAAATGACTCAAATAAAACCTTGTACGTGTTTTAAACGCTCTGGCTAATTAACGGTACCCTCAATTCTCTCAAAACTAGAAAGCACGCGTTTAAACTTTTTAAGTTGTCGCAATAAATAATAAGCGGGCTGTTTTAACACGAAGTTGACAAACAAACTAAGTAAGCAGCTGGTATCATCTACATTCTACACTACATAGTACATATATTATATACAAGTGATACATATTATGCATGCGGGTCACAGGAAACCGTCATTGCCTCACAATAGCTAAAGAAATAAAGTATCTATAGGTTAAATAATGTCCATTTCATATCGACTTTGCATAAAACAGCATACAACTTGACAAACGCATTCTTACTTCATTAAATTCGAAAATTTAAAAAAAATATGATTAACTTTGTTTAATAAAGTAACGCTCTCATTATCTGACGCAAATACACAGAATGTTAATTATTGTACTAAGACGAAACCTCTGCCTTGCCAAAACAATTATTTATTTAGGGAGTGTGTTCTAGAAAGTTAAACTAAACTTATCAGTTCCGGTTTGCGAGAATGGGAAATGTTGACTAATGTGGTTGTAGATAAAGTCAATTGCAAAAATTACTTTGCAAAGTAAAAACGGTGTTTTCACTCTAGAGGCAGAGAAACAATAAATGTAACTTCAAAAACTTTTTTATGGCGATATAACCCTCCAAAAAACAAGCTTTTTAAGAATGATTCTTCAGGGTGGAGTAAATCCGCTGATAATTTGCATGTAATTACAAGGCTAAGGGAAATATAACCATAAAAGAACAACGAGCCACTGCCAAAGGATTTAGTAACAAAGTCTCAATATTGGAAATGTAGATTCACATTCAAATTCAATTTAATTCAACATCAAACTGTCTTTAATAAAATTAAAAATTGCAGGTTTCGGCATTATAACTGATATTAATATTTACTTACGCTTCCAGCACGATATATAATATTATATTTTCGTGTCGGGAAAAAAACAAACTATAAAATGATCAAATTACAACGAAATATTTCACGAACTACTTTAAACCGATACAAGACTCAAACGGATAATGTGAAACGTTTATTTAAAATGTATCTGCACATTTTATCTTATCTACGGCAAACAATGAAAACATACAAAATGTGGCATTTGGAGATTTTAAATTTGTGCAAAAATTAACGGTTCGACAATATTTATAAGTACGCACGCATGTACGTGTTAATGAGTTAATGGACAGTATAATTTTCATCACCTATAATAATGTAGATTAGATAAATTGATTTTAAATTTGATTAGTTTACAGGTAGGTTAACACCAATAAAGCAGCTAGTATAAAATAACGTTATTAGAACAATATGAACAAGAATTTCAGTACGACAGTACGTAACATGTAATACCAAATAAAATACTCGAAAAAGGAAATTTAAATTACCCACATCGCAATAAGGTGGATGATTTAACGGAAACTATTTTGAAAACGTGCATTAGATGTAACACTACACATAAAAGTGCAGGTGTTGTATTACATCAGACGTTGGGGTAACAACTACATTATTATATTACCCATATTACGACTACACGTGATAAGACTTAGACGCTATAAAAAAAAATTATCCGTTAAATTGTACGCACCAAGTTTAGCTACCTATCTTGTTCCGCTTATATCCGATAATTTACTTGTAGGTAAGGTATGTACGTAAATATTACATACCATGAATATTGTTATGATACCCGGTAAATAAGGGTGGAGAGCAGTGACCTTTACTAAACAATATCCCTGCATTAAAGCAAATAAAAAAGTTAACATGACTAGATAGATTTTTCGGAGGAAAATTTGTTATTGTTGCGTACATGTACCAAGAAAAATTAACCGATTCAAGGAGGAAGCTAAAAAGAGAAAAAGAGTCTTTAAACTAGGAAAATAATCGATATAAACAAATTTGTAGTAAAAAAAACATAGGAGGAACTAAGACAACAAATCTTGAACAGGAAACACAGTTAATATCTTAAAAACAGACTTTATTTTGCTTAAACGTTACATACATAATTTTATGTATTTTAGCACTATTTAGGGAAATGGTAGGCAATGAAAATTTTTACCTTCGCTCAAGTCCAAGGAAACGACTCCATCCACAAGTTGCTGCTAAACCCGTATGTTGCTGAAGAATCATTTCGCAAGTACGAATAAACACAAAAACGATACGGACGCCGCCACGTTATGCCTGGTACGTGTACTCTGACCAAAGGTAACTCACTTAATTACCAAGACAACAAATATGGAAATGAACAATTTCGACGCTATGTTAAAAAGGGCGACTCAAAACAAGGCGCATGTGCGCAGATAAGAGACTTACTTATGTTGGCCGCTAACGCGCGTTAAAATTTCCAGGGCTTTGTTTTTTAATTACGTCATTACCTTAAACAATGATTGTTCGAATATTATTACTTGACCTGCTCTGCTCTTGTAACATTATGCTGAAATAGCAAAGGCAACAAACTCTTATTTGAGTACTCCGCAAAAATTATTCGCGGTATTTGTACATTCATATACGACAATCAAACACAGATAAAGGATAATTACGATAAAAACTGTAATAAAATTCATTTTAAAATCAAACACTACGTGTGCTGTTTAGTTAGCACATGTACAGATTAATGATATCAAAAAAGTAAAACGTTGTTTTTGCGGATCCTACACGTGAAAAAATATTGAAAATAGAGCAGTTAACATAAATATGTTTAATTAAAAAATCGCCTATTTTCTTCTAGCATGGATCGCTTCTTGAAGAAAATCTATGCCAGTTTCGAGACTTTAGTCCATTTGTCAGTAGATTTTTTAAAAATTTGATAACTTAATAATCTACTGACGAAGAGATCATTAGAGTCTCGAAACTGGTCTAGTTTCCCCACGCGAGTTTCTTCACAGTTAATAGGACGAGTTATTTTTAACTAAACTTATTTATATTACACTCTGAGTAAATAATTCTTTTTTAAACAATTATTTTAGGTGTGCACAATTTAAATTGTGCTGTGTTTTAAGGTGTGCAAGTCCAATCATAATTTTAACAACAAAATAAAGATAAATAAATAAATGAGTCAATTTTAACACTAATAAGTACCTTTTCGGCTATTTTAGAGTGTTGGAAACAGTTGGGTCATACCATTTAAGTTTTATTTACAAAGAGGGAGCGCTAGCTTATCTCAGGAAATAGCTGTTAATGTTTATACAAAGCGATACCAAGGAAATAGCGACTAAGACGTCCGCTTGAATTTGTAACAAAGCCAACTCTGTCTGTCTTCCAGCAATTTTACATTGCACATTAGGGCCAGTGGCGCGCGTCAAAAAACGGCCCACATTTTTTTGTTTCGGTAAACGCATTTGACGTTTTTTTTTTTTGCAACGGAAACTTTGAGATATAATATCAACTGAAATAATTTTTTAAAGGGTCTTCGATAAACTTTCAACAAAATGTCACGGTCGTAAATAATTTTTTTGAACATGATCCATAGTTTTGGAGTAAGAAAACTCAAGGGTGCAACAATAAAATAAGCAATCACGTACCTTGTTGCTGATTGGTATGCACTTAACAATATTGGAAGACAAAGAGCACGACCCCCCTATATATAAGGTTCATGGTTGCTGTGGGTAACTAAAGATAAGACTAACCCCAATTTGGTATTAAAATTATACGCTCCAAGTGTTTTGTTTAACTTCACAAGCGCGCGCGCGCTCATACTATTACAAAAATTGCTGTTATATGTTATATTTGATGTTCACCCAAACTATATGCATATATCACATTCACAGAACATGTAGTTGCAGTGAAATGATATACTTCTAATATTTTTGTCTCCATGCACTCAAAATCTAAACATATTTATCAAATAGAATTCAACTGTTTAAAAAGTATTATTGTGATACTGAAATTCGTACACTAATTTATAAATTAGTTGGAGGTACTTATGAAATATTATAAAAAATTAACAGAATTAATTAAGAACTAAGAATTAATTGCTTTTGGGGATGCATGTACAGGACAAAAATCATTAACAATCTGTAACGGGACTCGACCTTAAAATGGAACAGCCTCTAAGGCAATAAAATGTGCATACATTTTTATTTTCAAAATAAAACAAACAGCTCCACTGTACCGGGTAAAGCAACAAAACAAATACATATAAATATTGAAAATAAACAACATATGTCACCAACATATATCTAACTGATAAGCTTTTACCTACCTAGAACAAAAATGGTAAAAAGTTTGATAGCAAATAGGTGATTGTATGAATAATGCCAGATGCTTGCAAGAACCAATAAAGTATTTCTAAAAACTATGATTATAGTCTCATACAAAAAGAATTACACCCGTTTTTTTACCCTTTTTAAGGTTTTCCTTTTAAAATTAAAAGATCTTACCTTTGGCTGATTTGAACCACCTTTAGCATGTGATCGCAACGACAAAATCTGAAACAAAAAAAAACAAAAACAACACAAAATGGAAATATTATTTAAATGAATAGCTTTAAAAAAAAACTGGAATAGTATACAGAAATCCATCAATTAGCACGATTAAATATAATTCCCAGAAACAAATACAACAATCAATAATATTAATATAATTCATCCATCTTGTAAAATATTAATAAATTTTTTTGAGGTACACATTTTTATGTATATTTAATGAAGTGTAGTATGAAAACAAGGATTATGTAAATATTTGCGGTAATCAAAAGTTTATTAATTGCAGATTACATTTTTTGTTGCAAAAAATTTAAGACAAATTTGTTGAAAGATCGACTCTTCCCTGCTACAATCTTGACAACAAATCAGTGATCATAACAAATTTCTTAAATGTACTAGAGTAAAATAAAATTAAAAGTTTTTGTTGTGTATTATTAAAAGAAAATTCTAATTGCACTAGAAGTTTAATAAGATAATGTGTTGGAAGAGTTTTGGCTTGTGTTACATAACAAACATTTTTATATTTAAGGGGCTTCAACCAACCGATATTTTCCTAACTATATATCGTGTGAATATTCTGGCATATTAAACAAATGGTATATCAACCATCGAGTGTTAAGCAAACTTTATTAAACAGCTAAAAATGCCATGTTTGTATTAGCTGATAAACTAGTCAAGTTGATCAAAAAAATTGTTCATATGTGAGTGACAAGTTCAAATATAATTAATACCCATAAAAATTTAACACCTGGTAATACAATGAAAAACACGCAACTACAACTTAAAAAACAGCATTCTGTTAATTGCTTAGGAAATGTGATAAATGCGACTTTATTACCCACAATATCTATATGAACATGGTAAAACAAAAAACAAGATTAAAAAATGCAATGATTTGTAAAAGAAGCTAAGGGAACAGCCAATTTGTTTATAAATGCATTGCACTATTAAAACAATACATGCAAAAACATGAGTTTTTAAGGAACTGCTAACAATGGTTAAAATTCCACTCAAAATTTTAATGGTCTGCTGTAGTATCGTTTTTATATGAGGGATAAGCTAAACAAATATTTGTGAGTACAATATGTTACAATATATTGCTTATCAGCTATGCTTTAGGTGCAATAAGTTTGAAAGATTACGTTTTCAATTATAATATTAAATTTAATTTTCGTACAACAATTACAGTCAAAATTACCCTTTACACCAAGAACAAATAATTTAACTTTGGATATAAAAACACATAATATATGCCTACTTCTACAAGATAATTTAAAAAAATTATTTAGCTGCGATCCAAAGTATTTTTTTTTATTTGTAAAATTCAGTATTTTATTGATTTTCTCCAAGATAGTTATGAAATTTTTCTATTGCTAATAAGAGAGGTACAACAATAACAATTGTAAATTTTTTGAGGGGATGAAAATTCTTGAAATAAATGTTAAGAGTGCACAATAAATTAAGCAAAATAGCTGTACACCAACCCACCATCCATACTTTTAAAAACTAACAGCAAATAATAGCATCGATAAACATTAATCGTCAATAAATTAGATTCTACTGATACCATTGATTACATTATTAATATCAGACAAAATTTTGATTTAAAATGTATAAATCTCTAGCATCACCAATCAATAATTTGACAAATTTCAAGATATGATGCATCAGCAATTAACGACTTACCTCCATTTCCAGATTCGCACAGATGTTTTGTAATTCTTCGATTTTTTTCTTTGCATCGTTTAGCTCTTTGGATTCTAAAAAATATATTTATTAAATTATTAACTGTCAAAATGTTGAAATGATATTGTTATCGTTACACCTTTCATCACTTATTAAATGTTAATATTTAAAGTTAATCATGAAACTGATAAAGGTAATTTCAAATATAACCTTCGAAAAAGAATCTACAAATACATATTTACTTTAAAATATGAATGATTAAAAAGTTGGGAAATTAAAAATATATGATTCCAAAAGATAGGTTATGTTACTTAATAATTGTTGATATTTATTTAGTTAAACAAACAATAACGGACCTTTTTGAAGGTAATGTTAAGATCGTTATTAGTACCTGAATTATCAGTTCCATCTGCCAAAACACCACTAGCAAAATTGGAAATTTGTCCCTTAATACTATTTAAGCTGTCATTTAAATGCAGCCACGACATTTTATTTGTATTACTGTGTTTTAAATGCACTAGAAATTTTTACTTCATTTATCCAAAAATTGTAAAATATATTTTCGTTTTAAATTTTGAATGACATGTCAACACGTAACCATTTATGACATCATGTCTACAGTCTACATGGTACATGTCAGTATAATGTATTGTTCAGGATTTTCTATTAGCTATTTTTCGCAAAGTAGTTAATCTAAATTAAGATTTACATTCAAATAATGAACATTGGTGTTGAATTTTAATAGAAAACATTCACAAAACAATACTATACATTTACACTACTAGTGGGCCAGTTGAACTACCAACGTTCGTTAGAAGGTGCTGTGTAAACATACTAAATTATTGTATAAAGTTTTGATAATATTTTGGCTAAAATTTATATTTTTCTTTCGTGACATTTACACTGGGAAGACAAAGCTTTATCCTATACTTTATTCCGTTTGCATAATGCCAAAGATCATTGAAATCTAACCTCCCAGTCAGGGGAAACTGATTCTTAAATTTGTTAATCATTAATGTGACATTGGTTTACCACATATGCATAAGGCATAAGGTATACGCATGAGCGTATACGTATTTACCTAAACAACAAATCACGCCATTTGTTGAGTGTTTAATTATTAAGTGTAAGTAAAATAAGGCCATATGAAAATAAAAATGAATTTAAACTGATGTGATAAGCAAACGTGTGAATTAGGTGTTGGATGCAAATAGTTCACAGCAGCAGTGTATAACATTTATGTAAGAATGATTTATTACTTTCTGTTATTACTTATAATTTGCCTTATTTTTAGATAAAGAATAGGTTAATGAAATAAGAGCACACCACACGAAAAACGAGTGCAGGTGAATAAAATATTTTTTACAAATCGAATCGTTATGAGTGATTTTAAACCGCGGTTCTTAAAGCCATCGGAAACATCATTGAGCTTCTTCGATAGAAACGATTTTGCTTTGGCTGAAACCACTGGTTTTGTATATAACAAATATCATTCTCAGTCGCTGCAGACACAACGACAGAATCTCCCAATTTTCAACAACCGCAATCATATTTTATATCTTCTTGAAAAATATCAGACATTAATATTAGTCGGAGAGACTGGATGTGGTAAAAGTACTCAAATCCCACAGGTTAGTCAACTTAATTGTATACCTTAATTAAGTATTATGCATCACTATTTACATTTGTAATTTGTAATTTAAATACGTGGGATAGTTACAAGGGGTTCAAGGTCTGTGTGACTGCTTCTTGTTAAACAGTACTTAAGGTCCAAATTTTTAATTGTTGTATATGCTTTATAGAATCTTGACAATTAAAAGCTGTAATTTGTTTTACAGATTAGTGTTATAAATAAAAAATAATTACTTTATTGGAGTATAAAATATTATTAAATAAGAATTAAGATACGGTAATACTTTTTCCAACTTATTGTTACAGTGCAATGGTCAATCCAATCACTTTTTGAATTTTGCAGTCATCGTAACTTTTGTCATTTTATACGCAACAATAACATCAAATACTAATTATCCATTCGTGGCGTTTAACTCTTTGTTTACTTTTTAATAAAAAATATCTTGTAAGATAACATTGTGTTGTCATTATAAAACGTTTTATTGTCGTAGTAAAATGTTTATAGCTCAAACATCATACATTTATGTCTTTCGTATTTTCAGGTTTACAACAATCAACTTATCAACATTACTGCATATTAGTTTGTTGAGACCAATAAAAATATATTTTCATAATTTTGTATTTGTATTGTAGTAAATGTAATTTAAAAAACTTATTTTGCATAGTTCTGCTATTCGTATTAAAATATTTTTCATGTTATGGTAAGACTGAGAGCCGTCCTACATCTATAATATTAAATAGGCCTACATTGCTGTTACCTCTTAATTTTAAATTAAATAAAATTATTAATAAACAAAAAATGATAGGTCCAGCATCACAAATCAGCAAAATTTTAGTATTAATATTAATTTTGGTGCTATTATTTTATTTATGGATGGATTTTAATTTATATATGCGCATACAAAACTACCCAATAGATCGTGGTAATGGTGAAAACTTCACTTCAAACTACAATGAAGTTAGTTGGCTAGGATGCGATTTTTCTCCACTTTGCGATGTAACTGTAAAGGCATTGTTGTTAGATCACACCAATCACTATTTATTTGCACCGTTAGCAACTGTAGTAGATAATATTTTTAAAATATCACAAATCGATTGGATAACTCCAAATTCGATAAGTTTTTTTCATGTGTTTATTGCCATACTCAGCGGTAAATGTATAAGTAGCGATAGCTTAGCATACAGGAGAGTAGGTGTTGTATTATTTGAAATAAGAACTTTTCTTGATGATATGGATGGGCATGTTGCGAGAGCTAGAAGAAATATCAAGGGAGAAAGATCGGAAATTGGTACTAGTGGATATTATATCGATGGTATTTGTGATGCACTTGGCTGTGTTGCGTTAATGATAGGGACTTTTATTTTTCTGAAAAACAACCCACCAAGACGTGGCTATATGCAACTTCCAACAATCATACCCACCGATAGCAAAGACAAAGAAACTGGTGTAGTATACAAGGCTAAAGTTACTACTAAAAAAGTGGTTAGGAAGATTTGTTGTTTCTCTGTACAGTTGCTAGTTAGTTCAACGGCTTGGAATCGTTATATAGCTCTTTATCAAGATATGTTGGAACGTAATACCGTCACAAAAAAAGAATTTTTTAGGCAAAATATTGTTTTCAAAAGTTCATTTTTTTTTAGTGTTGCCTGGCTTTGGAGATTAGTAAATGTACATAATTTAATACATTGCTTGTTGTTGGCTGTATTTTGTGATAAACTGTGGGATTTTCTGCGGTGCATTCAGTATATTGGCTTTGCTGTGCTGTTGTGTGCCATATGTGTCACTGAAATGCATATCTTAGACGTGCAGAATTTTATATTTAGAAACTTAACGGGAAATAGTACAAATTACTAATGCATTAATGTGTTAGGATAATTAAAAGTTTAATTCCAATAGTCCAAGTCGTTTCGTAATTATAATTTTATACTCGTGATTTAATTTTATTACAATCTTAAACATTTTACATTATTTTTATTAAGTAAATTATATTTATGTATAACACTGTTTAACTGCTCTGTGTGAACAATTAATTGTCTCCAAAAAACGGTATTTAAAAGTAGGAATAAATGGAGTTTTATTTTAAAACAAGTAATTTTGTACTGTTATTTTTTTCATCATCACATAATAAATGATTGTATTGTTCCTTTTTTTGTTTAATACTGAAATTATATTTTTAAGATATTAAGTTTAAACTGTATTGAAGTACTAGTATGTTTTATAACTGAAAATACTTATAACTTCTGGAGGAAGAATAGTTATCCATGATATTTTCTTTCTTAAGCAAGTCGTCCACCCATCACTTCAATACGATTCTGTACACAGTATTTAATTTTAATTTTGCCTATTTAAACAAAAATTAATTGAGTAAAAGTTAACTGATTCAATGTGCTATTCGCAAATTGATTTTAGTTGAGAATATTTTTTTTCAGCTATAATAACTATTCAAATACTTTAAGTTTAAATAAAATATTCGCTAAATTTCGTGTTGAATAACAACAATTACGTTTATTCTTTAATGAAACACTAATGGCCGGTATTATAGGTTCAGTTTAAACTGCTTGTCAAGTTTAAACTTAAGATTAATAAAAATAACCATAGCAACCTGCAGTTTATTTTGATTAATCTTAAGTTGAAACTTTACAAGCAGTTTAAACTGAACCTATAATACCGGCCATAAGTCTTTAACAATTATTTTAAATAAATAATAAACAAACGAACATCACTAGTAACGCTTAACATTTTTTAATATATATATATATATAAATAAACTAAAACATGTAAATTATTTCATTGTTTCAAGAATGAATGTATATTATGACAAGTTAATATTATTATAACTGTTTTGTTAAGAATATTTCTGTAATTTTTTATCGTATAAACTACCTGAATTTCTGCTTTTGAATACGTTAAAGGAGATTTACATCCTGTGTGTGATTCAGGTGCACATAAATATTTATAAAGCATTATGTATGTAAAACAAATACTGATGCTACAAGTGTTCATATTATCAAAAGCATCTTTAATGGAAAAGATTTAAAATGTTCCTGCTTTATGTAATAGTGGAAGAATTACAATATCCCACAGTCTGAGCTTTTGTACATTACATTAATAAAAACATGCGTAAATTATTGTGTATTTATAATAAAGAGATATTATATTGCGGCTTTAGATCTTGTCTGTCGATAAGTTAATTTGTAGTGGTTGAAGTTGTAACATTTTTTGTAGATTATATTGTAATAAAATCTTTAAAGTGAAAGTGCAACAATAAATATATATATATATATATATTTATACAGGATTCTCGTTTTTCGAGGGCCACTATGGGGATCTCGTAAACGGTAAGAGTTACGACTTCGGTTTATTTAGGGGAAAGTTGTATATTCAGATGCTTAATAATTTGTCGCAAAGAGAACTTATCTAGCTTTTGTAGTTTTTGAGGTATAGGGGAAAAAGTAAAAAAATGGATTTTTGTTTTTTGCTGTAACTTTTTCATTTGATGTCGAATTTTATTTCTGTGAAAACTTTTTCATGGCCACTTTTTGCAAGGAATCAAAATCCCCAATTATATTTTTCATGCGACGTTTCGCTTTTCTTAAACCATCATCAGGTAATTTTTTTCTGATGGACACTATGTCTGATTTTATTCTGAATTCGACAATGTATAACATTTGGCACTTCTTTGAAACAATTGTTGTTAAAAATGGCAAAAACAAATATTTTGTTTTGAAAAATTCCTAATCGGCATGGTAAATAATTGTCTTTTTCCCTATTTTCTTGGAAGGAGGTAAGTAAACCGCATAAAATACTATTAAAGGGATTTAATTAAAGATTTAACACAAAATGAAAATAGGTAGGTATTTATTTATTTATTGAAGGGAAAAAAACAGCTATGCCATCCATGTACGGCCACTCAACCAAGATCTAACTTAACTTGTCAAGCGAACGCATTGGTTACATCTTCAACGAGTTATGCCCTTCATCTTCGTCAACGGCTTCTAATAAGTAAACAGATTTTTGGACGTTTTTTAAAAAGTATGAAAACTTGTATTATTTGATTACGAAAATTTTGTTACAAATAATTGTATGCCAAATAAGGGATTAAATACACATATAAGTGACATTTATTACTTAACTAAGGAAAATGTTCTAAAAATATTTGCTAATAAGTAAACAATGTTAATGCATTCTCAACATATTTATTAATACCTGCTTTTGTTGAAATGTCAATTTTATTAATTAAACCTTTTCTAAATCACTATGAAACAGGGAAATTGGCTATGTTTTGTGAAATTAAAAAAAAATAAAGGGACAAAGACAATATTATTTACTGCCGATTAGGAATTTTTCAAAATTGTTTTTGCCATTTTTAACAACAATTGTTTCAAATAAGTGCCAAGTGTTATGCATTGTAGAATTCAGAATAAAATTCTCTACAAATTGGCGTTAAAATCAGATATAGGGTCCGGTCCATAAGAAAAAAATTACTTGATGGTTTAAGAAAAGCAAAATGTCGCATGAAAAATATAATTGGGGATTTTGATTCCTTGCAAAAAGTGGCCATAAAAAAGTTTTTACAGAAATAAAATTCGACATCAAATGAAAAAGTTACGAGCAAAAAACAAAAATCCATTTTTTTACTTTTTCCCCTATATCTCAAAAACTACAAAAGCTAGATAAGTTCTTTTTGCGTCAAATTATTAAGCACCTGAATATACAACTTTGCCCTAATTAAACTGAAGTCGTAACTCTTACCGTTAACGAGATCCCCATAGTGGCCCTCGAAAAACGAGAACCCTGTATATATCTTGCCTCTACAAATGAGATTTAAAATGAACTTTAGGATATATTTTTATAATTATTTTTTAAAAAAATGTTTGATAGGATAAGTTTTACTTTACTGTGTTAGTTTACTTATATCAAGTTTTTGAATGTTTCTTTAGTATAATTACAAAATATTTCCAAGTCGAGCAGATTATTCTGTATTACCGCTGAATACCGTTTATAGTTTATATTAGTGTTGTGAATTAATTATTTATTACTGTTAACTGTATGGTGTTTGAGCTAATAAACACTTTGCTTTAAAAGTGTGTTTTAATTTTTTTATTGAATCCCTAGTATATGATTGAAGCGAAATGGCCAGGTCAAATTGGAATATGCGAACCGAGAAGAGTAGCTGCTATAACTTTGGCTAGTAGAGTCGCTGAAGAAACGGGATCATTAGTTCAGAGCGAAACGGTCGGATATGCCGTTAAATTTGATGCGTGTACTATCCAACCAAAAATTAAGGTATCTTGATATTATGTTCAGGTACCTTAGTAAGAAATTCCTGTCCCTATAACTTCTTTATTTTAATTTCTATGTACATTAAGTTTTTTTGAGTTATTATTTATTTTTTATCACATGATGTATTATTTAACTATCTTCAGCAAGAAACTCATTTATTTTGAAAAAAGACAATCGGAGTCGACTGAAAAATAGTAAACAAGAAAAAGTAATGACACTGTTAATGATTGAAATAGTTTACAGATAATAACCAAAACTTCCAGCATTTTTAAATACATGATTTATAAATCTTGAAAGCCTTTAATCAGATGATATATAGTTTAACTGTCTCTTGCAAGATTATTCTTTATAAAAGAAGGGTACAGTAGAAAGTTAAAAAAATTATATTAGTTTCGAGACTCTAGTCCTTTTGTTAGTAGATTTTTTCTTATTTATTTTGTGTGATGCTAATAGCTATTAATATTGGCTATTTTTAGTTTATGACTGAAGGCATATTGTTACGAGACATGATGAGCGATCCTTTGTTAAAAAACTATTCTGCAATAATGCTGGATGAAGTTCATGAGCGAACGTTGTATACAGACATATTAATGGGTTTAATGAAGAAAATACTAAGGGTGAGTGTTGTTGAGATCATTTACATGATTTATATATACAACAAAAGCTTTTAACAAGTTTTTAAACATTGATGTTTTAATTCGTAGAAAAGACAAGAACTTAGATTAATAATTGCATCGGCTACTGTTAATGCAAGGGAATTACAAGTGTTCTTTAATGGTAACCACTCTAAAACTAAAAGTAAAGACACTGCTGTTATAATGTCAGTACATGGTCGACAATATACGGTTGATATTTATTATCTAAAAGGTATTTATTTATTCAGATACATTTTGTTATGTTTACAATAAATTAATGCACATTTAGATCCAACCCCTTGCTACGTACAATGTACAGTTGACACTGTCTTGAAAATTAATTCGTCAAAAGAGGAAGGAAACGTTCTAGCATTCCTAACTGGTCAAGACGAAGTAGAGAGAGCTGTTAGACTACTAAAAGAACATGCATCTCTTATAGAAAAAGAGCAAAAACAGGGAAATATGTTTGTTTTACCAATGTATGGGTCATTACCGTACCATGAACAACTAAAAGTATTCAGACGTGCTCCTGACGGATACCGCAAAATAGTTGTTGCCACAAATGTAGCGGAAACATCGGTTACCATACCGGGTGTAGTGCATGGTAAGTTTAAATTTTGTTTTACTTGATGCCTTATTTACGGGAGTGTTTCAACTGTTTTAAATTTTACAATAAAATATTTTGCAATGGCCATACAGGGCATCCCCATCTCTCTTTATTTGAAGAGATTGGTATTCAGTACAAAATATTTATAGCTGCAAATCATTTTTGAAAATGTATTTTTTTTATATTTATATGTACATATACTTTCAATTACTTTTGGAATACTAATTTTAAAAATGTTATCAAAGACTTTTTATTACTTTCTTTAATGTTTGTTGCCCTTTAAATAGAACTGCAACTTTCTAAATATTTTGTCATAAATGCCAAAGCCTTATCTCTTGAAATAAGTCGGTCACAGGGCTAACGAGTTCTTATTGGTAGACTGTGGACGATTCCTGCAAACATCCTCATTGATTGTAGGTACCTATTGCCTTGATATTTTTATATTATACTGGGAGTTGTTTTAGTTATTGACTGTGGATACGTTAAAATGAAGTGGTTCAACGTTAAAACTCACACAGACAGTTTAATGGTCTTACCCATAAGTAAAGCGTCTGCAAATCAAAGAGCTGGAAGAGCAGGGAGGACGAAAGCTGGAAAATGCTATAGGTATATCGGCAATCGCCGATTTTGTTGTTAATTTTCATTACGATTTTATTTTAGACTGTACACCGAAGAAAGTTTTTTGAATTTGGCTGGTAATACCCCATCCGAAATAATTAGAAGTAATTTAACATACATAGTACTACAACTAAAAGCTCTTGGAATTAGCAACATCATAAAATTTAATTTTCCCAGCCCTCCGCCGATTAAAAATTTGAAAAGTGCTCTGGAAATATTATACGCTTTAAATGCCATTGATATAAACGGTAAATTAACTGAACCCGTGGGCTTGAACATGGCCGAGTTTGCGTTAGATCCTCTGCATTCCAAACTCCTCTTTAGTTCAGGTAAATTGTTTTACCTGTAGGGGATTTTCAAGCATTCATTTCATATTTAATGTTTAAATCGTTTTTATATTTTCTTTTACAAAATTCATGGAAGACGTAATTAATAGACGAGTTTTTTAGTTGACTTTGGCTGCTCAGAAGAAATATTAACGATTGTTTCTATGCTGCAAGTTGAAACAATATTTACAAAACCTTCCTCTGGAAATGCGTCAATAAGAGCAAGAATACAAAAACGCCATTTCGAAGTTGAAGAAGGTGACCTAATAACCTATCTTAATGTATTTACAGGCTTTATGAAAAGTGGCATGGCTAAAGAGTTTTGCCATCGTAATTTTATTAATTATAAATCCATTAGTAGAGTGGTGGAAGTTAGAAAACATCTTGAAAAATTGATGCGCAATTACAATATTTGTTTGGTGTCTTGTAACGGTAAGTAAATTGGAATTATTATTGCAAAAATTATTTACAATTACATCTAAACCTAGAGAGCGCCAGAATTTTGTTCAAGTTTAAATCAGTGCATAATTTTAAGGTCAAGAAATTATCAGGTGTGCGCCCAGAGCTAGTACAAACACATTGAGAAAGTACGCATTTAACCCAATATTTTCTAAGTGTTTAAATAATATCGAGTTATTTAAATATTCCTAATACATTTACATATAAGTTTTAATGGTTTTAATACATCAAAGTATTTTAATATTCAACTCATTTGTAAAAGTGAGATAACTTTAAAAGAAAAATGCTGGACTTAAAACTAAATAAAAATGAATACCATGGGCCCTGTTTCTCGAAACTTACAAGCCTTGTATATAATGTCCCAATGTCTGACGGTTTCGGCGGTCGTGTTTTAGTCTTTGGCATTTTGTCACAAACATTTCAGACATTTATGATGTTTGGGCTAAAAGGGTTTTATATTATAAGATTATTAATGAATTCTGGCTCAAAGTATTTAAATATTTGGTTTGATATTTAAATTTTAAATAAATAACCTATTTAAATGATTTAAAGATATTTAATATTTCAAGTAATGTCCAACTCTGTGTGCATCGACCTCATTTTAAAATAACATAGTTAATTTCAGCAGCAGTAAAAATATATAATTAATGTGTTACATATTTCAGGTAATACTGAAATGGTGTGTAAATGTTTAGTGATGGGATTATTTCCAAACGCAGCCTATTTACATTATTCTGGAGTTTATAGAACTGTAAGAGGAGATGTTGACCTACTCGTTCACCCCGACAGTGTTTTATACACGATCCCACAACCACAGTGGTAAATAATAATCTTAAATTCAAATTGCGTAATTCTTAAGTAACGTTATTTTTAAGGTTGCTTTTCTGTGAAGTTATACATACCACAAAACTTTTTATGAGGGATCTTACAGTTATAAAAAGTGATTGGCTTCTCGAGTTGGCACCACATTTTTATCATAAAACAATTTACAAAGAATATTAATAACTTTTAATTTCATTCAATTATAAGGATAATAAAATAAATTCACTTAGCAAGTAATTTATTTAAAATGTACATGCATCTAAGAGTTAATTAATCTATCCCAATATTGTTTATTTATTTTCCATTCTTAGTTTTTTTCTGTGAAGATATTCTTGAATGTTATCAAATTTTTTTTTATACAATACAGATGTATTCATGTTAATGTTATCACTATTTAAGACGATCTTATAGTTTTCATAAAACATGCATAATTTTTCGCAGTGTTCATTTTCATACTTATTTTCTTTATTCAAATTATACTGTAACAATTTATCATTTGTTAATACATAAAGAGAAATGCCTAAACTAAACGATACTAACTTGGCATTCAAGGATACATTTTGCCTTAACACTGAAACAATATTTTTATTATTGATGGTGAGTGAATGTATTTGGATTGCTTCATAATTTAACAACCAGACAGCCAAAAAAACAAAGTCGTTTTTTAAAATTTGCATATCTGCTATTGGCAAGGCACAAACTTCAACATTCTCTAAATTCATTTGTTTACAAAAACTATCTATTACATTTTTATCATCCACAAATTTATTCGTGTCTATTTCATGTAATTGTTCACCCGTTAAAATATTCCAAAATCGTACAGTACCATCACCAGCAGCAGAAACCAAAATATCACCACAAAATTCAATGTTCGTTACAAACTCTGTGTGTCCCAAACAGTAACTAACAATGTTATGTGCGTTGGGAAAACAGGATACTCTTATTTTTTCATCACGATCACAAGTTACAATATATTTGCCACAATTGCTCAGCACTACATCCAAAAGCATACTTAAGTGACCCAAGAGTACTTCAGGGGAACCATTTTGAAAATCATAAAGATATGCATCCCCCGTTTTATCAGCTACAACGATGTTGTTATTTATAAAGCGCACTTTACTTATAACACGACTGGTAACAATATTCTTGATGATGTTAAATTCCGAGTCATATACTATCAGCTGCTTATTTTGGGTGCAAACTGCTAAATGCTGATAATTTTTCGAGAAACATACTGATGTCACATTCCTGTTTCTCTGATTTAAAACATTTTCTTGGAGTTTGGTTGGATTTGGCGAAATTGCTGGATCTGGTATTTTTATAAAGCGATGTTCAAAGGATTCCAAATTATAAGTTATAAGCTTATCTTCTACAGCAATTAACAATGCTGAACCTTTCTGTCTAATAATTGCCATTTTGTAAAAATCTCACATTTGAGGTTATATGACTTTACCTCAACCCAAACCAAAAGGTGCGTTCGGGACGCACGCTCCCAGATTGGAGTGGATTGGACAGGATTGAAGTGAGATTGTAATCACGTGGTCTCAGAGCCTCCAAGAGTAAATCTTGTGCGTTCGGGACGTGTAGGTGCAGAAAATCAGCGCATATTTCAAATATAAAAGTAACGTAACCTCACTATTTTGTTGTAGACCGGTCTAATCAGACATCATTGTAAGTAAAACAAGCAACAAACTGGAATTTGTTAGATTATTTGGTTATAAAATTAATGTAGAATGTCATGATATGAAACTTTTAACTTAAGTTAAATAAAGTTAGGGTTAAAATTGAAAATGCTTTTGCACTGCTCAAAGGCAGATTTCGGCGGTTAAAGTTAATAGAAACAGTTCGTTTAGATTTGGCAGCGGTAATTATTGTCGCAGCATGTATTTTACATAATGTTTGTCTAAATAATGGTGACAATGGTAATTATTTAGAATTAGTGGAAGAAGATCACCTAGAAATTTTAAATGCAACCCCTTATAACGAAATCAATATTGGGGCCATCGAAAAAAGAAACAACATTATGAATTCATTACCAGCAGTAAATTAATGTAATATATAAGTATATAATTGTTATGTGCAACATTTTGATAACTGAAATAAATAAATTTTAAAAAAAGTTTGTGAAGAAGTTTTATTAAAAAAAAATAATGTACAATCCAAAATATATTTTAATAGAAAAAAACATATACAAAAAACATTAAATAAATAAACACATATTTAAAAAACTAAGTATGCAATAAATATTTAACATAACAAAAAAACTTTAATCTTCCATAACATAAACAGTAAAATATATATTTTAAAAAACCTATTAAATAAATAAAAACATACAAAAAACTTGTATGCAATAAGTATTTAACAAAAAAAACTTTGGTATCCTACAATTATTTAACGAAAAAGATGATAAAATAATTAAATATTTACAATATTAAAAAAAAATATCTTTGGTATCCCATACAAAAACTATTCTTAAAATATATCGGGTGATTCAGTTTGACTTTTGCACCCCTATAACTTAGTTGTTGGAAGATGAAACCTAAATGATCCTTATATTTTTGTAAATTGCAGAAAATTCTTTCACGACATCCAAATGTTTTTTCGTTGCAGAAAAAACATTTGATAGGGAATTTCCTGCAATTTTCAAAAATATAAGCGTTATTGGGGTTTCTACAACAACAAAGTTATAGGGGTGCGACAGTTAAACTGAATAATCTGGTATAATTAATTAAAAAAACAATCATTCAAGAAAAAAATATCCCAAAAATAAATATGTTCCACAAATAAAAACTGGTATTGGTCTTCCATACAATAGTATTTATGGCATCTTGTCAATAAACTTTTCAAATAATTGATTAAATTTATCAAACCTCGCCATTTTGTCCTTATGCCTTTTTTCTGCACTACTCACTTTAAGTCTCCTTTTTTTAACAAAAGAACTGTTCTCATTATCACTATCATCATCAGCTGTAAATGACGAACCTGGCGATTTGTTATTAATTAGCCCAGTTAAATTGCTACATGTAGCAACTGGTGTAATTTCAGGTTTATTATGCATCACTTCGTTAATGCTTTCAAAATACACCCACGTTTCTCGTTGATTTCCAGACGATTTGTTCTGTGCTACTACTGCTTTGTATTTTTTAAGAAGTTCCTTCCACTTAGTTTGGCACTGTAAACCGTTAATGTCCCTGTTAAGTTCAGTCTTGAATTTTTTAGACACTTTCTGCCAAAACGGCTTTTTGTATCCAGTATTAAATTGTAAATAGTTATCTTTCATTTCTTGGATCAGAAACAAAATATTTTCATGGGACCATAACTTTTCATTATTCTCCGTTTGCGGTACGTTTTCCTTTCCTTCTACACTTAATTGAGAAAGAATGTCGTTCGTAGCTGGCATATATTCCAGTGACTGTTCTGCAACAACATTAATAAAGTTTTATAACCAATTATTTAAAATAATATAATACACTATACCTTCTATGTTCATTAATAAAATTTGATTGTTTTCTATCGTTGGACTTCCTACTTCGTCTACAACAACGGCGTATTTTTCTTTATTAAACATTTTTATTTAACACAAACAACTTGTACACAAATGCAACACGATAATACGAAGCCTGGATGTTAACTGTATCTTATCTTATGCTGTACCTGCTACCTGGTAATTCAAAGAATTCAAAAGTAATTATGTACTAAACAATCCGTAATGCGCATGTCTTCTGTGGTGCAAATTAGAGTAGATTTATTTACTCCACTCATGCAGTCCCGAACGCTGTGGAGCAAAAAAGAGCAAATAAATCAAAAAGAGCGTACGTCCCGAACGCACCTAAAGTTTTGTCATTGTGGTGCAATTGTGGTGTGGTTGACTGTTCTGTGTGGTTGACTAAAAATGATATTTCTTGGGAAAACCAAACAATCCAAATTCCACTAACGTAATTATTTTGTAGTTATCAACTTTTACTTGGCAAACAGGCAAATAAGCTGCGTAAATCCGTTGATTGGCCGATAACCAGAATAAGCTATGTGCTTCTTCTATGGCTATGTGAACCTAAATGTTACAAGAAATGGATACAACTTTAAAAGAATGGGCCCCACTGTCAGATGTATTCAGCAAATTACCTGTTAAAGTGCAAAGTGGGCTATTCACCCAAAATCTAAATCTAACATGCTTAGATGTGTTACCGGAGTTCTTGGCGTTAGGAACAAATTTTGGACTTGTTTATTGGTACGACAGAAGAAAGAGAGATATGCAAAAGTTACGTTGTGAAGTAAGTAAACTTTTAAGTATAAGCGTAATGTATGTTCAAATTTTCATTTTTTTGTGCAGAATGCAAGTTCACCTATCACCGCAGTTAAAATTACATCAACAGTGGATTATATGGTAGCTTGTGGAAATGCTGATGGTAATATAAATATCTTTCAAATTCCAAAATCTCATCCAGAATCATTACCTGAAAGTTTAAAACCCAAAAATAAACAAGTAGAACGTTACACTGTATCAGAGCTGCATGACACATCAATTTCTGCTTTAGAATGGGCAAAAAATGGAATGAAGTTATTTTCGGGAGACAAAAATGGACATATTGTGTTAACTGAAATTGATTTTTATATGGTAAGAATATCAAACATGATATAATTCTGTGTCTAATGAAAGTTTGTATTTGCAGCATTTATGTAAATCGGTAGAAATAATAAATGAATCGTATGAAGTAGTGCAACTGAGTTATTATCAACAGTTATTATTGGTTTCTACAACTTACCGAAGCATTATTTGTAAAAAAGAAGATAAATGGAAGGTGTCGCAAGTTGGAAAAAAAGATCGAAAAGTGTGAGTACCATCGTAAAGAATAATTTTGTTAATAGTCAAATGGCGTTGTTTGCTCTACGAATTGTGCTTCTTTAATGCCGTTATTTTTAATTTTAGTTTGGGTTTATATGGTGGTGTATTTTACCAATATGGGCTGCGTCCGACGGATATATTATTATATTGTACACGACCTGGCTTAAGAATTTGGATTTCTGATATTAACGGAACTGTACAACAAACACTCTTGTTTAAGGTATGTTGCATTAAAAGATGACATATTTCCAAAGTGTTACTAATATTCTGTAATGTTTTAGGATATTTTAAATCAAGAATACCCTGAAGTACCGTTAATAAATCCAATATCTGGAAATTTGAAACAATTAAGGCCTCAGAGAGAAGCTTGCTTTGGCATATTGTTGCCATTCAATGACGAATTGCTCGTAACATACAGCAATGATGTAGTGTACGTCTTAAATCCCAAAGATTTAACGATATTGTCGACTGTAAGTCATTTACGACGGTAAGCTGTAAAGTTGCAAAAACTTGATTGCGCTAACATACTAATGCTGGTAATTTTAGTGTATTGTGGGTTGCTGCACACAAGGATGAGATATTCATTTTAGAAGGCGAAAGAAGCATTATAAGATTATCATACAGTCCAGAACTAGCTAGAAGTAAATATATTTTTTACATATTATTGAGTTTAGGTTTGTTTATTTAATTAATTAATTAATTAATAAAAAGTGTGTAAATTAAGCTTAATTTATAATTTTAGATTCAACTACGACTATTCCAACAGCAACTAATTTTTTACCATTAAGCACGTCAATAAAGGATTTAACAAACAAGTTCCAAACAGGCAGCATTATATCTGCCATCCCACCATTTATTGAAAGCGCCTTCACTAACGAGTGTGACATACATACAGATTCAACGTCGATTATTAAAGCAGAAGAAGCGATCGAGACTCCCAAGCAAAGTTCCCCTAAATTATCCAGTTCTAATACTCATTTTGGTGTAAGAGATAGTGTACTTGTTGAAAAAATCACTGAAATTCACAAGAAGTTGGAAATCTATAATAAAATAGCAGTACAAGATTATGATGATAACATACTATATCAACATAAGCGGCGTAAGAAACGTTCAGATATGAGTGGAAGTATTGCCAGTTGGAGCTCTAATAGCTCTGATGAAAAAGAAGCCAGTATATCCAAACCTACTCTAATGAATGTTAGCACAGTTGGCGTATTACCCGACTTACGTAGTCCAGAAAGTATCAAACACGATATTGAAAGTAAAGAGAAAATTTTAGCCGATGTATTATGTTTTACGAATATTAAAATTCCTGCTAAAGACCTTGATGGCTGTGATAACAGATTACATGGCTCTAAACCGAAGGCGAATTTTTTAGCTACGGAAAAAACGCCCATTCCCATTGAAAAAACTATAAATAAGACCAGACAGTTGAACTCAGAATTCAATATAACCAATTTTTATATAGATAAACAAAACAAAACTCCTTTAAAATTTTCGGTCACCACGGCTACAGAACAAAACTCACGAAGTGATATGAATCCATCCAATTTGAATGGACTTATGGAAAACATTCAGCCGCGGCCTTGTATGTATGGCCCTCCTTCAGCATCTAGCAACCCCAACTCAATATTAGATATTCCAGGTAAAATATGATTATGTTTATGTTTTTTGAAAATCTAAGTAGTTGTTTTCAGAGTGCCACAGTATTCCATATGACTGGCAATTGAAAACGGTAGCAATGGCCGATGAACCAAGTGAATTTATATCTGATAATAATTCTCTGGCTGATTGGGAAATTATATAAACAGATTTCATGCCTAGTCAGTCGTACATATATGCTGTTTTTTAAAATTCTCTTCACACTTATTTTTTATGTGCATTTATTTGCACATGTTAGTCAAACAAAACTGATGGTTTAACTGCACAAAGCTCCTTTAACGAAGCTGCCGAAGTTTGTGTCCGTAGTTACAGAAAAAACTTCACTATAAAACAATGTTTGAAGGCTCTGTCAACTTTGATTGAGCTTTGCGCTGCAGACGGGCAAATGTCCGAGCAAATTGCAATGATCATGTGATATTATTTAATACTCTAGTATTTATCAAGTATTGCACAATTTTTATTATGTCTTGTATTTTATTATCAGAACTAACTAAAGCATACCAGTTTTAGTATTTCTTTTGGGCGAACTTATTTACAAGTACAATAAATACCTACCATGTTTGCTGAAATATAAATAAAAAGGCAGTTTAAAAAAACTATATTTTACTGTCTTATGGCTGTATTACACTACACAATTTCTTGTACAATTTGCTGTCAAAAAATTTTATACTAGATTGTACAGCTGTTGCCAAGTTACAACACGTCTTAGGTCGTAAACTGACACTTCGTCTATGTCAATTTACGACATTGTAACTTGGCAACAGCTGTACAATCTAGTATAAAAATTTTTGACAGCAAATTGTACAAGAAATTGTGTAGTGTAATGGCTGTATTACACTATACAATTTCTTGTACAATTTGCTGTCAAAAAATTTTATACTAGATTGTACAGCTATTGCCAAGTTACAACACGTCTTAGGTCGTAAACTGACACTTCGCGTATGTCAATTGACGACATTGTAACTTGGCAACAGCTGTACAATCTAGTATAAAATTTTTTGACAGCAAATTGTACAAGAAATTGTGTAGTGTAATACAGCTTTAATACAGCTATGTTTCTTCTTCCGATCTGGAAAACATGGTAACTAATTTATTTTATTAGCTTATCAGTGGTTCCCAAACTTATTTTGTCACGGAACCCTTTTTAAAAATTGTGGGACCTTTACCTGGCCTATATTTTAAGGACCCACCCCCAGTTGTAATAAAGTCATTTAACGAAATTAAAATTATTTTATTGATGTTTTTTAATGATAAAAATTTATGCTGTAGTGTAAAGGTGTGATTTAAGTGCTTTAAAAATAAACAAAGCAATACCAACAAACGCGGAACACAGGAATTTATCTACGGAACCCGCTTTGAAAAACACTGGCTTAAATAGCTCTATATTCTGTATTTTTATAGATAAATGTAATGACTTATTATATTCCGTTTTAATATTTTGTAAATGCAGTCTACACAGTAACTTTAAACTTGAATGTTTTCAACTTTTTCAAAATAAACATTCGTGTGCATTAAATTTAAAATCATTAAAAACACACAACTGTCAAAATTTACTTCTTCGCACTTATGGCAACTACAACTCTTAAGTATTTTAATATAAATCATAGCAAAAAAATTAAATACGCACATTAATAAAATATTATGTTATTACACAGGTTTATAATCTAATTTACTTTCCAATTTTTTATTATCGGCAACTTTCCTCACAGCTTTCATGAAGTCTTCTTGTATAACGTATTCCCTTTCAGCACGTATAGCAAACAATCCTGCTTCAGTACAAACATTCCTACGAATAAAAAAATTAATGTATATAAAAATAATATCTTTCGATAATCATTTGTTACTAACCTTAAATCGGCACCATTAAAGGTATCAGACAATTTAACGATAGCTTCATAATCTATTTCACCGTGCTTTGCAATGGGACCAGCATGAATTTTCAATATTTCAAGACGAGCTTGCTCGTTCGGCAACGGGATTTCAATTTTTCGATCTAAACGTCCGGGTCGCAGAAGGGCGGGATCCAAAGTATCAGGCCGATTTGTAGCCATGATCATTTTAACCTACAATCATTGTATTTAAATAAACATCAATTTTTTATTCTGCATACAGGGCCTTTCAGAGTAAATGCAAGGCCCGGGGCAAACAATGCTTTTGAAGCCCTTCAAAATAAAAAAACTGAGGGAAAAATATAAAATGTTAATGGTCGTTGGATGATATATCTTATAAAACTGTTAGTTCAACTACAAAAATATGTATTTTCTTCTAACAGAGCAAGTTCAAAATTGAGGCCCGGGGCATTTGCCCCCCCCCCTGATAAGGCCTGCTTGTATATATCAGGGCTAGAAACCGAAAAAAATTTTGGTTAACGGTTAACCGAATTCAAGAACTTCCATTTTTATAACGGTTTTTGTTGAAAAACCGTTTTTTTCCGTAAAAAACCGGTTTTGAAAAAAACCGGTTAATTTAACCGGTTTTTAACAATATTCAGATTTGGAATGCAAAGTATAAAAAGATATTATCTATTTATAATTTTATAATATATGTACAATCAAGCATTCAGTAATTACTTTTGTTTTTCAAAATAATTTTTATTAAAAAGAGATGTTTAAAAAACCGGTTTTTTATTATTTTGGTTAAAGGTTACCGTTTTTTTTGCCTTTAAAAATAACGTTTTCGGTTTCGGTTAAAAATCACTATTTTGGACAAAAAATAAAGGTTAACCGGTTTTTTAAACCGGTTTAAAAAACCGGTTTCATGCCCTGGTATATATATATATATATATATGCAACAAAGGGCTCTCATGTATTTCGCGTCTTCTTTAGTGCAGCTCTGATAAGAGCCGTTGGTCTCCCGACGTTTCTTTTCAGAGGTGTGCTACGAAGACGCGGAACACCCGAGAACCTTGTGTTGGATAAATATATATGTATGTATAAAAAGAATTAGTACTGTGCGTATCGAATGAAAGTTTTTAAGTTGAAATTCGTTCTTTAATGTTAAATAAATCAATACTAGTTATTTCTTAATTCGTACCTGCCCTAAAGAGTCGAATCCATCCATTTGATTAAGAAGCTCCATAAGAGTGCGCTGAATCTCACGATCTGCAGATGTACCTTCCGAAAATCTGCGACCACCTATTATTAATATTAGTTTTAAAAAAATATTAACAGACTCTTAAGATTTCTTACCAATAGCATCAATTTCATCCATAAAAATTATACACGGCTGATGATCCTTGGCATAGTTAAACATTTCTCGGATAAGTCTGGCAGATTCGCCAATGTATTTATCCACAATTGCGCTGGAAACAACTTTCAAGAAATTTGCATCAAGCTGAGATGCTACAGCTCTTGCCAGTAACGTTTTACCAGTGCCAGGTGGTCCATAAAGTAAACAACCTAAGACAATGCACCTGTTTTATAATCGCAATGAATAAGTCTTTTAAAATGATAAGCTTTCAGTAATTAGTACTGGTTTACCTTTAGGTGGGGTAATACCGACTCGCTGGAACAATTCGGGATTAAGTAGCGGCAATTCAATAACCTCACGAAGTTCTCTAATTTGTTCTGACAATCCCCCAATTGCGGAATATGTTACATCGCCAGGATCTTCATGACTCATATTATATACTAGAGGATCAACCTCTCGTGGTAAGTAACGCATTATTGTAAGAGTGGTCATGTCAAGTGCCACTCGTGTACCAGCTTTCAGTTTAGCTTTGTCCAACTGTCTCCGACAACCAACTACATAACGTGGGCCATTTGTAGCTTTGACAATGACTGTAAATTAAGAAGGATTACCATTTTGAATAGTTCTGGACAATAAATTACTTACATTTTTCTTCTGTTAACTGTTTTAACACCTCTCCAACGATTTGTCCTACACTTTGTAATGCTTTCAAATCATTTTCTGATTTATCGTATTGTTTGGTTAGATCTTTCAACTGCTCCCGCACTTGAAACAAGAACACCTTATAAAAACAGTAATAAAGTAATGCTTAAGTTTACAGCAAATATGTAAGCAATTATCAAAGAAGGGCTAATATCCTCAATGTGTGCGTGATCTGACAACTTTGTGAATAACATAAGTTACTTACTTTCTTTTAGGCGAGATTCAACTTCCTTGTGTTCCAGCAATTTCTTGCGATAGTCTTGAAGACCTTTTTCACGATCTTGTTCCATTCCAGTCATTTTTATAGTTTTAGTAAATCTTTAGAGCACGATGACTCGCACAGACAGTTGACCCTAACCTAACAATGTACGAATCACACAAAGACGAAACAAATGAGTTCTTGTTCGTATGTTTCCGGTAACAAAATTTTGTTGTATTTCTACTCGGAACCAAGAGCTGTACATTAAAATAGTCAGAAAATTAAAACATGACACTGTTAAATTGAACTAAAAGGTATGATTTGTGTTTTTATTATGTAATCAACCAAAGCATATACATACATATATTCAAATGAAAACTAAAAAGAAATATCACCGAAATTAACCGATGTGAGTTGTACATTTATTTATTTCACATGATAGGGCGCATGGACATAACTGTCAACAAATGTCAAAATCTAACCTTTCTTTATCTGTCAAGCTGTTTCCTATTATTGTATTGCGTATTTCTATATTTATTTTAATATTTGTATTCATAAATGTGAATTAAGGCACATATTTTCGAATAAATTTATCCGAGTTGCCTAACGCCTGCTTTCATTTTAAAAATCGAATTATTATTTTTGGGGGTAAGTGCTTGTGCCAACTACCTAGATCTTTGTTTCTAATTATAGATAATAACGCATAAAGCATAGGTAGATTAATCGAAGCAAATTGTTTTCCAGAATGTTTTCGAATGGCCTAGCCTGTAATCTACCTTTCAGTTGTATGAGTGTTACGAGGGATTCTGGTTCGGATGAACTGTTGCCTAGTAAAATGGCTCGGGAACCTGTACTATTAAATGTTTATGATATGTATAAAGTCAACGAATATACAGCTAATATAGGACTAGGTGTATTTCACTCAGGTATGCTGTACATAATTATAAATGTGCAAATTTTTTATTAAGATCCGTTGCCTTAGGTGTTGAAATCTATGGTATGGAATATGCTTATGGTGGTCATCAATATCCAATCACTGGAATTTTCGATATACTTCCAAGAGATGATAAAGAATTAGGAGATCAATTTAAATTTAGGTAGTACCAATAGTTTGATTGGAAAGTAATAATAAACTTGGACAACTGATTCATTTAAATGTTACAGGCAATCTATGCAAATTGGATATACAGATTTTACAGAAGATGATGTAAAGAGAATATTAAATGAACTCGGTAAAGAATTTAGAGGCGACCGTTACCATCTTATGAACAATAATTGTAATCACTTTACAGGAGCTTTCACTAAAGTAAATAATTTTTCAATTTCTTGCCTGTTTTTCTGTGATATGATGTCTTGATTATACATTTATTGGTGACCCTCTGCAGTACATGGGTATTTTTATTTTGCAGATATTATGCGGTAAAGATATTCCTCCCTGGGTAAATAGATTGGCATATTTCAGTAGTTGGGTGCCTTTTTTGGAACGTTGTTTACCTAAAGAATGGTTAACGCCAATGGCTCTACAACATTCGCTAAATCATCGACAAGATTCTACGTGTTCAGATACGTCACCTTGTAACACTCCATCTTATTAACCCGATAAGTATCAATACTATGCCAAAAAAATGTGTGTGCGAGTGACATAGATTGTCGTAGAATTATTTAACGAAATTTTAATTTTTCACTTATTTTATATTTCAGTATTTTAAAATTATAAAGACACAATATCTTATAAGACTTGACGTTACAGTGACAATTTTAGCAGGTTATCACACAATGTAATAGTTGAATATAATATATTCATTTTTTTAAATGTTAACTGTGTTACTTTGTCGAAAACATTTCCTGAAATGTTTTTTTTCCCCGAGTTAAATCAGGAAACTGGAGATATGCATTTATGAAACTTTGCAAACTATTGGCATTGGCAAAATTTCCATAAATGCTGCGTAAATGTTAATTAACTGTTCCTTCTCCTTCTACTCTACTTTTCGTCACTTGGGTTTCTTCAACTTCTGTGTTCCACAACCCGTGGGTTTCCTTAAATCTTAAAATCATTTCACTTACAACACTGTCTAGTTTTAAAAAATATTTCACGACTGCATGAAAGACGATGTAAATAAATACGTTTTAGTGCTGTGCATAAAGGGCATTTGCCTTTATTTATGATGGTCAAGTTTTTAATTAAGTGCACTTTTTTTGTGAGAAAAGTGTTCAGAACTGTTATTGAATTGGCATTTTTATTAAATATTGATTTCTTGATTGCTACAAAGTGATCAAAATTTTAAAGCATATATCTGAACTATTCAAATATTCTTTGAAAGAAATCTGAACAGTTCGGTTTAAAAGAAAGAAATTCTTTCAGTCACTATGTTAATAAAGGTCAATGCCCTTTATTTATTACAAGAAAATTATAAATACTGTTGATTTCCTTATTAAATCTGACAGTAATATTTTATTGTAATTTATAAAGCATTCAAGTTAATAAATGAAATTTGAAAGTCTATAGTTCATTAAGAAGAGTTACAAACAAAATAATAATAAAAAGCTGATCACTGTTACAAACAATTTACACCAAAAATTAACTTTACCATACAATACTTTTGTACATGTTAGTGTAAATTAATTGATTTGACATTTTGCTGACCATCAACAACGAAGACTGAAAGAAAAACGAACAGTCGAATTTATAAATATACCTCGAAATTCTACTAAAGTCAAAAATGTAAGCATTATTCACACAAATTAAACTTGTATAATTATATAAAGTAACAATAACAATTACGAAAAGAAACTGTAAAAAATTGTCAAAAAAATTTATTATGCTGTTAATTCCTCTATTATAGTAACAATAACAATTACGAAAAGAAACTGTAAAAAATTGTCAAAAAAATTTATTATGCTGTTAATTCCTCTATTATAGCAACAATACACATAAAATACGCTAAAAGTAAATAAATTTGCCAACAGTGGTCAGTTTTTATTTAGTGCCATTAACTAAGTTCTTAATTAATTAAACAACTAAATCCCACACAAAACAGATGTATCCAAATAAACAATAGCAGATGATTTTCGTAAAATTTTATATAAAATAAAACAGCTTAACTTTAATTTTGATATAAGTATCTTACATTCCAACTCATTTTAATAACATACAGGCAATATATACTTTGTCAAAAAAAAAATATTCTAAATGAAAATGACACTGTTACACTATTTCATATTTCTCTGGATAAAGTACAGTTTCGGCAGAATGTTTGACTGGAGAATCATCATCCACAAATAATACATCTGTTACCTAAAAATAAAATTATTAACTCTATATAAAATTAGGTGTTTGTTGGTCTTACTTTAATTTGTGCCCATGATGTTTTTGAGCTAAAAGTTACAGTAACTGGAAAAAAGTCGTTAGGGATAGCTCTTGCTGCCGAAAATTCTAAAGAGCCAGTTTTATTTGTGGCATCTATTAGTGTTAGCGACCAAATTATCTGGTTGCGTCTTGATTCGTGTGTAAAATTACCATCACATTCGCCTACAACTGGTGTACACCCCACACTACAATCAATGATAAAGAAAAATCGTTTCTTAGGTATAAACAAAAAACTTACGGAAGCGGGATATAAAAATTGACATCGGAAAGTTCTAAATTTGTATGCGTTAGCTCATATTCAATATTAACGTCACAACTTCCATCACCAGCTTCGGAAGGCCAACAATTAATTAGAAGCGGTACTAGACTTTCTTCTGTACCTTGCAATCGCCATTTTAAAACGCCAACATCGGTATGCAAAGGAAATGGTTTCGTTGGTTGTTTGAGTCCAATCTAAAAATACAGTACAAATGTCAGTGCTTGGCCGTGCTGTAATCGATAAACGAAATTTAAAGTCAATAACTGGAACACTTATTTTTCTTCCTTTGATTTAGGAATTTAAATTACCTGTGAGCGTAATTTAAATAATTCTTTATCAACATTAGGGTGTGTCTGTAGTTGTACTCCACGAGAATCGTGATTATCAAGTTGTACGCGGATACGACCCCATTTTTCATCGCCAACGTGCAGTGTGACAAGGCCCAATAGTTCAAATTGTTGCACTCCGCCATCACGACCCATGCGAACAATCAGTTTCTCTTCTTGCCTTAAATGAACGCTAAAATATTTATAAAATTAGATTTGTATAAACAGAAAAGTTAATAAGGACTTACTCATCAATATCTTGTTTAATGGCAACTGGCTTGTGTCCTGATTGTGAAATATTGTTCGCAGAAGGCACAGTTACACTTTCCCCTTCTGATTTTAATTGATCTACAAACGATTCAACATCTTTTCCTTTTCCTCCCAACTTCATGCTTCGTACTGCAGCTGGCTTTCTGAATAATAAACGAAGCGTGTGCATGTGTTGCAAGAAAATGAGATTTAATAAAGGTAGCTCATTTTATACGTAGCTTCCCCAACTAGAATATGAATCATTTACTTACTGAACTGAAGTATAACTTGGTGGTTTAATGTCGTTATTAATATTAGCCATATCGCCCACTGATGGTGCTGGTGTGTAGCCAGTTGAACTCCCAAAACCTCCACTAGTACTAAATGAAGGTTTTCCACCTTTCTTTGCCGCTTCCATACGTTGACGTTGTAATTCTTTCGCTTTTTCACGCATCTTATTTTTAGCTTCCCTCTCTTGTGTCTTAAATAAATGTAATACATTAGTACTTTGTTAAATGCTAAATGATAAACTTACTTGTCTTACAGCTTGATACACCTTTTCCTCGTGGGAATCCATTTCAACAAATGTACGGATCTGTGACAGGTTGACACTTTCTCTATAACCTAGGGCAACAATCTCGTCAAACGCAAATATAAGATTGTAGGCATTTTCAACAATTTCATTTTCTTCTAAAGAACGGCAATACTCTGGAATCTTAAAACAATTGCTGTTTACTGCACTTAACTGCTGAATGTTCTAAACTTACAACTCGAGCAAACAGCCGGAGTGTTTCCAAATCTTCCAGTATATTACTTGCTCTTGTAGTAATTAACAACATATAAAGACGTTCTAATGGCTGATACACATATCGAACAGATTCTGTTTCTACAAATGTGTGCTGAGTACCGGCAGGTATAAGTTTGGGAAATGCTGCTAAAAGACCCTCTATTCGAGCTTTGGTCATTTCCACAAACTGGCGTGAAACAATGGCTGAAATGAAATAAAAGCAATTATCATTTTGATATTTAGCGAAAATTTTGCGTTGCTTACTCTTTCCCGCTTTGGTGCATACCGCAGCAGCAATAAGCACCTAAAAGTAAAATAAGTGTTATTTTTTCTAAAATATTTGCTAACATTATACAGGTGTTATCGTCAGAGCAAATTAGTTTATTATGCATAAATATTACATATGGAACTTAAAAATTCATAATTACCATTGTAGCAAATTCTGCTAAATATTTGGCTCAATCCAATATGTACTTTCAAAAAAATGTTAAAACCTTAAACATTACACCCAACCAACACGATACAAGATGACGTTGACGTGTGTTGTCAGTTGGTGATATTATGCACAGAAGATACCCAAGCATTATGATTTCATTAAATAAAACACTAAATATCCCTAAGCCGTGGTTGAACTATCGTCAACGGTAAAAATATTCCCAATGTAGATATAATGATGTGTATAATAAACTTTTAATTATAAATCATTGTAAAATAGATATATACGTAATTCGCATTAATTATGTGTGTAGAGAAAAAGCGATTTTTCATAATCTTCAAATAGAGAGCAAAGTTCAACACTTGTAGATGACTTGCAGTACATAGTTCAAGTCACGTTTAATAACGCAGTATGTTCTTGAATTTTAAAGATTTGCATTTGAATTTTGTTATAAAATAGTTGGAATATATGTTAAGAAAACTTCAATAATTGTAATTCATTGTAATGTATATAATCACATTAAAACAGTTCGTTGGACAAGCACTAAATTTTACTAAACGTTAGTTGTCTTTAATTATATATATATATATACAAAATTTTAGTAGTAGTATTATTATTAGGAACTACAAGCTGCAATTTAAGAAAAATGTCAAGGAAGTCCGCAAGTTTTGAAACCTTAGCAGTAACAGTGCCCAAACCGTTCGTGTACCATGTGGAACTTAACAGACCAAATAAAGCAAATGCCATAAATAACACCATGTGGTTGTAAATAAATAAAAGAAAAACTTAATTGAACAAGCGGTTATAACTTTTTTTTATAGAGAAATTGGGCAATGTTTCGAACAGTTAAATGCCGATGAGAATTGTAGAGTGGTTGTTTTAACAGGCTCAGGAAAATTGTTTACTGCAGGTTGGTTAAATTTTTGGTAATATATAATGTAATACATAAAATAAGTACAAAATGCTGAAATGATTTGCAAACATTTACAGGACTGGATTTAATGGACGCTATGAAAATGTCGCAAGATGTTGTAGCTCATGATGATGTCTCTCGCAAAGCAAAAGTGTTAAATAAAATGATAAGTATGTACCAGCACTCTTTTACTACCTTAGAATTGTGTAAAAAACCAGTTTTGGCTGCAGTACACTCTGCTTGTGTTGGTGCGGGTGTAGATCTTATTACAGCTGCAGATATTCGATATTGTACTAAAGATGCTTGGTTTCAAGTTAAAGAAGTTAGTAATTTCTAATTTTTAAAGTTATTTAAACATACTCTAATAATAAACCAATGGCATTTCATGTTTTAGGTAGATATTGGAATGGCTGCAGATGTTGGAACATTACAAAGATTGCCTAAAGTGATAGGATCTGATTCATTGGTAAGAGAATTGTGTTATACAGCACGTAAGCTACCAGCTGAAGAAGCAATTAGCTGTGGACTTGTTTCCAAAATGTTTAGTGACAAAGAAAGGTTGGTAACGAATCTAATGGTATCATACATTTATTTTACACTGTTGCTATCCAAATAGTATGCTTAAACAACAACTTTATTTATGGGTACATTAGTTTGTAGTTATATTGTACTATCTTTGTTACTTTTATTAATTAGTATGTTGGAGAAAGTGATGAAAGTAGCAGAGGAAATAGCAGCCAAGAGTCCAGTCGCGGTGCAAGGAACTAAAACTAGTATTATTTATTCTCGTGATCACACAGTCCAAGAAGGTCTTGATCAGATCGTGAGTAACTTATAATTGTTTCATATTTTAATCCACCTAAAAAAAAAGTAAAAAGTAAATTATGTCATTAAACTTATTTGGCGAACAAACAAAATGACAGCTTTGCTTTATCAAAATTCAAGTCTGTTACTGTATGCTCCTGTTTTTAATTTTATACATGGCAAAATGTATTGAATATAACATTTTTAAATTGATAACTAAATTAGTATACATTTTATTTATACGTATTAATGAACCCACGGAAAAATTATTACTTTGACTGTTACCTTGTGTTAACTCTGTTGATTTAAACAGCAGTGCTTGCTGGTGTAATAATTAATATAAATAAGTTAATTATTATTATTATCCATCTGCTTTTAAATTTTATTGTAGGCTACATGGAATCAACTTATGCTACAAAGTGAGGATTTTGCAAATGCAACAATGGCACAAGCTACTAAGCAACAAGAATCTGTCGTGTTTTCCAAGTTATGAAAATAAAAAAGATCGGCTTATCAATAAGTTTTATAATAAATTTAAAAAAATATATTTTACCAACACAACGTACAATTGCTTTAAATAAAAAAAGATTTTATATATTAGTTTTTGATTGCATCGCTTGTAGTACTTCGGAAAAACGTTTAGGAGGGGGAGGTGGGGGAGGTTTGGCTGCTTCAACGGCATCTGCAAGTTTATAAGTATCATCTTCGTCTGGAGGTTCGTGCTATATTTTATGAAAAATGATGCATAGGTAAACAATTTCTTTACAAATCTCACCATTAGTTGATTAATGTAGTATTCATAAGGAACAGTCTGGGTGTGTGGATCTATAGCTATTTCTAACATTTCTTCCAATTCATCTTGGTTAAATGGTTCTCCATCTTGAGTCATTAATGTTGAAATGTATTCTCGACTTAAAAATCCATGTCCTTCAGGATCTAATACGTGGAAAGCTTCTAAAAGCTTAGCTGGCGAAGCAGGTTCATATCTGAAACAATAACACAAATGAAAATCTAAACTGAAATAAATGGGGCGAATTTTGAACATACTTGTGTTCCGTTATAAACTGAGTTACATGTGGTAAAAATTTTGCCAAATGAATACTTCCTGGAATTGCTGGATCTTCAGTTGCTACTAAGATTTCTTGAATTTCTGCTTCGGATGGGCAACATCCAAGTGCACGAACAATTGTGCCCACTTCTCTAAAATCTACAGTTTTATTTCCAGCGTGATCAAATATCTCGAAAGCATCGGCAACTTTTCTTTCCAAGTCGTTATTAATAGGCACTGTGAGAAATAAAATTAGGCTAATTAATATAATAAAAAATAAGATTTTATTAGATAACCTGGAATATCTTCGATTTCTGGTTCCATTGTTCATGTTATTATAATTACTTGATTGCAAGGTGACTTTTACGCACGAAATTTTAAATGTCAAAAAATAAACAGTTGGTAACTTTGGTAACATAATGTTGTATGTAATGCGCATGGGTACGCTGGCCCAGCGTTTGCGTACAAACAATAGTTACTTGGTCGCCATTTGCAATATATGCGCGTGGATTTTTGTGCTTAGAAAGTGTCGTGTGAGTACCTTATATTTTGATAGTTTGACAAGCGTATAAAACTGAACGTAAAAATGAGTACAATTGACGATCCTGCTAAGTTGAAAGTGGTTGAACTTCGAGCAGAATTAAGTGCTAGAGGCTTGGACACTAAAGGTAACAAGCCGGTGTTGGTTAAGCGCTTAAAAGATGCTTTGGAACAAGAATTACAACAAGGTTTGTATTCCAGACCAAAAAACGTAATATTTGTGCAATTTCATATCACGATACTCGAACTGTGGAGTAAATATACGAATGAAAATGTTTGTTTATAGTGGGATACAATGTTTTTAGTATTGGTAGTGCATAAAGCCAAAATAATTTTTGGTTTGATTTTTACCTTATTAATTTTCACAGAAGTTGAACAAGCATTTACGTTCGAAAAATAAATTGTAGGTTATGTATTCATAACTTGTAATATAGTTATGTAACATTTGTTTTTGGCGGGAAAATTTAAAACGTTCTTACTTGAACAGAAATCCCTGATACTTCTATTGCTGATACATCCACGGAAGATAGTATAAATATTTCACAAGATAGTAATCTGGAAGAAATGCGAAGTGAGCCTCCAGACAGAGAATCATCGTCAGAACCAGAACAACCTGTACCCGTTAAAACACCACCTTTTTCTTCACCAAAAATAATTGATAATGAAGAATCCAAGGCGAGTTTAATTTTTTCTAATAATTGTTGATATGATGAAAACTATAGTGTCAATAATCGGTTTATATTTTGTAGCGTGGAGAATCTACAAGATGGTCTAAGGTACAAAGGGATCCTAGTCCCAAACCAGAAGAGGTTGAAATGTCAACTGAGAATAACGTAGCTGAAGTGGTGCAATTGAAAAATGATTCACCCGAAGCAAATGGAGAAAATATAGCTCAGGTAATTAAAAAACTCGATTTAAAATTACACACGTGATATTGATTTCAAAACATGTAAAAGAGTTGACGGTTCTTAAATTTAAGTAGCAATGGTGTGTTTAATTTTACGAATATAAATGTTAAAGTGCTTAATGCCGAACTTGTATGTGTATAGTTGCTGAAGCAAGTTACTAAATCAAGCAGAAATACTTGTCAAAATTTTGGTTTAGCTAGTGTCTACAAAATATGTATGTATGGTCTACACCCAATTTAGTAAAATTGTTTAGTAATTGACAGAAAATAGAATATCGTCTCCAAGTAAATAGAAATGATTGTCATTCTCCTTACTCAACAAGTCACCAAGTTGTTTACTTGCACAATTACTAAACGAAACTGTTCACACATTGCAAGTAGCTAAATTCACTTACTTGATTTAGTAACTTGCTTTAGCTATTATACACATGTAAATTCAGCATGTCACTGTTTTGATTATAGGTAGTGCAACCAGTAGATCCATCTAACGTACAAACTACTACTGAAGAGGCAAGTGGAAATGCAGAGCACGATCGACTAAAGAATGCCACAGAAAAAGAACAACGTGGTGATAAACGGCGTCGTTCCAGTCCGTCTCCACAACGTGTTCAAAGAAAGCGCAGTAAATCACCAATCAAAGAAGATGAACCCAATATGGATAATGATAAAGTGCAACTAAGCTGGGGTATGTTAGTTTTTATGATAATTTCTACCGATTATCATGTGCTTATGTGATTTAGTGTTACTTTTTTAAATTGAAGTGTATCATTTGTAACATTTAAAAAGTGTATATTATCTTAAAATGTTGTGATCTATCATAATTTTCAATTTTTAACGTTTAAGTATATTTACACAATTAAAAAAGGTTTTAAAATGCGATATTCGTATTTTCAGTCGATTCAGATCTTCATCTGCAAGTTAATAAAGAAAATTTCCTGTCAGCCAAACCTTGTCACGAGGGAGCATTTGGATATGCCTGGGCCGGAGCTAGAGCAACACACGGTATTAAGCAGGGAAAGGTAATTGTTAAAACAGTAATGTATAATCGTTATTTCAATTTAAAGTGTATTTATTTTTGATTCTATTTAATGTTTCGTGGTTTGCCCAGAGTGTGATTCTGAGTAATCGAAATATAAATTCTTGTAATTGTTACTTTTAAAAATTTCCATCATGCAAATCACTAATAGCCACCCGATTTATTTTAGGTGTGTTTTGAAGTTAAAATTACCGAAGCGCTTAAATGGGAAGATGTCGTTAAACAACCTGAAAGAGGCAGACGAGACAACTATAAACTAGACAACTTAAAAAAGAAAAAACAGCAAGCTAGGGCAGAAGTTAAGGAAAAAGCTTTGCTGGAAAAAAACGAAGCTAAACAGTCCGAAACTGCTGTCGAAAATGTTGTGAAAAAAGAAGAAAACCCAGACGTTAAGGAAGAAATCATAGACACACAGGAAAACTTGGAAGTCAAGTCGGAACCAGCTGCAGATGTAAAATCTGAAGAGATGCTCACTGAACTAAAATTAGAGCCTACCATTGAAGACAAGAGTGAACCAATGGAAGTTGAAGAAAGTAAACCAGAACCCATCCCTACACACTTGTTTAGAGTGGGATGGTCATTACTTGATTCAAGTTTACAACTTGGTGAATCAAAAAATTCTTTTGGATTTGAGTCGTCAGGAAAATTCGTCTCCAACAAGCAATTTACGGAGTACGGTGTTAAATTTGCTGTTGGAGATGTCGTCGGTTCGTATGTGGTAAGTGGCGCAAACGATTTTAGAAAAAACAATCTTATCTATTTAGTATTTACTTGATTGTACGAAGAACTGTTTTATGTACCAATTTTATTTTTTAAGAATATCGATGATGATGGCATAACTCTAATATATACAATTAATGGTGAAGCACTACCGGTTGCTAGAAAAGTCGCACGATCTGAACTTCCCGAAGAAAGTTTCACTTTATTGCCCCATGTATTATCCCGCAATTACGTTTTTGAGGTTAATTTTGGTGACAAAGAGGAGCCATGGTACCCGCAACATTCTGAACTTTCTGATTACATTTGGATGTCCAAAGTGGAAAATACGGTTGCCGGACCGACTAGACCAGAAACTCGAGCTGAGTGCGAGGTAGGCAATATCATTGCCCTTCTGTTCAAATATAGTTACAATTTTTACATCCTTCTAAACATTTGTTGCTTGTATCTTGACGTTTGTAATTATTAACGATGGTGATGTTTCACTTGCAACTTTAAAGTTAAATTTTATCTTACGCTATTATAAGATTGTTTGATAAAGTTTAATATTGATGTTTTTCCATTGTAGGTCGTAATGATGTGTGGACTTCCTGCTTCTGGAAAAACTCACTGGGTTAGAGAGTGGGTCCAAAAAAACGTGAATAAGCGTTACGACTTAATCGGAAATACACATTTGTTGGAAAGAATGACGGTAATGGTGTAAAACTAAGGCGGGCCACTTTGGGAATCTATCTTTTAATATTCGAGATACAAGAAAAACTCATCGTGCCTGCCTGTTTATCAGTCGTATGAAATAATCACAATGCACAAGAATTTGTATTTATAAAAGAAATTTAGATACGTCACATAATTTCATTTTCTTCAGCTACTGTTAAGTTTGCAACAAGTACATACGTCTTTTTTAAGTACATTTGAATATCATTGAGCTCTATTATAATGTTTATTAATTTAACCGAATCTTTCTCTTACATTAAGCGAGATGCCCAACGTGACCCGAAATAAGTGGTATATATACCCCGTAAAGTTGTTATTCTTCTATTTTAATCCGACAAATATATTATTAAATTTTTAATGCAGGTGAATGGCAGTACGCTGAAAAGTATTTACAAAGGACGTTGGAATGTCATTTTGGATAAGCTCATGAAATGTTCGAATAGACTTGTCGAAATTGCATGTCTCAGGAGGAGAAATTTCATCATTGATCAGGTGAGATGATATTTTTGATACTTGCGATTGATTGAGTATTATGTGCTCTGGACATGAGAAATATGTGGTAGTCTGCATAATTGGCGTTAATGTGATAAAGGTGCTTATTTATTTACTGTGAGTCAACTGGTCTTATTTAAAAATATTAGTTTATACCTAAATTAAAGCGCTCGAGTAGCAATATACCATTAAGTTACGAGATATAACATGTACTTGAATGTTGCAATGTATTTGAGTCAAAAATGTCTCAACGAAATGCTCATTACAAAGTGACATTTTTTCAGAAGAAAAAGAAGCAAGTGTGGTGATATGTCGTTGAATGTGTACAGATTGGGGACATACTGCATGTGTAGAACATTTAAACAACAATAATACGAAGGAATAATTAAGGGTTTATTGAATGGGAATTTTCATCAGGAAATAATGATTGAAAGTAATATGTTCGATATATGCTTTAGTTATATTTAATTGATTCGTTTATTAATATTAATAAATTTAAGTATAAATCTCTTAATAATTTTCATGAAGAGTCTGTTGTAGAAATGCCACAACAGACTCGAGTCTTGTCGCTTTATCAACGGCAATGTTGTTTATTTATTTCGAATGAATTATTCCGTATCGTATATTAATTAAATAGGGTGTGGTATTGATGTATTGTAATTATTCTACATGTTTTTTGAAGCAACATGATGTAGGGTGCAAAAGTAAATTTTGAACATTTTCGTTTAAGATCGTCCAAATGCAAGTGCACAAAGGTATCGGTGGTTGCATACAAATATTGAATTTTTTTGGGTGATATTTTGAAATAATTTTTGAAAAAATACGATTACTGCTAATAAAGATGGGAGAATCGTGAAATTGGTCTTGCAATGGTACAAGAAATTTTATTTATATTTATATGTGCTTGTTTAAAGACGAACAAAGTGTCTTATCTATATTTGCATTAAAGAACTGATTTAAGTCAGGTTAGGAAATAGGATGTTCAATCAGTTTGTTAAATGATTAAAAGCAAAAAAGAAGATCGAGTGTTATTGTGTGTGGGTAGTCGTAAAAACAGGTTTTTCAAATTAATTTTAATAAAGTCAAACCATGGCCATAGCGGTCAGTATAAAAATAAAAAACGGACGCAATGAAATACATGCTAAAATGTGTGTAAACAATAAAATGATCTGAACTAGTATGATCAGGTATTACGTCTGAAAATAAAACGACATGTATTCTGTTCGAAATATTTGATGGAAAGCAACATTCATCGTAGCTTAGTTAAAGCAACTAGTGGTTGATAAATATTTGCTCCGAAAAAGAAAAAGCGAGCCTGTAGGAATGCAGGTAATTCTATTTTTATTCATTTGATAGACACATCTACCTCATGCTAAAAATTGAGAGTAAATTAAATATGCACCTATATCTAGACCAAATAAAATTGTGGTGTGCGTTAAATGTGGAGTAAGTATTAAATGTAAGGAGCGTTGAAAAAAACATCATCTAGGTATGTGTATGTGTAAGTATATTATTTTAGTGAAGTATCTGCAGAAAATTCTTCGTCGTTAAGTCGTCTTGTTAAAGGTACTCTTCAGTTCACTTCTTAAATCTTTAGGCAGTACGTCAAGTTAGATTATAAGCAAGCAAGGTTAGTACTTATGTTTAAGTTAGGGGGCAATGGCGTCTTTACTTTTTTGAGTACATCGAATTGGGTTTACCCTGCAGAGCGAATTTTGTAATGTTTGTTGGATGTGTTTCATTTTTGCAAAAAAAAACTATAACAGCATATTATTGTAACCGACTAGAAGCCTTCGGCTTTATAATTTGGAAGTGTTTACCTAGAAGCTTATGGATAAAATCTAGTATACAACACATTTTATTAGCTGTATCTGTTAATCGTATTTGTGAGTAAAACGACACGGGATGCACGATTTTATACCATCGTATCTTATACGCCACTAAATTGCCCAGCGACAACAACACTTAGCTTAGTATTAAGTTGGCCTATTTAAATATAATTCCTTTGGAGCAGGTATGTCTAATATTTAAATGTATGAATGGAATGTGTGTTGGAGGAAGATAAAACGATATATTGATCCGTTGCAGTTGTATAATACAACGCTCTTATTTATTTAGAAGGATATATTAGTCGGAAAATTTGCTTTTGGTGGACTGACATTATTATTAAAGTTAATAAAACTACTGTTTATCCACTATCTGTGCCAGTTTTTGTTTTATTTATGGTTTCCAAATAACAACGTATATAAAGATTTAAAAAATTTCCATTGAGCCTTTTTTTAAGCTTGTAAAACACATTTTCAACTATACTGAAAATGGAATTCCCGAAAGTAAGAAACTATTATTGAAATTGATGCAGAAAAATGTTTAATAAATGTAATGAATGTAAATGATCACGACAGAATATTAAATTAGGTTTTCTTACACTGAAATATGGATGTAAAAAATGTTTGTCTTTAATTCTACCCTGGATGTTAGTTGCTGGTTATACGTCTTTCATAAATGATCGATTTTAGAGAATCTGGCTCAGATTAAATGGTTATTTCGTTCAATAAAATTTTAACCTTTTCGGTGCGCAATGTTTGTAGTTTTTCTGTGCCTGCAGTGCGCCTAACTTTCAAATGCGGCAACGTTCGGGCGAGTTAGCCCGTCTCGAGCACCTTGGGCCGCGTAAAATTTTGGCGAGTAGACTCGTCCAGAGCACCGAAAAGGTTAAACCACTGAAACAATACTTGAGACAATAAAGTGAATGAATACGTGGATTTAATAACATCAAAATTAATCACAAAACAAATCATACATACTTATTGTTATATATAGATCGGTGTATGAGAATTAATACATTTTAGTTTTAACTGCAGGTAATAGTACAAACCCGATATATTTTTTCACTGCGATAATGTAAATACATTAAGTGTTAAACAGATATTTTAGCTAGAGTAGTGTTTGTGGTAAAACATGCACCATTAGAAAGTAGCTTTGTATTTTTAATTTTAATGATACATAAATCCACCAAGAGTTTATCAATCCGATCACCATAACTCAGCAAACATAATTCATGAAGTATCTATCGAATGAACATTACTATAATCTTGAGCGTTGTGGCAGACAAACGTATTCCCCTCGGCCCAGCGCCGCAAAATGCGGTCTTTCGAGGGCTTCAAGCGACGCGCCGTGGTTGTTGTAGTCAACGACGAGGAACAGGCCAAACGCCAGGCCCAACAGGAGGCCCAGGACGGTAAAGATGTCCCCGAATCAGCCATTTTTGAAATGAAAGGTACACAACGAAAACCATTTCTACTAGTCTTTTCACATTTTTATGTTAACCATTTAATTTATATGAGATTTACCTCTTTGTTTCCCGTTACTTTTTCCTGTTTTTACCCTTTTTCATTCTGTCATGTTAAAAGACTTTTCAAATTCTAAAGTATCAAATCTCATACTTGTTTTGTGTTTAATTTAATATTTATAGCAATATGGAACACACGCTTCACTCTATTATAGATGCTTGAGTAATTTAGTTGAACAACGTTTCATATAGAAACAACAGAATAAATATATATGTATTATGTTGCCACACCAATCGGTTGCTCTCGTTCTATCAGAGTTTGTTAAATTTACATACTTAATCCTAAAGCCTTTTTTACCCTTTCGGGTGTAAGGCCAAGTCAATTATTGTTTTCTTAAATAATATTTGTTTTATTTAATATATATATTAATATTTAATAACGTGTGCACCACAATTGTTATAGATACACTGTGGAAGTGTTATGTTGTGTGATGGCTATATGATTTTATAGCGAACATGACGTTACCTCGACCTGGAGATTGGTTAGATGAAGTCACATTTGCCGAACTGGGAGAAGAAGAGGCCAAAGCTATGGTGCAGAAGTATAATAAACAAGGACGAGAGGCAGGTTTTGGTCCACTTATAAATCAAGGAAGAGGGGGCTATCGTGACAGTCACGGACCGTACAGATGGGATCATAATTCCTCGAGGCGTAAGTGTTTCGACCTAAATAAATCATATCTAATGGATTGTTGCAAATAGTTTTTAAAGTGTAGTTAGATATAAAATCATTTTATTATGTTCAAATTTTTGATCAAAACAAAAACAATTATGTATCAAAAATATTTATAGGTGATTATCGTGGATATCGTGATAGAGGATATCATAACACTCGTTTTGATAGACGTCATGGTGGATGGCATAATCGACGTCCAGGCGGAGGTTCTTGGAGCAGGGATATGCCGAGAGATGGACGTGGACCACCCCCTGGTGGTTCCAGAGACTGGCGTAACAGCAGTGGAGGTATAAAGACAACATTAACACCTTAAACTAAATGTATAAACAATTTATTTTGCAAACAGGAAATAGTGGTAGAGATAGAGACCATAATCGCAATCAAGGGAACGGTAACTTCAATAATCGCAATCAGCGCAGCATAAGTAGTCGGGGTCAAGGTGCTAATTATCAAGGAGTGTGGCAAAACCAAGGAAATTGGGCGGGCAGTCAGGGAAACTGGACGGGTCAAGGAAGCTGGGCTCAAGGGCAAAGTGGTTGGGGCCAACAAGGTCAGTGGAAAGGTAGTTATGGGCCACAGGGATACGGTCAAGGCTACGGCAGCAATTACGCCAACTGGAATTATTATGGACAGTATGCACAGAATTGGAACCCACAGGTTGGTAATTATTGTCTTGTTCAGATATTATCTGAAGTTGTTTAGTGCGTATTGTAAACTAAATTGTTGTTCACTTCGATAGAATAATGCAGGTTAAGAACAACATAGGCCGCACCTGCTGTCGGCTGCACGTCCGTCTCTCATACAGCATCAATTTGGCATCAGCATCAATTCAGTTGGGACAGTTTCATACAGCAGCCTTCACATTGATTAACCAGTTTATTAGTTTTTTAAATACACATATTTAACACAGTAGTTTAGTCATGTCACTTGTACCTTTAGCACAATGGTGAAAAAAGCAGGTAAACATTTTTATTGCTGTTAATACAGTAGACCATTGTTTTGTTATTTTTATTTCTAGAGATTCTAACAAATGCTGTAAACATTTGAAAGACTAATGTTTAAGAACTTTTGAAATTCTTCTTTATTATGATGATATTTAATAAATTATACTATTGCTAAGTGTAGATTAACCTTGCATAAAATTGTGAATTGACTTCTTGTAGTTTGGTTTAGAAGATTGGAAAATCAAATAATGTAGTGAATTTAACAGTTTTAAAGAGGATGTAAATTATTCTTTCAATTGGCAAATGTCATATTTGAAGAAAGAAAAAAAGAATTTTTCAAGTTCAAATTAGTCTTCCAAAATAAAATGAATTGTAGGTTTTGTAAAAAAGTTCGTCTTAAATGAGATTTTGATCTCGATATATGTATCTATACTGACTACTAAATAGTGAAATTGCCGTGGTTTTGTGTAACATGTTCTAGAAGTAAGTGATAATTGTTTGCCGAAATAAATCTCAGATAAATTTATTTCATTGAGAACTGTGCCTTTTTACAAATATTGCGTCATTTGTGTGGCATTTAAGTAAAAGATATAAAAAGTTGAATTTGGCAGACAGTTATATTGAATATTCATGAGTCTTTTCCAAAACGATTAATGGATTTGAAGCTGTGCGCAAACTCTTAATTATTTACAAAAGCTATTTTATTTAATTTTTTTTTTCATTACTGTACTAAATTCTTCCATTTTTATCATTTCATTTGGCAAGTAAACCTAAGCTGGAAGACTACATTTTTACGTTAAATAAAGTTGTATATATTTTTTAATTTGTAGTTCATTATAATAAAATTATTTACAATATTTAAGTGAATTTATTTACATTTAAGTTTATGTACCGCTCTAAATATAGAAATTTACTGATTAGCTTTGTAGTAATAAAAACTGGGGAAGAATTTTTGCTCCGTTAAATCTAATTCGTGCAGACGGTCAGTACTTACGTTTTGGAACAAACTGCATGTGTAAATTTTAAAACTAGCATTTTAGTTTTTCTTAACATGATGAATATATGTTTCATACATCTTTTTATGTAAGTGTATATAGTACGATTATAAAGTAAATTAGTCTAATTTTAATAACCACTTCAGATTATCTTTAAAGTATTTGTGTGAAATGTATGAGTATTAAATATTTAGTTTCAGCTTTAATTATTATACCAGACACTAATGTACTACTACTACGTATTGTAATATAAGTTGTATTCAAGTGGATGGAATCTAATATCTTAAAAATGTATTTTATTTGACATTTTAAGTAAAGTAAAATTTTGTAGAACTGTGTTTTCACGTAAGGTAGAATTTTTAACATTAGAATATGAATTTTAGAACTGAAAAGTCTTGTACACGCTATATCAACGAAATAAATCTGGGAAACATTTACTTTATGAAAGTACCCTGTACATAAACTATGAGAATTTGGGGTTTTATTATAATGTTGGCAGTTATACACTCGTTAACCATTACAACAAGATCGTTCCTATTTTCATGTAATTAGTACGAAGTGTCAATTATAAAGGCGTCTGCGTTCATCGGTTTAATATTAATTTGAGATTTACAAAATAATTTGTTTGTAGGTAATATTTTTTGATAAACATTTAGGACCGATTTTAATATATTGCAGTGTGTTTTATTGATCTACCATAATGGTCGAGTTGTAGCAAACTGGCGACATATTATTTCGTATCTCCTGTATTAAGTGTGAACGATTATATTAATAGTTTAGTAAATTATTAGTATATCCAGGTGTTAACAGTGCAATGTCTTATCCTCCCCGACCTCCAATTGGCATACCTATGCCTGGAATGGCTTACATGCCAATGACTGCTCCACCGCCTTTAATGCCAGCAGTAATGCCTGTGCAACACGTAATATGTAATATAATTTTTGTGTTTGTGATAAGCTTTGAAAGAAATTTACAGATGATACCTGCACAAGTCACTTCGGCCCCTCAAATCCGAGCATTTCCAAAACTGAATCCCAATCGGGAACAACTAAAGCCAGTGCAAGGCCCCCCAGTAACTGTTTTTGTTGGTAAGTATTGTCAGTTTGTGTACTTAATTTGGTGTATTTGAAACCCTTAATTACTAAAAATCTTTTATAATTAGGTAATATTACGGAAAGAGCACCAGATTCGATGATAAGGCAAATTTTAGCCGCTTGTGGCCATGTGATTAGTTGGAAAAGAGTTAAAGCATTCGGTTTTTGTGAATTAGCAGGTCCAGATGCTGGGCTTCGTGCTGTAAGACTTCTCCATGATATGATGATTGCTGACAAACGACTGGTAGCCAAAGTGGATGCTAAAACTAAAACTGTACTTGATGAATATAAAGGTAAATTATTAATTCGTTGTTGTAATGATCTGCGTTTATAGCATAATTCTAAAGAATGTATATATTCCTTGATCAGTATTGACATAATAATGTAATTATAAGGTAAAAGATATGATTAACAGCAAATTTTGTGTTTTAACAGCTGAAAAGCGAAAAAAAGAAAAAGGCTCGTCGCCATTGCAAGATGAGCCACAAGAAGAAGAGGATCAGTTAGACGAAGAAACTCAAGCTATAGATGCTGTTGCAGTGGAAAGAATAAAGCAGATTTTAATTGAACATGAAGAAGAAATGAATAACTTCGAAATCAAAAAGGAAGGTGAGTGTAAATTAAAAAGCTTATATCGCCAAGAAAATAGCTCAAAATAAGTCAGTCGGCATAGTTCAAGTAAATTTGTTTTAGAGGAAGTACTGGAAAAGCGCAATAAAATCCTTGACGAAGCTGATGTGGAAGAAGAAAAACGAGACCTGATCACTCGAGAAATCGGCAAATTCAGGGAAATTATGAAGGTGAGTCCATAAATCTTCCTTTAAGCAAGCATACAGAAATTCAGTAAACTAAATTTTGTTGGAAAATTTTTCAAGCATTTAGACAACGGTTTTAAATAAAATATCGTTGTAGTACAGTTACATTATGAATAGAAATAATTTTGTGGTGTAAAGAATTACGTGTGATATATTCACTTATAAAATTCTAGGTTGTTGTAAGTTAAACTTTGACGAAAGTATGTTAGTGTTAGGTTAGCATTTGTTGTTAGGTCTAGAATAGGGTAATAGCTTTGAGGTTGGTAATATGGTAATTGAAACCAAACAGGCAATGGAAGCGGCGCAGTCCATCCTAGGTTCGGCCCACGGCGCCGCCGGTGAGTAAAGTGTCACCAATTCTCTCCACTTATGGCTAGATTTAAATTATATTTGCACAATAATTTTACTTAAGAAAACTGTTTACTTCAAATTAAACCGATAATTGACTGAAAATGTAAAAAAAGTGTAAATGTAATTTATGAAGCAATAAGGTCCATATATTATATCTTGAAAAAGCATAATTTGCTATATCACAAATATTAATGTTATTGTAAAATTTTAGTTGTACCTATTCACTGACAGATATATGTCTGATTGGATATTATAAGAAAATTGTTTTCTCTGAATGATTGAAATTGTTTAATGGTTGTGGGAGTGACTTGGCTTTTTCTATTTTGTTTTAGTGAGAGTGATGTAGCACTTGTTTAATCTTATTCACTGTTTAGAAACTTATCTGATTTAATTATGATATTCTATTATTTTGTATTATTTATTAGAGCAGCGTCTGTATTTATAATTAGTTACTTGCTGCGGATCGTATTTGTAAGTTACGATCTGCAGTCTAAACAATATTGTCAACGAATTTGTCCACGTGCGGCTGGCAGGATACACAGTGCTACATTTGGACTGATCTTCTGTCCTTAGCAAGAGTAAGTTACTATTGTAATGTAAATGTATGATTATAATCAATGTAGTTATTCGGTTCGAAAATATTATTGTTAGGTGGTATAAAATGTTTGAAATAATGTTTTATTAATTTTTCTTTAACAAATAACGGTTCTTCTTCTATAAACACCGATAGACGAGATACTCCAAATAGAGAATTTATATTTTTCATGCCTTTTTATTAAATAGAAACGGCCAAATAAATTTTTCTCAGAGATGCTCTTTTGTTCATGTAAAAGCAATTACACAGATATAATATCATTTTGGGAGTCGTCACTCGGACATTCACCATTTTCAGTCTTAATAAAATGCTAATGCAAGTACATAGTACTATATCATTAATTTTAATTTGTTTCTTTTTATTATGTCACGATGACGAAATACTAATTATTTGTTTATATCAGATAACGTTTGTGTCTTGAAATTATTAAATTGGTCCATATTTATATTTCTATGTTATAATTTTACTTATCCAGTGTTATTGTATGGATTTATTGGCTTTTAATTTTGTGAAATTCTGTTTTGAGCTAAAAGTTTTTCAAATAATATTTTCGAACTTTCTGTGCCATTTTATTGCAGAATATACATTATAATGTAGTTATAATAAAAGTTTCGGATTCCTTATTTAGCAGTACTTGACAAAGTTTTTGCCCCACTGCAGTTGTGGTTCATAACTTTCAATAAAATCTATGTGATTAACCATAACATTGAATTGATTCATTATTTAAAACCCTTGTATCTACAACATTACAGTGTATTTTGATCAGCCACGTACGTTACAAAGCGTGTTGTCTATACTCAACTGATTGATTAGGGATCAGTAGTAGTACTTGTCCATCCAGGTGGCTAGTGGTATGAGATTTTATAATATTATTAGCTCCAAAATTACCTGTCGGACAATTATTTAAGGGTGTTTGTTTCCTTCTAGAAACAAGAGGAGGAAAAAGAAGTATCACGTAGACGCGAAAAGGAACGTGAAAAACGTGACCACCGAACAACATCTCGTTCGCCAAGCCCACGCAGACGAGAAAAGGATGAGAAAAAAAGACGCCGCTCTAGATCTAGGTAATTTTTTTAAATAAAACTGCAAACATATTAAGTGACTGATTCGGCCCGGTGACGTAGCCAACTCTAGTAACAGTATTATAACTAATACTATTGGTTACAGGTCAAGAGACGAAAGAAGCCGAGAAAGAGAACGTGAGAGGGAGCGAGAAAGAGAGAGGGAAAGAGAAAGAGAACGTGAAAGGGAGAGAGAGCGAGAGCGGGAAGTTCGAGAAAGAGAGCGTGAAAGAGAGAGAGATCGAGATAGAGACCGGGATAGAGAGCGTGAGCGAGACAGGGATGATAGAGAAAAAAATAAAAGCACCAAGGAACTTTTAAAAGAAAAAGAAATAGAGGAAGAAGCTAAAGAAAAGAAAAAATCTGAAAGGCGAGCCAGAGAAAAAGAAGCTGCATATCAAGAGAGACTAAGGTATTAAATTCCAATAATAGTAATGTTAAAGAAAGTCGTTTTGTAACATAACAGTTTTTTAAATATTTATTAATATTATTTAGAGCGTGGGAAACTAGAGAGAGGCGAAAAGCAAAAGATTACGAAAAGGACAGGGAGAAAGAAAGAATCCGGGAAGAGGAAAGGGAAAGAGATGCTAAAAGGTTAAAAGAATTTTTAGAAGACTATGATGATGAACGTGATGACATTAAATTTTATAAGTAAGCACTGTGATATTTTATTAAGTACTGTCTACAGAATTTTGTGCGCAGGGGTAGAGAACTTCAAAAACGTTTGGCAGAAAGAGTTAAAGAAGCAGAAGCAGATAGTAGAGACAGAGCTAAAGAAAAAGAAGAGATAGAGGAACTAAAAAATAAAATATTTTCAGGAGAACATGACGATCCGAGTGCTGAATTTGAAAGGGTAATTTGACTTATCATTATTTTGCCATTAGTTTCGTTTAGACAGATGTATGTTTCAGGTAAAACGTGAAAGAGAGGAACAGTATAAACCTAAGCTTTTAATAGATGTAAATCTAGAGCACTGGAAACAGCGTGAAAGAGAAAAGGAACGTGAATTGGAAAGGCAAAGAGCTAGAGAAAGGGAAAGGGATCGAGAAGTCGAAAGAGAATTAAATAGGCAGAGACAAAAAGAAGAAAGAGAAAGGTAAATTTAGTTAACGCAAATTCAATATTTTAATTACTTGGTTATATCAATCAGGTACATAGTCCAACAAGCTGCACAAGAACTGGCCGCGGTGCAGGCAGAACCAATTGACAGTGATAGCGATGTTGATGATCATGTAAGTCCTCCACAACCTGACCAAGAAAACAGCTCAGATAGTCATGGCGAATCAGCAAAGGTATAAATTCCAAGCAAAATAAACAACACTGATTAATCATTATCCTATTCTAGTGGACTCAGGTACAAGTAGGTGATGAAGATTCTCGACATTCAGTTGTATCGAATCACGAAGATCAAACAGCAGCACCACCAACTGGAACGGGAATTAAACTTACTCTCTCCAAGCCAGCTGGATTGCACAGCCCTCAACGCAATGATGCTAAACGTAAAAAAGTTGATTTACGTGATGTGTTTAATCCTGATGAAGATGACACTGCTACGCAAGTTAAAAAACGAAAATTAGTACCTTTAGGTTGGCTTATCTTGGAAAATCATTATGAGTTTATTTATTTTTAATTACTTGTAGATTATAATGAAGATAAAAAGAGTAGAAAAGATAAAGAGAATTGTGAAAAAAAATCAGAAGAGAGTCTTAAATCACAAGAAGAAAAGAGAAGACACATTAAATCTCTTATAGAGAAAATTCCTACAGAAAAAAGTGCATTATTTGCATACCATCTTGACTGGTCAATTATCGATAATACTTTGATGGAAAAGAAAATTCGACCGTGGATAAATAAAAAAATTATTGAGTATATAGGAGAGCCAGAGCCAACTTTAGTAGATTTTATTTGTTCCAAAGTATTGGCAGGATCGCAGCCACAAGTAATTTTGGAGGATGTGCAGATGGTTTGTACTTAAATTGTTTTGGATTATTGTGTACACACGTATTTATTATTTTATGCTTAGGTTTTAGATGAAGAAGCTGAAGTATTTGTAGTGAAAATGTGGCGATTACTTATATATGAGGTGGAAGCCAAGAAACTTGGCTTAGTAAAATAGTAGAATTTCGCATCTATTTTAATATCATTTTGCTAATCACAGACTGTCCACATGTAAGTTATTTTTATGTTGAAAACTAAATAATGTGACTATTTTTTAATGTCAGTTGTGAAAATAAATTTCAGTTATAAATTTTAAAATTGAGTATTTAATTAACATTGGAAAGTAACGACTCAATAATATTGAGGTGGATTTTTCACCATAATATGCAGGTGTATTATAATTTAATAACTGTTCCTAAAATCCATGTAAGTTGTAAAAGTGCCTGTTCAAGGGATCAATGAGTATAGTATAATACACCGTTACAACGAACATTACGATTAAACCTACACAAAGAATTTCAGATGTAACGGAGGCTTGATAGATCAAGTGTACTTCGGATATGTTCGTTTGGAAAATGAATGTTAGGTTCACTACTACCTACTTTTGGCGTGACTTACGAAATTCTGCTTGTTCACTAAACCCTTTTTCTGCATTATTTCCATTACGACATCTCAGAGTACTGTTACCCAACACACTGGTATACATATATTCGGCAAACTTCAAATGGTGTATACTGTCATGGCGGCTTGGTAGATCGTGTACTTCGGATAGTGTTCTGTGTCGGATCATGGCCATGGTCGGATATGTTCGTGTGGAAAATGAATGTTAGGTTCACTACTACCGACTTTTGGCGTGACGTATGATCGTACGAAACATTTGGTCAGTAATAGGTTAGGTTAAAGGCTCCCCCAGACAGACGCGTTATACCGCTCGGTACGATACAATCGGTATGGGGATTACCCTTACAAGATGACCCAAAAAGAATCAAACTTATTTCGGACATACAAATTAAACCCCCTTGTCATTGCTAAACAGGTATATCGCGCTCATCATTGGTGTGGGCGCTTCCATATGCAAAATATTATTAAGATATCGTCCCGAATCGTACCGTATCGCGTCTGTCTGGGGGAGCCTTAAAGGTTGTTTTTTTAAAATAATTAATGAAAATAAAGGTTCTGGGTTATTTTTATTAATGAAAAGCCTCATTTGTGAACCTAGCACTCATAATCGACACGAAAATCTTAGATCATATAAACTACATGGATAACACAACACCATAGGAATATAGTTAAGACAATGTTGCCGACATGTACAACGTGCCGTTTTAAACCTATCTCTTTCTATATTATGTGGGCCCAATATACGCTATCTTTGTTTTGGTCCCGCGCCCGCTGTCATCGTAGCGCAACCGTGGTAATTACTGTAACGTACTTTCTACCTAGCACTATTCTAGCGACTGACGCGTGAATGACATTTAGAATTTTTTGCTATTAAAATCGTCGTTTACTTGAATCAATTGATTCTAATAAGCGGTGTTTACTGTACTTAAATAAAACTTACCAAAAATGGGTCGATTCTGAGTCAATCTGTAAGACCTGTAACTTGTCTGTAACCAAAAATCTGTAAAAATTACAGGAAATGCAATTCTATGCCCGTCTGTTAGCTACAGAATTCTTATAGATTTGTAAATATTTACAGATACATAAATTGTTGCCGTAAACCCTTACAGATACTTTAAGACAAGTATATAACCTAAAAAGTTTACCGAAAAGTTTGATTTTATGTTGTCCAATTAATTAAATTGTGTCTTTAATTTGAACAAAAATGAATGTTCAACAAATTAATATGTTTATTGGCATTCTCATAGAAGAGGATGAAAACAGGTAAGCATATGCAGTTAAAATCTATAAAGCATTTTTTAAATTTCAGACTTGAATTTATTTTGAATATATAGCTTTATAATAGGCTGTCCCATTTTAACAAGGAAATGAAAAACCATTGGGTCTTTAAAATATTTATTGACTAATCATCATATTTCAAAGTACACTACTGTTAACATTTTTTTAAAATTTTCTTCATTGGAGGGAGAAAGTGTTGGAAGTTTATTTCTTATTTCAACCGTTGCTAAAATACTTTGGCCAACATTTACGCATCATGTGTAGGCACGGTAAGAGTGTATGTGGATATATTATAATCATGTTTGTAGAAATTTTATGAGAATTCAACGGAGGCATTTAAGGGATGAAATGAATCCGTTTGAAATTAGCAAGTCGCAATTAAAGCAAATGTTTCGTCTTGATAAAAATACTGTGCGATATTTAATAAATCAATTAATTCCACATGCCAGAATATCAAATTTGGGAATTCCTTTTGAAGTGAAAGTAAGAAAAACCAAATATTCCAATACATTTCAAAGTTCTAGACGCCACAAACTTTTTTTTTATAGGTTTTTGCAACTTTAAATTTTTTATCAACTGGTTCGTACCAAAATAGTGTTGGGTGTAATTCATGGATTTCACTCTCACAGACATCAATGAGTAGAGCAATATCTTATGTATGTCAACTAATTGTACAAGTTTTGCTCAGAACCTGAATAAAATTTCCTATTACTCCTGAAGAAAAAAATATTGTGAAGCAAGGGTAGGCAGCAAGAGTGCTTAATTTATTTTCAATAAATATTTAAGTTTTTGTTTGTTGTAGATTTTATCAGAAATAGCAGCTAAATACATCTCCATTTGCTGGTTGGATGTGTTTTTCAATCTTTTTTCTTTTTTTATCTGCAGTACTCCTTATAAAGACAAATAATTCTTATTATATGACTCTTTTACATTTTACTTGAATTTTTACTTACGCCATATTATGCACAAATAGCTAATTTTCTTCTAAATACACAGAAATAACAAAAATAGATATCACAGAATTTACAGGTTAGAATTTTGACATCACATAACATGAGTGAAGTGCAACTTGCACCCTTGCAGGTGTGGTAACAGAATAGCAAAATTTGTAAATCTGTAAAATTACACTGATCTGTAGACCTACAGGCTGATTTCTCAGAATCGACCCATAATAAGTCTGATCTAATGTTATTGGATCCTCCCATATTTGACACGGAAACATCCGAGTACATTGCATCTACTAGTAGTTCAAATAACGCTTTAGTTCAAATTTCGCGCGTAACCATAGTAACGCACACGATTTTACTCGGTGGGGCCGGAAAGCGAGATAGAAATATACTTTCATGTGTTAGAAGGAGATGCAGTATAATTGTACGTCTGGGATATGTGTACAACATAGTTGCATTGTGGTAGTGTTATCCATGTAGTTTATGTTTATATGATCTAAGAGTGTACACCAGCCGAAGTTTCACCCAGTTCACGTTTTCAGGGGCGGATCTAGTTTTTCCGAGGCCTAGGGCTTATTGAAGTCCAATGGGGCCCCATTTTTAATAGGTGCGTTCGGGACGCACGCTCCCAGATTGGAGTAAGATTTTAATCACGTGGTCTCAGAGCCTCCAAGAGTAAATCTTGTGCGTTCGGGACGTGTAAGTGCAGAAAATTAGCGGATATTTCAAATATAAAGGTAACCTCACTATTTTGTTGTAGACCGGTCTAATCAGACATCATTGTAAGTAAAACAAGCAACAAATTGTATTGCTTCGAATTTGTTAGATCATTTGGTTATAAAATTGATGTAAAATGTCATGATATGAAACCATTTAACTTCCCAAAATTTTGTTTTAATAATAGGGAATTACATCGAATAGTATATTGTACAACTAGTGCTGAAAGCTGAATATTTCACACGAGTATGACAGTTGAGCCACGAGCCGTCAGGCGAGTGGCTCAGTCATACGAGTGTGAAATATTCTTTCAGCACGAGTTGTACACTATGCTTTTCCGACGACCATTTAGACATAATCATTAATTCTGCAAAAAAATTGTGAAAATAACATTTTTTTGACGTTGGTGACACTTGACATTTGTGAGGTTAGATTTTCTTCACGTTAACTTGACAGCGCGTTTAGCGTGTGTAATGTAGCGGAAATCGTCACTTTACACACGCAAAGTGCACTTTGCACACAATTTCCGGTGTCATGCGCAATTTGTCATTTTCAGTAGTAGTAAGTCGTGCGAAATTACTCGCTTTACATAGTGGTCGTCGGAAAAGTTAATTACTGTCCACAAGAAATTGTTGTTAACTAATGCAATACCTACAATAACACGAAGCCTGGATGTTAATTGTATCTTATTCTTTACCTGGCAATTCAAAGAATTCAAACTTAGACAATCTGTAATGCGCATGTCTTCTTTCGCGAGCTCAGCTTGCCCCATCTTCAGAGGTGGTGCAAATTAGAGTAGATTTATTTACTCCACTTATGTAGTCCCGATCTTTTTTACTCCAAAGTCGCGTCCCGAACGCTGTGGAGCAAAAAAGAGCAAATAAAGCAAAAAGAGCGTACGTCCCGAACGCACCTATAGTATTCGAATTCGAGATAGTAGATTTAAAATTAAAACTTGGTGTCTTGACCTATTATATTACATTGATTAAAATAAAACAAATAATACTATAAATTATCATTATTATTATATTATTAATATTAACTATTTTATACTATACGATAAGTGCTTGTTAATGAAAAAGTATTAAAAATTGATGATGATAATTCAATTTTTGGGGGCCCAGGGCTGAAGCCCTATTAGTCCCTATGTAATCCGCCCTGCACGTTTTAAATGGTCAACTTTGTTAGTTACGCAAACGGTCTACTACACAGGTTAGGAAGCCAGTCAAAAAATCTGGAACTTTTCGACAAATTTCCGCTAGACGGCGATAAGTCTAAGAACCATTCGCCATAAAAATCCGTTAGATGGCGAAGAACCTATTTTAAACAAACCTGACTTGAAAATTCAATTAAAACATTTTTATAAACATTATCTGATTGATTAAATTCGAATTTTTTAAGCGAAAGCTTATAAATCTCGCTGATTATGTCAAAATCTTGCGCACGAATCGGTTCTTAGACGTATCGCCATCTAGTGATCATTTATGGCGAATGGTTCTTAGACTTATCGCCTCTGTGGGATAATTTACGGAACTAGTTACCCGCCTCAGTCGGTTTTATATGGGAGTTTCCCAACCTGTGTAGCAGACCGTGGTTACGCAAAAATTACTGACGTACACCAGGGGGGTGGAACTGCTATATGCAATGCTGTTCCGTATTTCGATTTAGTACCAAGCGGACTATCCAGGTGGCGCTAGTGAAAATGTTTAAAATAGTTACAGATTCCATTAATTTAAGTAGGGGAACAATCACACACATTATTATGATTGGTTGCTAACACAGTAGTGTATGTTCTGTGACACAGTAGCGCGGAAATTTAAATTTAAAATGATAATAGATACCGGGCGTCACCTGTCATTTATTATAAAGTGAAAAGTAAAAATTTCATCTGCGTAATATAAAATATTTTTAAAAAGTTAAGAAAATATTAAACATGAAAACAAAATGTTGCATTATAAACTGCAGCAGTGCAGAAAAAACCATGCACAATTTCCCTGATCCCCATCGCGAGCCTGCTCGGTACAATAATTGGGTTGTGGCTACTGCAAATCCTAAAATTACAGGAAAAGACCCAGCAATGTTTAATAGACATTTTAGGATTTGCAAATTCGGTAAGCTTAGAATAATGCCAAAATTAAATGAGTTTCATGCTTATCCGTCCAAAATTAAGAAAATAAAGGTATCAGCGTGTGCACAGGTCTTTAGTACAAGTGTTGGTGCCGCTTTAAATGTGATGAGCCGAGGTAAATTGTAAAGCCTAAATGGGATAAAGGAGGTGGAGTTTGAAGGATAACATACTTCAGACCTTTGTGTTTTTTTTACATTTTTTTGGTTATACATAATACATTAATTTAATTTCTTTGTAATTTTAATTTTAATTGCTCATTGTGAACAATGATCTATTATTATATGTTTAAGGGTATATAAATGCTTTTTTTATATTTGCTGTATAATAAATGCATAAATGTTGTTATGTATTCGTTAATAAGTCAAATAGTTATAGTGTTTTTTTTAGTATAAAGTACTTAACTAAATATAATTGTTTTGGGAGAATCAAGAAAAAAAAATGTCTTAACTTTCAAGTCTGTATTCAAAATACATTTTCATATTTAAAAATAATTTATAATTTTCTTAATAATCCGTTGTAGATCATTATTATCTCATTTTAGCATAAAAATGTCAAAATAGTATGTAATGTGCGAGACTGATCTTTTTGCTGTAAAAATAATAATTATCAATTTATAAAAAATGTAAGGCGATATTGTAAACCACACAAAACAAATGTTTACTATGATTTTATCCACTTAAAATGATCAGTCAGCATAATGATGACTAATTAATTATATGCTCCTTTTTTGTTATTTGTTAACGATGTTATAGTGCTATGTACTACAGTATTATGAATATATTTTTGTGATTGTCTTAATTTTCGTTTATTTTTTGTTATTTTAATTTATAGTCGAATAATATAATGTTTTAGTAATTCATTAAAACAGTTTTATATTGTTTTTAAATGAATATATATGTATTTTTTATTTGAAATATTTAAGTTAGGTATAGGTTTGTTCAAGCAGGGCTATGTACGATCTGACGAACGGTCAGAGCATGCGCAGTATCGATACTACACATGCCCGACAGTTCGTCGGATTGTATATAGCCCTGCTTGAACAAACCTTATGAATTGGGCACTAAAGTAACGTGCTACGGTTCATTTCTTTGCTAAATAGTTTAGAGCGATCTAACCAGATGGCAGCCTTACGGTTTTGTTTTGTAACTAGGAGATTTCCATTCTGCTTGTGTATGTTCTGTGACGTACACTTGAACTACCACGACGCTGATTCCTCATGATTGCCTAGTTTACCTACTAATAATCTGTGCCTACTGGTACCAGTACGAACTACGAACAGAACTAATACGCCATCACAGTATCCATAATGTTATCGAAACTTGTTAGTTAGTGCATGAAATAGTTTGTGATTACTGAATGCGCCATTTTTCAGTTTTACGTACTCGTCTGCTGTAGTTGAACTTTTTCGAGTAAACTTCAAGATTAGGTTTTCGTTGCTAAATTTTGGTTTTGGCAGCCGTCATTTTTGTTAAATAAATTATTGTAGGATACTTGATAATTTTTAGACATAATGGATAACAAGTTAGAGAGCAATGTATTTCAATCAATGTTTGATGTCGGGTATGTCTTAATAACTAATATTTATCAGATTTAAGGTTATATTAATGCGCTTTTTAGATGTAAAGGAGTTTTACTGAACAAAATAGAATTTGTTGATGCTTTAGAAGAAGGTACTAAAAGTGTAAAATATACACAACTAGTAAATATCCTTACGGATGAATTACGTGTACTGAATAACATTGATGAAAGTGTCAACGTAATTAGTGCACCAGAGGATTCGGTGACTTTTCTTATGGAACTTAGTTCATTTCTCAAAGAATTAGGTAATGATCAGACACATGACCATAATGGCTGTATTACACTATACAATTGCTTGTACAATTTGCTGTCAAAAAATTTTATACTAGATTGTACAGCTGTTGCCAAGTTACAACACGTCTTAGGTCGTAAACTGACACTTCGCGTATGTCAATTGACGACATTGTAACTTGGCAACAGCTGTACAATCTAGTATAAAAAATTTTGACAGCAAATTGTACAAGAAATTGTGTAGTGTAATACAGCTTTAATAAAGAACCTTACAAATCGTTTTACAGGTTGCCCATATGTGAACCTAACCCAAGGACATATATCCGATAGACTGACATCTATGAAAGACAAACTTACGTTGTTAGAATACCTACTTGGAGAGTTGATGTCTGCAAGAATTGTACAAGGAAATAAGCCAGAAAAAAAGTTGGAATTAAAATTGGTGTGGCAAGTTTGACTTTTAGTCCTTTTGCTGTTATATGCAATGGTTTAATTTCAGCAAGAATCTTCTCAAGCCTCTGATTTAAGGAAAATTCTTCAAACCTTGGGATTTTCAAAACCGCCAACAAATATTACCATTCAAACTTTATTTCAGAAGTTAATACCATCCGTACAAAATGCTATTCAAAAGGCAGATGACGATCTAATATGCAATCCCATTTTTAATGGTATGCTATCAGAAAAACAATGGGTAACGCTTGGGGGAGTTCAAAAAGATTTGCACGATGATTATATCATTAGACGAGAAATGTTGCTTAAACGACTCGATTGTACGATACAATCGTTTCAGGTAAAACAAGGTTAACAATAATTTGCTATAATTAAATAACATTTGTTGTAGTGGTCAGATAAAACAAAGGGGAAAGATCAATTAATAAACAATATATATTCAGAAAAACGAAAAGTGTTGAATGTTGATCCTGATATTCATTTATCAGACCTTCTGACTGCCAGAGATGATTTAGCGATTATTGAAAAAACTAGTAATGCTGCTGTGAGGAGGAATACTCAATCATCTATAAATAAAGTTATAATCGGTCAGGTAAGTTAATCTTAATAAATATTGTGGTGGTCGATTGCTTAACTATAACCCTTCCAGTTTTTTTAGACTGTCCAACAGTATTATTGTGCCGTATATATATATTTTTTTAATGGCAGGTTCCAGATCGAGGGGGTCGTACATCAGAGCAAGTTCCACCCCCACCTGAAATGCCATCTTGGCAACAGCGTACTGTTACCCCAAGTGGGGGAGGCAGAGGCGGTTATCAAGGTGGAGGAGGCTTCGGAAGAGGAGGTGGCCAACAATATACAAATTACACAAGAGGTGGTGGGCAGCAAACCTTCAGCTATTCAAGCAGGGAGCAACAAAACACGAGCTATGCAAAAGGAGGAAGTCAGCAAACTACCAATTATACTAAAAGTGGTTCGTTCGATAGTGCTGGCAGTTATGGAAATAAAAGGTGTTATATCAGTGGAGGAAATGTTTATTCCCAAGAAGAAAATAAGTACAACAATTATGGAAGAGATTACTCTAAACGTGGAGGTCCAGGCTCTTTTGATAGTGCCGGTAGTTACGGAACTGATAGTTTTTCTAAGCTTGGAGGAAACGGTCATTCAAGAAACAGTGATTCAAAAGAGGCAAGTGCATACTCCCAAGGTGAAAGTAGCAATGTTTATGGAAGTAATCCGTATAATCAAAGTGCGAAAAGTCATTTTCAAAACGAAACAAGTGACGATAATTCTTGTAATTCACGTGGAGGCAATGCTTATTCAAAAGGATTTAATTTCCAAAGTACTAGCGATTATTCACATGGAAATAATTATTTAAAAGGCGGTAAACAAAATTTTAATAGCTCTGGAAACTATGAAGGTTATTCACAAGTAAGTTATCATCAATATGAACATGAAGTCAAACGGCCAAGAATTTATGATCAGTTCCAGCAAAATAAAACCACATATGCAGATCAGTATGTTCAAGAGAGTCAGCGCAACCAACAATATCGACCCCGTGACAACAAAAGTGGAAGAGGCCAAAGTCAATCAAACTACAAAAGAGGAGGTTTTTAATAAAGACTGAAATTTTGTAGGACATTTGTCATTGCTGTTGTTGTTAGAATTTACTTTTTTCTTTAGTTGCAGGTATTTTAAAACCTGTTACACACATCAGTTCACCATACTTTTTCTGTTACGTATACAATTTGCTCCTTTGTTTTTAAGTGTCGTTTACCTAAATGATACTGCCTAGTGCATTAACTTCAGTAAACTTTAAATATTTATGATGTGTTACTTAATGACGTCGAGCTGTTCTATTTGATAGTTTTACTGATAATATATGTTGTGAATATAATGTGACATGTAAATTATTGTAAAGATCGATTCACGCAATAGGTACGCTTTGTGCTTTTTTTTTGTAAGAAACCTGGTAGGTACCCACAGCTTGTTAACCCTTTATTTAAAAAAATTATATATTTCGTTCTTAACATAAATTTAGTTTATTGTATTTAAGGCAAATGTTCATAGTAAATTCCAAAGTTTTGTCTAAAAAAGGTGCCGTAGCGCTGTTCCAGTGCGTTCTATGACAAAAAAACAGCACTGGGTATGCTCATGATCAAACTGAACGTGTTCAATCTTTTAAATATTGCTTCAGTGTGAACTGATTGTCTGAATTTTTGCATATTTTTAATTTCCTTCTCGTCTTCGTCAAGCAATAATTATTAGTTTAATCTATACACATGGCTGTCAAACTATACGACAGTTTGTATACCGTTAAGTGTGAGCGTTTAGTGCGTTTTTCGAATGTGTGAGCGTCGCGCAAGTTGTAATGAGAATCGAACTGTAATATCGTTTCGTATGAATATATTCATTTCTAAATTTTGGGTGTTCCTACCACTTCTGTGGCTCTCGAGTTTATAATTTTTTGCTTTATCAATTTAAATTTTTTTTATAAGTAAAAAAGGGTGTGTATTATTTACAGAAATAATTTGTTTGAATCTTAAAAATGCATTTATTTTCTAAAACTGAGTTACTTTGTAGATTAATAAACGTTTTATTGCCCAACGTATCATATTTACATCAGGACATACAAATTTTACATAAAAGCTTCAAATAATAGATACGTTACAAGTGTAATAACTGAACAACACTGTAAGCAACAATAAATAGATTTAAAAATGTGTTGATGTATACACTTATAACTTATAATAACAATGGTAAATTTTGTCTGACAGAAAAAAATAATTGTTTACAATGCACTGAATTCATAATATACTGACAATCCAAAGATTACTGATTTTTTTCAGGAACATGGTTAGGTTGACATTACGTAACGTTTAATCGATTAAAGTTATGAATACTGTAGTTTCACAATTAAATAAATAAAGCACAGACCTTGTAATGATATAATATCCTTTGCTTCAAGTTATTTAATTTATCCCCAATTTATTTTCAACATTACTCTCGGTTTCTCGTACGTTGGATCCACTGGATTTTATCATTTTGCAGCTAATATCGAATACAGTAAGCTCGCGTTATAAGCAACCCACGATATAAGCAACTCGCGTTATAAGCAACACTCGATATAAGCAACTATCGTATCGGAGTATACGATATAAGCAACTGTCAGTGTGACAGTTAAAAATATAAATATCTAAAATACTATTGCAGATATAACTATGAAATTTTGTATCTGAGCGTTATAGTATTTTTCGGATTCGATGGAAATATTAAGGTTGCAATGCGACTTCCGGTTCAACTGGAAACGGATTCAAACTTTGAAATTTTAAATAGAACATCTGTATATTTTTACATTTTTGAATTCCTCTTAATATTTACTTTAAAAAACGTATAAGCTTATGTGGGTCTAAAGTCAACAGTTTTCGTAAAATTTACATTTTTAGGAAAATTTTGAGTGATATAGCACTCAGTTTTTTTTTAACATTCAGGTTTCTTAAAAGGGCAGTAAAATATCGTTTGAAAATTAGAGTATTAATAGATTTTTTAACAATTATTTTATTTTTAGGAGATTATTAATATACAGCGTCATTCAAAAAGTCTGCAACTAATGGAAAAGTTTTTTATTATTTTTTTCTCAGAAAATTTTATTCTTGATAAAAGATGGTGCATGGTCTAAAACTAATTTTAAGATAAAAAAAAGTTTGATAAAAAGTCATATGACACTAGATTTTTGAAATGTTTGCAAGAGTAAAGTGCCCTTATTTTAAGAGATAAAAAAAAAATTATGGACGGAGTGTTTAAGAATCCCAAAATAAGGCTAGATTTAAATTTTCACGGTCAAATTTCAATTTTTATTTTTTAAGAAATTTTAACATTCAAAAATCAAAAAGCCACTAAAATCTAGTGTCATGACTTTTTATAATTTTTTTTAAATCTTAAAATTAGATTTAGACCATATACTAACTTTCATTAAGAATAAAATTTTCAGAAAAATCGTTAATAAAAAACTTTTCCATTTGTTGCAGACTTTTTAAATGTTAGAATTTCTTAAAAAATAAAAATTTAAATTTGACCGTCAAAATTTAAATCTAGAATTAGTTTTGGATTCTACATAACTTTTTCTTACACATTTTTTTTTGTAACTCTTAAAATAAGGGCCCTTTACACTTGCAAATATTTCAAAAATCGGTAAAATCTAGTGTTCTATGACTTTTTAACAAACTTTTTTCCCCTTACATTAGTTTTAGACCATGCACCAACTTTTATTAGGAATAAAAATTTTTGACAAATTAATAATACAAATTTTTTCCATTTGTTGCAGACTTTTTGAATGACGCTGTATAATAATATAATACTGGTAGGTGAAATTACTAAAATTTTTTGGATTTATATAATTTACCAAAGACCATCAAGTTCAATTTATGATTGCCGGTGGAATTAGCACACGGCATAATAGTAACTCGTTTAGATATTTTTCTCCCGGAAATATTTTTCTTACGGGAATGAACTATAGTTTTGTCCCGTAAAAACTTGTAAAATAAGGCCGTTTCATCCGCTCTGTATACTTGCCATGAAATCACATCATATTTTTTTATTTTAGAGATGTACAAGTACATAGATCACGACTGAAGGTACGTGGCACGCGCGTATATCGTTTGACATAGGTAGCGCACGGATCACCATAACAACGCGACCGCGATCGCGTTGTTATGGTGAACTTTTATTTTTAGTTTTGTAACTAAAAACAAGATTTATTTATGTTAAAAATCGAATCGTTTCTATTTCTATCATATAAGCAACTTTTACGTTATAAGCAACTTTTAGATTGGAATTGGCCGCCAAAAGTTGCTTATAACGCGAGCTCACTGTATTCATATTATCTTTGGCCATGTTTAAATCTTTTACTATAATAAGCATATATTTTTGATATTCTGTACTTGTAATTTTTTTAATTTAAATTGTAATATTACATTTACCAACTTTATATAAACTTTAAATTGGCATAGCATTCTAACATTAAAAAATTGAAATCAGAATTACAATGATCTTAGTTCATATATTTGTATATACGCTTCTGTTAATGTAATCATCTGAGGAAGGATGTCGATAACATGCAAATCTTGCATTTCATACCACTTTCCAGTAGATTTTTGCAGAATATGTACCCTATATGTTCCTTTTGACGGTTCCCCGTCATGCACTATGTTTGCAATTAAATCGTAAACTGAATTTTCATGCAATGCTTTTATATCAGATGATAGAAATTCACCAAAATCCACATTTCTAAAATAAAAATACCTGTATAATTAAGTATAACATGTATGTTAAATAATACTACATAAAAGAAGTTATAAATACATACTTTACAGGAAAATTAACAATCGTGGGATTTTTTTCCACAAAAAAAGTATTTTTAGTAAAACGTTTGATGTAAAGAATTAAATAAGGAGGCAGTTGGGTAATTTCAAATCTTTTTAAAAAGTTGTCCTTGTAAGTTTTGTATTCTTTCTCACTTTGACCATTAAACTTTGTTAACAACTGATACAAATTAACCTAAAAGAGAATACATGAAAATAACAATATCAAAACATTCAATACCCAATAAGTTAACCTGTGGTATGATGTTTTCTCGAAATTCATCAATGAACAATGGAGGTGGTGGCAAATCACAAGTAAGATATAAAAACGGAGAGTCTGTAACTACTTCCTGATACTCCGGTGTAGCCAAAAGTGTTCGCTTTTGTTTATCATCCAACTCAGTAGGTGGTATTTTCCGTGTATAAATACGCATAGAACCCAAAAACGACTTATAAATAATTGAACTATTTTTTTTCTTGGTACCATTCAATGCGCGATGTAATGCATTTAAAAACCATGAGAGAAAATCTATTGGATCTCCTGAAATTTAATAAATCTTTATGAAACCTAAACAACAAAATAACTTTTAGGTTCATATACCATTATCATGTTGAATCAATCAATATTGTTTCATTTCAAAAAGGTCAGACCAATGTGTATGCATAATTCACATGAGGCATACGTCATACATGTTAAAATTATAGGTGTTCATTACCACCGACCATACTGAGATCGATAACAAACTAAAGCCCGATTTTTTACACTATCGAGTTTCACTGGCGTTGTACTGAGAGTGAATATATTATAGATAACTTCACACTGAAGGCAAACAGAAGTGAAACCTAATAAGAACACGAAAAGCCCATGTTTTTTTTTTCCTTGTAAGCATTAACGGAATCATGCATTCAGATATTACATGTAAACTATACATACACAGAACCGTGAAATTTACCGCTACATATTTTTACAGAATTGTATCAGTAGATTATATATATATTTGAAACAATACAAAGTGAAACTTAACACGTTAAGCCTGGCGTGACATCAACGCAATGTCTCACTTTTAGTGGCCAGCCGGAAGGCGAGACGAAATGGTGTGTCTCACTACTTGAGTTCACTTGGACGGCCTGCCTATCGTTAGGTATCGCGCTATAATGCTAAATACATGGAATATGATACATAGCCGTCCGGGGTAGGGATTCTGTCCCGGGACTTTCTAAGTCTCGAGTCCCGGGACATTTAGTTCGAGACTCGAGACGAGACTAAATGTTACAGAACACTGAAATTAATGTATTATACTCCTAATTTTTAAAAAAATTTTACTGCCATGAGTTTAGCAAAAATATTTTGTTTCATAACTTTTTATGTTTATAGTTTATACTAACAATCAGTATTTAGTATACTTTATTTACATTTTTTGCTTGCCATATTTAATTATTTCTGATTATTTCCTGTTTGCTTTAAAGCTAAAAGATAATTGTTAAGTTTATTACTTAAAACATATCTACTTATGCCTGTTATGTTTTAAAGTTTAATGAAAATTGTTGTTTATTTAAAATAGGCATTTACTTGGAAATATATATTTTATTTACTGTAGAATGAAGACTTAATTAAAAATAATAATATTACTTCTACTACTATACTTTATTCATTAAATAAATGGTTCATAAACAGACTCCGTGAATTTGGTTTATTTAAAAAAAAAAAACTCAACTGTCACGACCGATTCACGATCACGATACGTGCAAAGAAGCAATTTAAAGTATGTAGCGGCTGGTTTCAGAAACAATGTCACAGTCAAGAAATAATTTATTTTTTACAGTGAAAATAACCGTTGAATTTTGAGTATATGAATACATCATAATTTTTCTTGCACTTTATAAAATCGTCCGTCATTTTTGACGGGTTAAACCACTATTTTCTGGTATGTAAATAAAATTTGCAAAAGTCTCGAAGTCCCGGGACTTTGATAAAAAAGTCTCGAGTTCCCGGACTTAAAAAATTGTCGAGACTCAAAATCCCTAGTCCGGGGGACCAACTTAAGCTTTTGGGCCGATTTTTTTTTGGATAATTTGGTTTTTATAAGGGACTGAACGAAAAATTATATATTCAGAAATAAATGATACAACCAGGTACAAAATAAAGTTATACACATTTGTGTAATAAACAAAATAAGTGAAACAAACCATAAGAAATTCATTAGTTATTCATTTAAATAAGAAAAGCTTCAGTGCAAAAGCACTTATGAATATTTTTTTTCTCTGTGTTTACAGTGAAAAATTAGCTTACACAGTAATACTTCTCGCAGACAGTACAATCCCATTTTGTACGAGAACATTTTCGTTGAGCCACGATTCTTCCGTTCCTTTTTTTATTTTCGCATAACAAACAATGCAGTGTCACGCCGTCCAAGTGAACACTGGACGACGAGACATAAGTATGCTGTCTCAAACAGAATTATTTTTCAAAATCGCAACTACAATTTCTCATATTAAGGCATAACACTAAAATTACAAAAAAAATAAAAAATAGTCCCAGGGACTCAAAATTTTGCATCTCAAACCCGGGCTTAACGTGTTAATCTGTTTATCATTACATAAAAGTTGGCATGTTTATGAAAAAAATACACGAAATATGATTTTATACTACTATAGGGACGATATAAATAGTGTACCAACAAACCTTGCTGAGTAAACTGAAACTTCTTTCTACTCCACAGCACAACAGCTTGTAGCATTTCATGAGGAGAAACGTGAGCTTTAAAATTTCTTGGATTCCAAAGCTTTCGCATTAATTCACCAAACCTTTGCACCAAAGTGTAAGAAGAATCTCCTGGTGGTCTTCGAATTTTACAATAATTTTCTTCCCGCAAGAAATAATCTCTCATAGGAGCAACATGTGATAAGGACTGAAACAAAAGCAGTCATTAAGCTAGTTGTTTAAACTATACACATTTAACACTTTATTAACCCTTTCACTCCGCATATATATTCATGTAACCGGCCGTCCAAATGCAAAAAATTGTCAAGTCTGTATATAATTTTAAAAGAAAATAATAAGTAGGCATATAATTGTAATTATATGCAACTGAAATTAGGCAAAGAGTTGTATAGTATAAACCATTGTATGGTGGTCGTGTTAGCCTTGAAACCGTCCGAGATAAAATCGAAACTCGCTTATTTCCGATGCACGCATCCTTTGCGAGCAAAACGATGCAAAGTTTTTAAAAATAGGTTTAATGGTTCCAGAGAAAAACGCGAAAAATGAGACCCCCCTAAAAACCAGTTTTTCCTCGAAGTCCATTTGTAAATTCCAGAATTTGGCTGATAGCTCGCGACTAAAATTCTATATAAAAAGTCGATCGTGACAAGAAACTAGTTACACGTCCCTGATACAAACTGGCATATAACAAAACTGGAACAGAAACAATGAATTTGCTCATAAGCGATCCCCGCATCATATCAAATCTTTAACACGTTGACTGCCAAGGCAACTTTCAGGAATACGCTCGCAGACGCCATATTATATCATTCAAAACTCTAATTATAATATTATTAACAAATTTTCAGTGTAAGCCAGCTTTAATTTTTCAGTCTATTCCCAGAAGCCACCTATCCATAAATACGCTTATATTCTACGAGTATAATCGTAGCTGCACGAAAATGACTAGTAACAACACCACAAGTTATCTCGTAGTCGACGTCCTGGATAAGAACGCAAACTACGAGTTATCTCGTAAATGGCAGTCAACGTATTAAGTCGCTTATTGACGACAGCCGCATTTCATGAAAGTTTAGTTTCGTCATCTATTGATGACACCCATAGTTAAAGAATTAAATTGATAAAAACTTCGTAAAATTAGCAAATATATCAACTTACTTGTAATACAACATTACAATAGTCATTAGCTTTAATATTGTTTAACCCAACAATTCCTGGTGTATATAGTGATCCATCAATAGCCCTCGAAAATTTTGTGCTATTGTCCAACATATGTATTTGATCTTCGGTAAAAGTTGGATTTAATACATATTTTATATCATCCAAAGAAGAATCTAGGTGTGAAAAAATGTAACCGGCAGTATTTTTAAAAAACATTCATAACAAATACACTTACCAATAATTTCATAGTTGTCGGGTAAACAATAAAATCTGAGAGTATGTAAATTAAGAAATACATGATGACTTTCAGCAACCGAATGTGTATAGGCATATGTATTTGTACCTCGTCCTTGAAAATATTTGCCACATACTAGACATGCATAAACATTTATTCTAGTTAGAGAAACGGAACACAACTTTTCAAAATCAAAATCCAAGTATTGTCTGTTAATAGTATCAAGGTATGGACAAAGACGATTTGTGTTTTTTTGTGCTAAAATCAATGTATATAAATTTTTATTTTATTTACTTTTATAAATATTTTTACCTGTTTTAGATAGTGCTAAATTGAATGGTAAATTTTGTTTTAACTCATTATTACCTGAAATTAAATTTTATCACTAAAATATGAAAAAAGATTTTATGTATACAGCTTACTTGTTAAAGGTAATGTGTCCATTTTTGGTTTCTTAATAGGTGGATCATTATCATTGCTAGAACTCATTTTAATAATGATTAACGAATTATAATAGCAAATTTATATGAGCTATGTTCTGTGTTTATATGCAGACCGCGTCAAACAATACCCAATTGTAGCAGTAGTTCATACGTACCATGTTCGGTAATTATGGATGGACCACGGTCTATTACACAGGTTAGGAAGCCTGTCAAAAAATCAGGAACTTTTCGACCTACATTTCCTCTAGATGGCGATACGTCTAAGAACCATTCGCCATAAATATCCGTTAGATGGCGATAAGTCTAAGAACTTGTGCTTGCACTAGGTAGGATCTTATTTTAAACAAAACTGACTTAAAAATTCGGTAAAAACATTTTTAATTTACATCCTTTGATTGATTAAATTCGATTTTTTTAGCGAAAGCCTATAAATCTCGATGAGTATGTCAAAATCTTGTACACGAACCGGTTCTTAGACTTATCACCATCTAGTGATCACGGTCTACTACACAGGTTGGGAAACTCACATATAAAACCGACTGAGGCCGGTAACTAGTTCCGTAAATTATCCCACAGAGGCGATAAGTCTAAGAACCATTCGCCATAAATGATCACTAGATGGCGATACGTCTAAGAACCGGTTCGTGCACAAGATTTTGACATAATCAGCGAGATTTATAAGCTTTCGCTTAAAAAATTTGAATTTAATCAATCAGATGATGTATATAAAAATGTTTTAATTGAATTTTTAAGTCAGGTTTGTTTAAAATAGGTTCTTAAACTTAATCGCCATCTAACGGATTTTTATGGCGAATGGTTCTTAGACTTATCGCCGTCTAGCGGAAATTTATGTCGAAAAGTTCCAGATTTTTTGACAGGCTTCCTAACCTGTGTAGTAGACCGTGCTAGTGATACTTAATGGCGAACGGTTCTTAGACTTATCGCTATCTGTGGGATAATTTCCGGAACTAGTTACCGGCCTCAGTCAGTTTTATATGGGAGTTTTCCAACCTGTGTAGTAGACCGTGGAATGGACGTACGTACGCCTTTACTAAAATAGTTCCGATGTTACATAACACCTTACCTACTTTCACAAAATGTTATTTTAAAAAATGATAATTCAAGATGATGAATTGAGCGATCATGTAGAAAAGATGCTTAAAGAAACAGGGTGTTTAAAATTGCATTATAAAGTTCAGGCAAGATCCTTTTTATAGAATTCCAATTTTACAAATCAAATTTAGGAATGCTTTGCAGAAACCCAGGATTGGCGAAAATGTCAGGTATTATTAAAGGACTTTGGAATATGCATGGAAAATTATAACTTGAGGAAGAAAAATAAACGTAGTAGTGATAAGGAATAACATAGTGGTGTTCTTATGTGAAACATGTCACTTGAGAAAATGTTATGCCAATTATGTAGTTATATATTATATACTCAGCAGTACGAATCATTTACTTATAAATAAAACCACTGATATTCTGATAATATTTGATCCGAGTTTCATTTAATAAAATATAATTTGCATCCCTGCTACTAGAAAACCCTGCCATAAGTTGCATTAAATTAATGATGTGACGACTTGTGAACAACCAAGCAAAGTACAGAACCATTGCAAAAGATAAGCGACATAATTTATATTGTTTAATACTGTTTACATCATGTACACTTGAAGTAGTTTATTACTGGATTTGTTGAGTTTACAATTTTAATAGCAGGGTTCTGTTAAACCCTCTTGAATACGAATACCCAACAGTGTGGCTTTAAACAATACATTTAAGCAACAAAGGAACTTATTTTGTCATTTATACAATTTATTTTATTAACTAACATCTATTATAATAAACTGATAAATGTATACTTTAAAGTGTAAAGTGACATTTTATGCGAACTTCCAAGTAAATAAAAATAAATAATGTTATGTCACGAAAGTTAAAAACCATCTCACACAAAATAATGTAAGTACAATAAACTCTACAGTTTACCAATACAACTATCTCACTTGTAACTATTATTTACAATGAATAATTGCCGATTATTCGTCATCAAAAACAATTAAATGAATCTGTCAAAGTTCTAAACATTAAAAGGCAAATATTTTGAAATACGAGGGTCGATCCAGAAATAAGGTTCAGACAGTTATTGTGCAACACTAAGAAAACTCAGGCGAGCTATCCAGAACCGCCGGCGAGGACGACTGACAGCCGGTGTAACGCTGCTTCATGACAACGCCCGACCTCACGTCTCCCGTCAAACCCAGGAACTTTTGACACACTTTGAGTGGACTGTCATGCCCCACCCACCTTACAGTCCGGACCTTGCGCCTAGTATGATTATCACTTGTTCCCCAAGTTAAAGGAACACTTGAGTGGCCAACGCTTCCAGAGCGACGATGACGTCAAAGAAGAGGTGAAACGCTTCCTCAATTGGTTGGCGGCGGCGGCGTAGAAAAAGATGGCGATTATGTAGAGAAATAGAGCAAAGTTTCTTCTTTCCAACGATGTAAATTTCTATGAGAATAAACAATGTTGTCTATTTGTAAAATTGATGGGAACCTTATTTCTGGATCGACCCTCGTACATTAACTTTGATAATTACTTGTGTTCTATATATGTTAAAAAAATGTGATGCCACAATTGCAATAAATTATATCCAAAATTGTGATTCAAGCAAACAACATTCATAACTTGCTAGTTGTTCTGTAAATTTAACAAAACTAACAAAATCTTTTATCACAAATAAACCTTTGTAGCACACTATTATTTAAAATTAATATAATCACAACATGCATTAAACAAATTTACAGTATTAATTTAGATGACCAGGTACAAAAACAATAAAATGTTTGGTATTTTAGAACTTAAAACTTGATATTTACACTTGACATTGCTGCAGTTTTGAAATTTCGACATAGCACAGTGTTTATGGCATAAAGTAATATTTTAAAGCATCAAACACTGCTTACTAATTAATGAGTTATTATTAGTACAACTAAAATTGAATTAACGTAATACACTAAAACTTAGTTACTCTTGCTAGACACATCTAGTCATAACATGCATATAATCTGACCTGCTGAAGAACGTCACAGGTGAACGCACAATAATAAATATTAAAACACTAAATATTTATGTTACAATTCCTATTCTCTAAAACATCACTAAAACTTGAGCTTCACAACTACCACTCCATTCAGGCTATGTCGATGTACTAAGTACGTTTTTTTAATATTGGCAAATTAAACTAATTATAATATACCTCTGAACGAGTGATCAAGAAAATAAATTCTTATAACAAATTCAAATGTCCCAAAGTAAATTCAAGATACTTGAGGCAAGCATATCCATCATTATTTCGGCATCGACAATAAAATTAAATAAAAAAACTAGCACAGATAAAACAGTACAATTTCCTGACATCGTGCCTGATAATTAATTGTTCACAACAAAGAAGTTATCATTTATGTGATAAAATTACAGAAACCATTTTACAAGCTGAGAGCCTCCGGTTCTGAACTTCTTCAATTTAATTCCAAAAGACCTTTTCACATATATCATATTTATTTAAACTAAAATATAACATGCAGTAATGGTCACTATAATAAAACCTAAATATTAAACAAATAAAATCTTGGCGAGATAAGTGATTATAAGACTGCTAATCCATTAGAAAAATTATGTTCCACGAATATCATAATGATTATACAAAATGTTTGGCAAGTATGTTAATACTTTTACATAAAAAAACGTATATAGTTATTTAGCTTACTTATAAAATCTCTACAATAATTTTACTTTTTTATCTACATCAGTGATAAGCAACTCGTTTCAGTTGTTTAAATGCAGCCCTCAGATTATTTAAATAGCTAAATTGAAAAATGTTTTCGTTCAACACAAAGTATGAGTCTATGAAATAAAATAGTAAATAAAGTTTTTTAAAGTTGCAGATTATTAGATTTTCAGTTTTGGCCTGCTGCAAATGAGGGGGCTCATCACTAATCTCATCATCAGACATACAATGTATGATTGGTGTCACGATGACTCTGGCTTGCACATTTGTAAATTAAAACTAACAATCACAATAATAATAATAATAATAATGATACATTAACAATAACAAATACAAAATAACATTTTTTAGCAAACGAAGCTGGATGAAAAAGGCATAAATATTAACATTATTATTTGACTTAATTCAATATACAAAAATGTTACAAACAATTTGAATTTTCTATGTATTGACTTTATTTTTGGATGCATGTTCATCAAATTTGCAAATATCTAAAGAACTCATACTACTCAATGATGTGTATGAATTATTAACAATATGTGGGGCTTCGTTAAACTGATCTAACTCTTCTAGTTCTGCAGATGATGGCCCAGCCAGAAGAAAATATTGTTCTGAACGTGTGGGCCACAAAAGATGAGCCATTACGCAATACGCAAAACAATCTGCCGAGTATGTTATCCCTTCAAATCAAGAAAAAACTTTAAAAACAAATAAGAGACTAGCTAATTTTACTAATATCGAATGCTATATATTATTTCTTTTTTGGTTTTCGCAGCTTTTACATTTGGCAATATATTTTTAAAAATTTATCTACACTAATTGTTCATTTGTTTGACGTTTTGGCATCCTCACCATTGCCATCATCTAGAGGCATTGAAAAATTAAAACTATACCGCATTTAAATGTTGGCTTTTAGTGTTATAGCCGGTGACAACATAGTTCTGACGACGCAATTACCATTTAACAGGCCAGTTAAAAAAAGCCGAGTGCTTAACTAATCAAGAGCGAATACGCAACGAACCCTGACCAATAAAAGAAACACTTCAGCCTGACCCACAGATCGCCAAGCAATTCCAAATCTGACTCCTGAAGGTGACAAGTGTGACCGTGTCAAAACGTCAAAAACCCAGTCTTTCTCTCTGGGGACCAACAACAGACACGGTTCAGCACTCAAGAACCAAATTCAGCAAATTACAACTGTGAAAACTGTTGGATTATGCAACATAGTAATTTCAATCGTAAAATTTTAAAAGTTGTATATTGTACATGTGATCTTTGTAGATTTTTATTATTGCAACAAGATTATGTTTTCATTCCAATGAAAACATAACTAATTGTACAAAATAAATGTTTGATAAAATATTAACGACAATTAAGACTAAACTTCGCATCAGTGACATTAGGCTGGGCAGTTGTCACAGCATAATTTCAAGGCACTACAGATATTAGTCAATTTTAAGTTATTGGAAAAATTTTAATTAAAACTGACTACATTTGTGGACACAGTATGTTTTTGTCTGCAAAAAACCTAATTGGACTTTTTTTCGAAAATAATTAGGGAAGATAATATAGAACTTTTAAAACATTACCATTGAAATTACTATATGGCGTAATCCAATTCTAAACCCTGTATATTTCTATTATATACCTTTCACTTGCAAGAGTGAAATTTCAGTCAACGTGAAAAAACGCCTACATTATGAACCTTACCTAAAAGTAACTTGAACCTCCAAAGGGCAGAAACATGAAGTGCTATTATTGCTAAAATAGGCAAATAAATAAACCATACGAGACTTGAAGCTCCAAAATGTAACAGGAAGTTGAGCTTTTGTGTATTGTGTTCATACAGCATAGTAATTCTTAATTCATACAGAAACCATATCATAATCAGCGTACGAAATACTATAATGAGCCAGCCAGGCCACGTTTGATACTCATCTATGTCTTCTATAACATCCACTTCGGTCTAAAACATATCGAGATTAACAAGTTACAATAAACCAATTATTACGTTTCACTTACTAAATTCCACACATAAAGCAATATATGTACAATTCCATAACACAACCAGATGGCAAAAACTAAAGGTTTCCAAGTTAATTCCAATCTTGTCACAGCCCAGCCTTTTGCCAAAAGTAATAGCAAGAGCATAAACAAAGTCTAAAACAATTTCCAAATTAAAACATTTTACACCATTAATATTTATGTTGATTAAATTTTCCATACCAGTCTTTTAATTAAATAAACCAATCAATATTATATTTCTAATATTACCCTATAGTTCCATTTAATTCATGTGTCATAAATACTAACCCTAGATAAAATATCAAAAATATCACCAATCATTGATAATTTCGGGTATCCAATTCCATCTAAAGCAAATTTTAGTGTATGCACAAGTATCATACACAATGCTACAAAGTCCAACAATAAACTAGCTGTAAACAATCTTGTTACTGGGTGTTTTTGAATTCTAACAGCATAGCATTGTAAAGGAACCAGTACCATATAACACAACCAAAATAATAAATATAGTTCCAATGTGTTTTGTCGGTCGAAAGAAAATTGGTATGTTAACGTGTTATAAGATGATGTATTCGGGTTTCCATTGACTAACCATATGTCATATTCTACTTCAAAATTAATTTTTGGCTCAAAATGATGCCATTCACAAGTGGTTTCATTACGATAACATGCTACCATCGAGATATACCAAAATCTATTAATACAAATCAATTAATTAATTAATACTGTATTATATACAGCAAATATTATTATGATAGTGTAGCAAAGTGTAGCTAGGCGTTACCTTTAAGTTCCATAATAAACAGTAAATATGGACAGTAAAATATTAAAAAACTTACGATGGCTGCAATAGATCTTGAATAACGTAAGTAAACTGATGTTTTTTTATAACATTCCATGCAGTATCTTCATCCATACACAACTTGTCTTTAGGACACGGTACTCTTCTTAAATAATCATTTCCATTTGGACTACATTCTACATCAAATGCTTTAATACTTAGCTCATTAAACATATGTTTACATGCCTCCTTTTTGTTATATATCAGTCTATTTTGATAAAACTCGAGGAAGTATGATCTGTCTAATACAACAAAAGTAATTTGTGTGGAAACATTATGTTTAGAAGTAATATTTCCAAAAATGTAACCATGAGTTAACTCCCTTTGATGCCTGTCAGTTTTTTGAAAACCAAATTTTGTTAAAAATTTAAAAAACTCGTTACTCTTAAAGGTACCTTTTAAATGCGTACATTGAATGCAATGGAAACACACCATAATTAAGACAAAAATTACAAAAATTAAGTTCATTTTTTAACTTTATATGTTTGAAAACAACAGTAAATTACATTTCTTTAGGTTATGTTTAGTTGTCATAGGTATTTACGTTTTGTTACTAAAGGTGCGTTCGGGACGCACGCTCCCAGATTGGAGTGGATTGGACAGGATTGGAGTGAGATTGTAATCACGTGGTCTCAGAGCCTCCAAGAGTAAATCTTGTGCGTTCGGGACGTATAAGTGCAGAAAATCAGCGGATATTTCAAATATAAAGGTAACCTCACTATTTTGTTGTAGACCGGTCTAGTTGGTCTAATCAGACATCATTGTAAGTAAAACAAGCAACACATTGTATTGCTTCGAATTTGTTAGATTATTTGATTATAAAATTGATGTAAAATGTCATGATATGAAACCATTTAACTTCCCAAAATTTTGTTTTAATAATAGGGAATTACATCGAAAGTTAATTACTGTCCACAAGAAATTGTTGTTAACTAATTCAACACAATAACACGAAGCCTGGATGTTAACTGTATCTTATTCTTATGCTGTACCTGGAACCTGGCAATTCAAAGAATTCAAACGTAGACAATCCGTAATGCGCATGTCTTCTTTCGCGAGCTCAGCTTGCCCCAGCTTCAGAGGTGGTGCAAATTAGAGTAGATTTATTTACTCCACTTATGCAGTCCCGAACGCCCTTCGGAGCGATCTTTTTTACTCCAAAGTCGCGTCCCGAACGCTGTGGAGCAAAAAAGAGCAAATAAAGCAAAAAGAGTGTACGTCCCGAACGCACCTAAAATGGGTCACATGTAAACTTTCAATAATTGTGGCAAATTTAAAATGTTTTATTATTTCACTTTCTGCTAGCATTTCAAACCACACGTATTTTAAAAGTTTATGCCTCGACAATAAATCCATTCCTGTATATATTTAGCCAGTAAGCTACATCATTATTAAATAAAGCTTCATACAAAATTATTTATTGGAACTATTTTTAGAACAAAATTTATAAGCAGCTTTAGCATAAGTGAAAAATTAAATAATTAAGCCCTTAAAAAACAAAATGCAAATTTATTTGTAAACCTCAGATGCTCACATCGAATATTACTAGAAAACTACCAAGATGGCAGACTTAATTAAGAATATGAACAGAACACTCAGTTATGAAAATCACAAAATTATCATATTCTTATATTTAAAATTTGGTTCCTTAAAGCCCCCCGCCCCAAAAAAAAAAAAAAACACTGATTAGGTTGTACTAGACTGAACATGACACTGCTTTTAGGAAACCTACAATTTCAAATAATGTGGAGCGATACAAGACATAGATCACTTACCTATGGCATCAATTTAGATTAAAGCAGAATACATGTGATGCAAACTATTTTTTATACAATGAGCACCAATTACTGATAGGTACGAATAGGTTTTAAAAATAAGTGAGAAACAAAAAACAAATGAATAAGAAAATTAATATGTAGGATGCAAATCTTAATATTTAATTATTACAGTATTATATTACATTGAAAACTATCTACACAAAATTTTTACAAGTGTACAGATTTTTGGAGAATTATGTACAAAATTACAAAATACATATGTATTACTAAAAAATTCGAGTTATATTTACAAAATATCAAACGACGTTTGTACCTAATTGCAAAGTGATTGCAACTATTATCATACATAATTCTAGATAAACCTGATTTAAAAAAATGCAAAAGATTACCATACATCACTTATTAAAAACCCTGTTAGTTATTTTACGATTTCACTATAAATAATTCAATCATGTTTAAAAACCTCGTTACGTACAGAATTGTTTAAGAAATTAGCATAAAATATAATCAATCGAATAACTATCTAAAAATACGAAGTGTTGTATAATTGTTACAAAACTTCACAATCTATTTATACCCAAAGTAATAAAAATTTATAACCATGAATAATTAAGGCAACAGAAGGTCTTAAACAAAATTTAAATGATAAAAGTAACAATTCTGTACAATAATCTCTACACGATTATCCTACCATTACCTAATTGTTAAAAATATAATCTTAAAATAACTTACAAAGACTTTGCAAATTCGTCTTTAAGTTTGGACCACATCAATTAGTTTAATCTGCCTTCAGCCTTTTGGGTTTGAAAATAATATTAGCAAAAATAAATGCATGGGTAATGATTTTACATGTAACTTGGATTTCAAGTGTTGTGTTTCATTTTTCTAACCAAAATATGAAAAATAGACTAGCAAGCTTCAAGACAAATAAAAAGGGCAATATTATAATGAAAACCTTTAACACACAGTACGAACTAAATAGAAACCCAATGGAATTGTAAACGTCTATTTCTAAAACATGCATGTTTAATTCACACAGGATTAACGATAAATGACCATTTTACAATTAAAAACTACATTAATAAAATGGCAGTTAAGTACTTTATATCTTATTAAATACATATATAAATCAACTTCAGACTAACATAACCTAAACATCACACAACGTTAAGCGTGGAAAAACTTAATTATCATCTAATACAGATATTACATAAAAGTACACATTTTTTAATAAGATATAAAGAATATTGTATAAAATACTGCAACCATTTTTGGAAATGTATTTCATTAAAATGAAAAATTTGTACTTAATAAAAAACTATAAAGCAATTTTTTTTACTTGATTCAAGAAACACATGAACAGGTACATTTATTTATTTAGTTGTGAAAATAAATTTTGTGCTTCAAGAACAATTACTCTTTTCAAGTCTTACATATTTAGGACTGAAAAAAAATTTAATAAGAATAAACGTTTTTAGTAGTGTTTTTAATTATAATTGACGTATGAGGCAGTTTTAAATTAAACTAAACACATTTATTCTTTCAGTTATAGCGAAACGCAATACACCTTAAAATGGCAATATTTTTGTCATGAGTTTATCACAGTAATCGGCACTGATAACTCTGTATACCCAGTTGGCGGCAACCTATAGTTTATTTGGTACATGTCGGGTTTGAAAGGTTTCTAAAAGTACTATTTAAAACAAATTTACACCATAAAACAGATGCATACCTCGAATTGTTGACAAAATAATATTAATTGGGAATTTGGTACACGGCTAACGACGCTTTTTTGATCAGAGTTAATACAACATGGCCTAACGTATCAAAAAATTTGCCGGCCCCTGGTATATGATATACCTAATTAATACTCAATTAATTGCTTACGGCACAGAAACTTACAGCACACAAACATTGTAATTAAACTCTGTATCAGTTTCCACAAGTCTCCATTACAAAATGAACTTGATAAATACAGGCATATTAAAATTATTTAAAAACAAAAAAAAAATTAAAAACTGCCAAAGCTGGAGATGTATAAAGTAAATCATATATAAATGTTGAAGGCACCTTCCAAAGATTAACAGAACAAACTGTATAATTTTAAGTACAAAATATTGTCGAATTTTTAATTCATAAAGATACTCACTAAACTCAAGAACAAGTTACATTCATGCAAATGCTAATTTTATATATTATACAATTAAATCCCAACTAACTTAACTGTTGAAGCTCCACCAAACGGAAATAAAACTCAACATTAAATTAGAAACATACGAAACACATGTATTTTTTAAATAATAACCATTTTAAATTACAATATTGAACTTTGTTGAGACTTGAGAAAAAAAAAAACATCTACCGTTAATCCTAGTAAAAGGTGTGTCTACACTTTAAGAACATTTTTGTACTGTCGAGTGTTATAATTATTGTAATTCCTGTAGATTGCAGGTGGGAGTGGAAACGGCACAGGGTCGCAACGCCATGGAGGACGATTTTGGTAGTTATAACTCAACTGTTTCAAAAATAAACATCTCAGCAATTATTTAATACAAAAAAAAAACATCGAAACTATTATTTACAACGTACATGATCATTGAAATATTCATAACCACAAAAAAGATGAACTAAATAACTGCACCTTAACTGACAAAATCAATAACATCTTTGTGTACACATATTATTACCTATTTGTTTCAAGCAACAGAATGCACCTTAAAAATCTGCCAATTACGGCGTTACCACTAGCTCTACCTGAGCCCACAATTAACAGAAACAATAGCTCAATTATTACTAAAAATCTATTAATTTAAACCAGTTAATAGCAATATCTAGCATGTTACACAAAATCCCAACATTAATAATTTAAAATGTGCGAAGTCCTATGCAACATACACATTAATTTTTCTTTATTACCCACCTCTCGAGATGCAGGTTTTGAACGTAACGATGCGACTGATTGACTGCTGTGGAAATTAAAGCTGTTGTGGTATTTCGCAGTGCCATCACTGAATAACCTATGTTGAATTGGCTGTTGTATCTTGCGAGGCTTATCCTGAATGGGAGTCATAGGTGGAGAAGGCAAAGGAGAAGAACTTGCCGAAGAATCTGATGATGACTCCGACGGAAATGTTGCTAATGTGCAGTACGAACCTTCAGATTCGCCAAGCCTAAAAGATAACATTAAAGTAAATTCATTTCATATGTATGTTTAATCAACGTGAGTTATTTCCTAATCACAATTCTTAGTAACAACTTCTTACACTACGTGTACCTATCACCTAATTCAAAAACATGTCAACACTACTGCACTCTTTCCGGTTTTGCTGCGCATGAATACAACAAATGTTTACATTTTTGAATTGTGAGGAATTTTCACAAAACTTTACTAACTTGCAAGAAAAATAATTTTTGGCAGTATTTTTTTAAAACATAATTCAAACTACTAAAACAATGTAATTTTAATAGTGACAGTTAAAAGCTTTTTAAAATACTACTTATATGGTAGTACAATTTCATGTCTTTCTAGATAACTTGCATCGCGATTGTTTCTATACTTAATTCTAATGTAGGGTTACCATATCCTGGTGACTTGAAAAGAGGACACCATAGATAGGTGATTAAAAAAAAGGTGGTGTGAATTCCATTCCGCAACTAACACCAAAATACTTCTTTTTTAAGCTTTCTTATACTTCTCTGAAGACTGGATTTTTTAAATCAAAGTTTTGTTGCTTTTTAAATAACACAACAAATTCTGACAAGACATGTCCTTAAAATTATATTGTACAAAAAGAAGACCACTAACAGAGTCCATAGTTAACCTATTTCTCTCCTTTGTCCATTGAGCCTGCATCAGGGAGAAAAGTCGCTCTACATTTCCATTATGAGGGGAGATAGCAAAGAAAAATTGAGCAATTTTTAGCAATTCTGAATGACATTCAATACTTTTAGAGTTTACACTTTCGTTTTGGCATGATTAATTCAAAACACAACGATATTTAATTAGTATGCATTAAATAATAAAAGTAAAAGGTAACAAATTTCTGCACCACGCACGCAACCTGTCAATTCTCTCGCGGTAGACGTCTATGACCACTGTTTCTGAATGCAGTTGTGTCTGAACGTAGCCCAGCTGCAATTTTAGTAAGCAAATTTCAAATAAATGAGCGGGAAGTAAAAAACCCGGACATTTTTACATATTTTTAAAACCCGGCCGGACACAAATTTAAGGTCTTAAAAAGAGGACATGTCCGGGGAAAAGAGGACGTATGGTAACCCTATCTAATGACTCTACTATTTTTAACGTTTTAAAATACAGGGTTTTGCAATTTAAAATGCACATAAAAACTTAACAGTCGGCAGTTAGCTAATAACTGTTTAATAAGACATTAACATTACAGAACACTTATGCAGACATTTCACAAAAAATCAAATATTTCTAAAACATTTTATAAGACAGTGTTGTACCATTCAAACAAAACATCCTCAAGCGGGCAAAGTTCATGTATAAAAATGTAGCAATAACAACGAACACAATTTATATATTAAGTAACGTACAAAAGCTAAATGTCTGATTAATTTAACTGCATTTCTAAAATCTTATTTTTTCATAGAATTTGTAATATTACAAAAGTCAATATTTAATTCACTAACTTAAGAAAACAACATAGACGCAGTTGTTATGAAGTTGTACTGTGACAACGTAACTGCAAGAACTAAGGTTTGTGTTTCTTTTTCTCATTGGTTTTCAATACAGACAATTTTTTTAAATTTTACATATCAAAATATATGGAGTCAATTATTTGAAGTCATACCTGTAGCAAACTTCACTAGGATCTACCCATACTGTCAATTCAGTAGGTAAACTAAGATCTCTGTAACTTAAACCACATTTACTAGCAGCCTGTTCCAGTGACTTATCTACTGGAGTCAATCCATTAACTCTTATGCAACGATATCCCTGTCCCTTTGTTGGAATCTCTGGAAACCAATGTTTTTCAAACCTAAAAAAACAGTAATAACAAAACAGTTCATAATAACACCAAAAATGGTAATCTATGCTTTGATCGGACTGTCATGGCTGCCACTACGTTAACATGGAAAAAAAAACAAATTTTTGATAATTCAATACAAAAGACGTTTAAAATTGTCCATACACATACACAGTGGCACAACTAGAACTTTGGGACCCTATGCGAAAAATTTTCTGGGCCTCCTTGATTTATAAGTCTTAAACCGACTTTGCTTTTTGAGATCAATCGTTTAAACATTTTTTTTGCTGAAATATAAAAATATTTAATTCACCAACGTGCAAAAATGAATAAGTAACTGGATAACGAACAGGTACACACAATATATTGCTCTACCTTAACCCTTAAGTAGTGAGGTGCGGTCATGGTGACCGCACGGTTATTTCAATCTAATACTACAGCTAATTCGTCATGTGTACATCCCCCCCGTCTAGGTACCATCAAACTACTTCACAATTAGTCCGTGACTAGCATACAAAAATCGAGGGTTGTGTCGTTGTCTCGAAAAAAAAATTATAAAGTTTATTTGCGGTCACAGTGACCGCACCTCACCATTAGTGTAACTTTTTGCATGCAGGCGCTAAAAGGCAAAAAACATGTCTGAGAAGGCGAGACCTTCGAAAAGAGTTCGTTTAAACAATCCAAATTTGAAGAAACTCTATCGAAATGGTTTGAGGTAACTGAAGACAATATTAGCGATGAAGACAGCAGTGTAAGTGACGTTTATGAAGAAATTTGAACGTGATACATGATCTATGCAATCAGATACAGGTGAGGAAGATACGGATGAAACAGAAACTATTATTGACAAGCTATATCCAGTTTAGGAAACGAAGAAGCAGAAACAACTAGAAATGAAAAGACTTCTATGAAAAAACTCGATTCAAATTGTCTGGTGTGCTAAGAAAATATCTAAAAACTGTAATGGAAAATTGTAAAATTTTAAGACTTGCGGTTTTTATGATTTAATTTTTTTGAAATAGTTTTTTATATTTATAAGTTTAGTATGGTTCCTTTAGTTACACTTTAGTCATAAAAATTTTGGTTTCGAGTTTTCTTTTTTTGTATAATTCATATAGTCCGCTGACTTACGCAAAATGCGTTATTATTAGGTACACTGTGTTCAGTTTATTAATTTTATAATAAGGCTTCATACTAAACATTGTCTTTTTTATCAATAAACATTGAAAAATACACAAACAAACACTATTGTTGAATTATAGGACAAAATACATTCTTTTTCAATTTTTTGCAACAGTAAAAACTGCGCGGTCACAGTGACCGCACGTCACTACTAACGTAACTCATATTTCACCTCACTACTTAAGGGTTAAAACAAACACTTATTTAAGTTTAAGTTACGATTTCGTAAACTTCAAAAACACAGTTGGTTAAAATTTTCGTCGTCTCACTTTCATTTCTGCATTTTCATATTTTGCAACATAATTTAGAAACTCTAAACCTGGAATTGGAAAAAATTAATATGAAAATAAATACCGAAAAAACTAAAACTATGATCGTTACAACAGAAAACAAAGGGCATAGCATCACTTTAAATGGGCTTAGGTTAGAACAGGTAGAAAGCTTTAAATATTTAGGAGTGATCATAGAGAATAATGGAGGAATGGACAAGGAAATAAGCGAAAGGACAGGAAATGTGGGAAGAATATTTAACAGTTTAAAAACAACATTTTTTGGAAATAGAGAAGTCCCAAAAACAACAAAAGTAGAAGTGGTCAAAAAGGTAGTAACTCCGGCACTTTTATACGGAAGTGAAACGTGGGCACTAACAAATAAAAATAGTAGCCGAGTGAATGCAGCTGAAATGAGATTTCTAAGAAAAATCCAAGGAAAAACAAAAAAAGACAGAATCAGAAACGAAACATATAGAGAACAATTAAAGATAAAATCAGTTGAAACAAAAATACAGAAAAGCCAGCTGGGATGGTTGGGTCACATTTATAGGATGAAAGAAGAAAGGTTAACCAGAAGAGCATATGAAACAAGAACACAGGGAAAAAACAAACGAGGTAGACCAAGAAAAACCTGGCACGACGAAGTTAAAAAAGCAGCAGCGGATAGAAACATCAAATGGAAAGACATAAAAAGGCTAGCACAAGACAGAAAAACATGGAAAAAAATCAGCACAACACAACTCAACAGTCCTACACCTAACAGTAGAAGGACTCATGACTAAATAATAATAAATAATTTTCTCAGCCGTCGGAGCTTTAATGCTTAACAGTGATAAGTTTGACAGTCGATCTTGCATCATACTGTTACTCAAATATGTTTTTATTAATCTCATTTTTGATAAAGATCTCTCACTCGTGGTTATACAGGGTGTCCCAGCCAAGACGAATTAGTCGATAGCTCTGTTATTAGTAATAATATTTAAAAAAGTTAAATATAAAAGTTGTTTGTTCATTTACTCATCATTTACTACATAACCTAAAATTATTTTCAACTATACAGTGTTTTGTTTTTGCGCTCTGATACCAAACACTGTTTATTTATATGGAACACCCTGTATATTTTGTAATTTTTGGATGTAAAATTAAATTCTCTTTCAAAAATATTATAGATTGTTTATGTCTAAAATGAACCTTTTTTGAGTTATTACCGTTTTTTTGAAAATTTTAGGTAAAATACTCGCAAATAATCATAAGAAACGAAATAACTTCAAAAATATTATATTAAGACATAAAACATGCTTAACAACTTTAAAAGATGATTAAATTTTCTACAAGAAAATGTAAAAATATATAGGGTGTTGCATTAAAAAAAAAAAGATTTATATGCGTTTAAAGTTTAGCGAAATGGACCGAGTATAACGAACACCCTGTATATTATTTTAAAAATGTAACTAGTCAACAATCACTATGACACTATTGTCTAATAAATTACCAGAGTAAATTGCTCTGGTCTTGTTATGTAAATAAATATAAATATTTTTATAAAGGTCTGCATTTGTCAAAATTTTCAAAAAAACGTTAACAACTCAAAAACTATTCATTTTAGACATAAACAACCTATAATATTTTTGAAAGAGAATTTAATTTTACATCCAAAAATTACAAAATATACAGGGTGTTCAATATAAAAAAACTATGTTTGGTATCAGAGCGCAAAAACAAAACACTGTGTATAGTTGAAAATAATTTTAGGTTATGTAGTAAATGATTACAAACAACTTTTATATTTAACTTTTTTTAATATTATTACTAATAACAGATCTATTGAATAATTCGTCTTGGCTGGGACACCCTGTATATAGGCAAAATCATATACAAAAGATTTAATTAACGTAATAGCATAGTGAGTGGGTTACAAATCCTTTATGACAATTGAACTCAAACGCTGCACACTAACATGTTAACATAATAGCAGCCATGCAGTGCAGGAAAAGCAAAGACTACCAAAATTGTTTATCCCATGTTTTTACATAAAAATGATTTTGATTTAATAGTTTTTATTTAATTATTTATTTTTATAAATTGGATTAATCACCAGACACATAAATCTAATCTGGACTATGACCAATAGCAAAAACAATGGTTTGTGCACGATACTGGTCTAGAAACTAATAAGTGTGGGGGGTATGTCTGCATTCTAACTTAACAGGCTGACTGTCAAGCGGTCATAAACGACTGCCCGCTATTCTAGCCTTATCTGCCAAGCGGTCATATACAACCGCTAAAGAATTTCCGCCTATACTGTGCCAGAGGTCGTGAATAATATCGGTAACAACGCCCATAGGCCTATACGACCACTGAACATTTTTTTAAAATAACGGCTATTTCAAAAAAATTATAACATTAACTACTGGACTTTGTTTCAGTAATAAAATAATATCTTTTAATTAACCACTGGCAGTCAAGCTGTTAAGGTGCAATGATTATGATTATGTACATAAAACGACCAAATTATTTTGACAAAACCTGAGATTAAAAGCCTTTCATGATAAATGTAAACAGATTACTCATCTTAGTATCTGATTACAAAAAAACAATCCAAACCATTAAAAAATTTGACATAGATTACTTGTCAATGTCACTCACCTTTGCATAAGTAGTGCGGTTAAGTGCATCTTAAAATTTTCTATTTGATCCCTTGGAAATGTCTCACTTTTTTCAATAAAGCGAATTAGGAACATAACGGCAGCTACAACTTCTTCCTTCATTTTCGTTCAAAATTTTTACATGAGGATGAAAAAGAATGGGTATAAACCAAATCTGCCTAGAACTATCTGCAAAACAAGTTTTAATTTTGTTTTAATATATATTCATAGCATGCTTAAGGTACACCATATTATCATTTAACTTTAGCACGTGGATTAAATGTGTGTCGTGAGGTTTGTTTAATTAACAAATCAAACAACATTGCTGAGGTGCCATAACGAGTGAAATGTGATTGTATTGGACTAATACTTGCTATAATATGAATTGCAAGTTGTTTTACGAGTAAGTGTTATAACAATTTTTGGTGTAGTACGTAACAAAATTAAGATAATTTCTTTAAAATCAAAGCTCACAATAATTGCAGTTGTACCACGTCGAAAGTCAACATTCAGTTAACATTGTTAAAAACTGGTTGGCAACTGCCAGATGCAAGCCATATTTGGTACAACATCAAAACAAAGGACTTTGACTACATCCGTGCATGGCAACACGTACGTAAAAACATTGAAGTATGAAAAAGACAAAAGTAGATAACATTGCTCAATACACGAAACTGATATTGAAAACGACCATTGATTCCTATTGACCCAAATCATTAGAGTTTAAAACAATCAGATTGTAACAGCATCGTTGTGTACAAAAACATATTGAACAGCAATGGTCAACACTACATACGCGGCTACTTATTTAAGTTCTTTTAACACTGCTTAAAATAAATTACTTACCCTAAAATATTTACAAGAATACAATTCCGCAAAAACTGCAAATTTGTCATGAAAATCGCGGAATTACTAGACATTAATCACCATTACGCACACAAAAGCAACAATGGGAACTGCTGCGCAGTAGATCGGAAATGAGTCATCACATAAATCACCTGTTTTATGGCGCGATTTTTAATTTAAATATAATTATCTGCCAAACATTTTACCATCAAATAAAAATATTTTTTTGCGATCAAAAACAGTATTTTAATTTTAACTTAACTTTATTAAAAAGTAATGAAATGAATTAGATACTATGAAACCTTATATAAATTAGATACTATTTCCGAAAAAACACTGGTCATTAAAGTGCGGCTAATAGATACAATTACTATAATAACCAATTACCAACACAAACACTGATTTAATGTTTGACTCCCGAACCCTACAAGAGAGCGTTTAATAATTTATTCCTGACAAAAATAAGCTTTTAGATTGAAGTAATTCTTCAATGAAAATAGAGTTCTCAAGAATATCGACTTAAAAAGCCTAAAATTAGTCAAAAATATTAAGGTCCCAGCTCCCAGCCCATCTAGCCTAGCACCAAATAACACTATCAGGAACATCACCTTAAAACTACAGAACAATGAAATAAAAATGTTTCCAGCAGCAAAATATATATATTTCAAAAACTTTAATAAAAAATTAATAAACCAATGAGGTAGCTACTACAGAAAATGGCTTTACTATAATTTGCCTTGTTTATCATTTTAAATGGGTCTTAACCTTAATTAAGTACTAATGTATTCATTTTTTTAAGTACTTTACTTAGCCTAACAAATTGTATAGAAATTTATCAACATTACATCGTATGTAGGTTTGTTACTTTGTGATTATTATTAGAACACTATACAAAAAGAAAAAGTTAAAAATCACAAAATACAACCGATTACAACATGAAATGTAGTTGGATAAATTTGCAATCCATTGTAATATATTTTAAGAATCATTTATGAAACTGATCAATGCATAGCTTGCACGACCATGAGCCTTCTGGAGGAGTGTTTAAAGGTGGGGCGAGGCAATACATGTGGTAGCCACGATCGCAATCATCACAAAATAACAGTTGATCCTTTAACAAAGTGAGATATTTTACATTATTTCAAATTGCAAATTATTATAACTTACATCATTGTCCGAAGTTCCACAAACAGAACAACACTTGCATTCGATGCACTGCCAACGATACTTTTTTACAGAAATTATCATATTTGCTGTAAACTGAAGACAGGTTGGATGCCCTAGAATCAAGTACAAAAAAAAACAAAGAAATAATAATCATTCACAAAAAGTACTACTGCAACAAAAAATATTATATCTTCGGAAAAAACATTAAATTCTCATTCTTAGCTTGCCAAGTTGCTATATAAATAATTAACGTTAACTGCTTACATATCGCACCATTTAATTTCAGTATTCAATATTGAATGTAGCAAAACTAAGAGCAAATGGTCATAAGAAACTTAAAAATGCTATTCATAATGTTTTGTTGTACTGAAAATTTTCTAATAAAAAGAACTTGTAAAAACTACAAGACTGACGACATTAATTTTACCGCTGAAATACAATATTATGAAGAAACACTTGCTTTAGATGTGCAGCACTATGAAATTCTTACATAAATATTACCCATCACTGATGGATTAGTATACATACACAAATGTTTACTAAATAACTTGACTATATTTTTTGGTTTGACTATGACCGATTCCAAATTTAGTCTACTACTGCTAATTGACATTTCTCATTAAATTTTAAAATTGTTTCATATTAAAACAAATATTAACTAAGATCGGAGAAACAACTACAGGTTTTTAGGTTTTGCAAAGTGCCGAAGAACAGTGACTTTCCAAGTTATGCAATTTTTCTTATTGGACTTTGGCGTACCATATATCGATAAAGACAAAATGTATGAACATCAAGGAGCAGCAAACACTTTTTCAGAAAAATGTACATAATCTGAAGTGCCACTATTCTCAGCACTTAAAATAAAAGAATAGGTTCAATATATTGGCATAATTTATTGCACTATCTGATGATACAATTTAATGACGCTTGGAAAATGACTGTTCTTACAACAACTTAGCAGTGTGATAGATTATTCTTATATAAAAAATTTTGAATGTTTCTTACTTTTCACATACTTTGCAATGTCAAGGTTAAAACGAAGAACAATTTTAATTAAATCACTGAAGTTGTGTAAAAATCATTCAAAATTCAATAACGAGGATTCACTATCAATATAACACAAACACAATTAAACAAAACCGTAGCACTAAAAATAAAATTAATAATAAATAAAAAAATTTGGCTAAAAAGGAACCAGATTCGTAATATAAATAAATTAAATGCCCACAATTTGGAAGACAAAATCCATTTTCAATGGTCGTAATATCTAGTCTAAAGCCCATAGATAATATATTTTTGGTATTCCAGTCTATCTGGCAAGGAATTTTATATCTAATAATACAATTAAAAGAGATTATATGTTTATCAACTACAGTTGTACTGATAATAATATAGCCAAGCAGAATCACACTATATACATGAAAAATATATCTGAATTAATTAGAATGACACCCAAAAGTTTGGCTCTAATTTGATGAAACTTTACTCAAAAGTTAAGATACATTTTAAACCACTGGACATTATTTTTCTCTTCACAAGATTAATTTATCTACAAACATGTCGTTATCTCACCTAAGTTTATATTTTTTCCTAAACATTTTTTTTTTGACATTTGGGATAATAAACTCTTGCTTAAACCATAAGTATTTCTAAATTTTGATTTATTTGTACGTATTTGGCAGTTGTTTGTTATACACAGGTAACATAATAAATAAAAACAATGTCCAGCCCAACAGTAAGCACAACCATTGTTCATTTTACATTAAGACTTTTTGAACACTGTCGATACGTCTACATTCTAAAGTTGCTAAAAACTTGCTTACAGTTTTAAGTCCTAAAAACACACAATGACCAACAGCACAGACATTGTGTAACGTTAAACTGACCAATTTGTGCCATAATTATCCAACAAAATGCATTTACAACATTTCTACCATTTGGTGTTCATCGAAATTTAGTTATATAAAGTTATATCATTAATCAAAAGCAATGCCCAAGTCCATTTTTTAAAAGTGCCTATGTGATGTACAATCAAAATAAATCAAATACCATCTTTAAAAAAACTCTTTTTACATGCCAAACAGGTATAATAGGTATAAGAAATAAAAAGCACCGCCGCTTGTATATACAAATTCATTCTAAAAATAGACTAAACTACTCTCTTCTTTCTTCCTTTTTTATTAACGGGCTTTTCTTCAATTCTATCAAGCTTACCTGATCTACCACAATCTGAACAGGAAACCAGTTCTTCAGAACCGCCTGTCTTCTTATTTTCTCTAGCATCTCCAAGGCAGAAATCGCAATATGGACTTGGTGTAGGTTTATCTTTTGGCATGTCTGAAGCTGAAGGTGGCAAGTCAATATTTTTCTCAGGTAATAAAATCGGCATTGGCGGATCATCGATAGAAAGAGGAAGTTGTTGATTAGGAAGATTTGGAGGTAAATTTGGTGGTGCTTGTGACTGAGGTGAAGCCTGAGCTTGTGAATTACCTGGCTGACGACCACGTCTACCTGGTGTACCTGAAGAATAACCAAGTAAAAATTATTATAACTTTATCAAATTCCTCGTAAATTATTTTTAACGGCACGTAAATGTACCACAGAATTAAAAACTATATTTAAAAGCATATTTCTCCTTCAATTTATGAAATAATTAATATGATATATTAACTAGTTTCCAAAAAATAAGCTGAAATAAACCAGACAGACTTTTAAAACAATTAGCTTAATGAACAAATTAAGTGTTTGGTACAACGATCAGTTTTATTTAATTTTTGATAAATGCAGCAGCATTTAATTTCTCTGTAATCAAATGAAAAAAGACAATAAACAAAGTTCTCATAAGAAAACTAAGAATCAATAACCTTACTGACATTAAAACTAGTTGTCAATTACGTTATTTAATTTTATACCAAATGTTTATCAATTCCATATAATATCTCAATAATGCGTGTTCCCTATCTGCACAACGAGTGGTGACTTTATGCCGACAGAGTGAGATGAAAATATATATCTCTCTCTTTCTAGGGTGTACTTGGTCAGTTGGAAGCAATTGTAGAAAATCAAATAAAACTAGGATTATTAACAAAACCTACACGAAAATTGTTGATGTTGTTACAAAACGTGATTTTTGCAAATTTAGCATGCAGACACCAGTGTTTAACAACCCGACGCCAATTATTACAAACCTTGGAACATAATTTTATACATATTTATTAGAGTTTTTACAAATCGTGGATCATCAATGTCAAATGTCATATTCATAGACTGTCAAAAATGACGTGCCCACTACACGTACTTTTCACAATCCGAAGTAAATTAGCTGTCTATGGTCCAATAGCCACATTAAAAAGAGAGGATGTATATCTGTACCGCACAGAACTCTGTACCGTTTCGTGTGTTACAAGAAATTGCAAATATTAGCAATATAGATAGTTATTATTATATATATGGTCAATTCACTTTAAATTAGTTTCAAAAGTTAAATCATCAGTAGTAAATACAGTGTAAAAAGAAGTTGTTACATCATGACAATTTACAATATAATTGGATTTTTTTTTTTTTTTTTAAATTTTTGTTACATCAAACACATCCATAAATAATTTAACACAAACTCACTGTTTCCAACTTATTTTTACTAAAAAATTTACAACTACAATGAACAAAAGCCAATGCGTTTATGCTAAGTTAAGTCGACACTATTTACAGCCGTATTCATAGTCCTTCCTTGAGGAATAAGGATTCCTTATTCCTCGTTTCATAAATCTACCTTGACCGAACAAGGAACCTTATTGGCTTCCTTATCTCAAGGGAGGTTACGAGCTTCCTTGAGGCTGAGATTCGCAGCATCGCGCAGAATCTAACCAAACATAATTTAACATTTCAAGTGAATGATAGCTTTTTTTTATTGAAAAAATTTAGTTTGGGCTGAAAGTAAATTTATTTGTTATTAAATTATTAAACACGAAAAGTGAAAGTGTTTTTTTTTTGTCCCAGGGGTTAACTGATGAAACCACCGACTTTTTTCTCTATTTAAAGAAATATAAGAAATTACAAACGGATTTTTTATTGTACATTTTATGATATTTTAAGTCTTTACAGTTAATCCTAATCCTGCCGTCCCAAATTTACCAATTTGTAATAGATATGTCGTAGGCATAATGTAAAATTAGGCTTTTTATAAAACGCCTGGGCATTTTACAAAAAGCCGGCAAAACGAGCAAATTACAGTTTTCTCGCATTTTGACTAGACAGATTACAAAATGCCGGCAGAATGTAAGCGTCTGAACACATATCTCGTTATGCCTGCTTATTTTTTAGGCATTTTATAATCTGCCCAATGTAACATAGTCAAAATATGCGAACCGACGGGCAAGGAAAAAATTACTCATTTACAAGAGTTTTATGTGAAAAACTGTAGTACAACATACAAATAAAACATATAATCATCTGTAAATATAAAATTATCACTAATTCTTTAAAAACAACATATAAATAAAACATATAATCATCTGTAAATATTAATTAATTAATTATTAGAATGTTTCATCGGCACGAACCATAAGTTTTAAGTTGCACGTTCAATCACTTCCCATATTTTGACTATGTTACATTCAATTTTATAACCAAATAATCTTGGAAATACGAAACAATACAATTTGTTGCTTGTTTTACTTGTAGCAAACATTTTTGAAAGCGCCCCATGATATCAGATTAGATTAGACCGGTCTATAACAAAATAGTGAGGTTATCTTTAGATTTAAAAAATCCGCCGATTTTCTGCACCGAACGCACAAGATCCAAAAATCCCTAAAATATACCGTCCTCCAGCAAGGGAGACTCGAGGTCTATTTGTGAAACAAGGCAACCTTGAAGATTCAAGGAAGCCTTCATGAAGGCTTCCTCAATCCTTAAGATAAGAAAGGACTATGAATACGGCTGTTAAAGAATTCCATTAACTTGTCTCACCATTGGCATTATCAAATATTATTTTTCAAGACTCTTGCAGAAGTATGTTCTACTTAATTTTCCAACGCACAAATTTGCCTTAGGTATTCCTCGAAGTTGGTAACAAAAAAAATTGTGAACCTCAAAACTTTTTAACGTAACTTTTTAACACAACTAAATGTTACTTCCATCATTACAAAACAAATCGGAATGCACTAGTATGTGAGATTCTTAATATTGTGTATTTATAATAATATTAATAATAATAATAATAATAATAGCTTAGTCAGAAAATTAGGTAAGAAGGCTTAAACAAGAAAGTGCAGCATCTACTTGTTCTCTACATGGCAATTCATTCTACTATACATGCGTGCAAAACACACAAAAGAAAGTAAAAAGAATAAGGCAGTACCGGCCGTTGGCTGGTTCAAGAATGAAACATAGCTATCTTGGTAAACATGTCCGTGGATGGGCCCTTGTACGGGCTGCTGTGTGGAGGACGCAGTTTCCCCCAACACGTTAATCGGGCCACCCGTTATTAAACCCCCACCACTCATTGCGGTATTGCTACCACCCATATTTGAAGCTGGAGCCGCGCCCATATTAAGAACGGGCGAGGCACCGGCAGCAGGCACACCAAGCTGAGCGGACGGGGTAGGGGCATTGCTCTCGCGAGAATTTTCATCACTAGCACCCTCTTTGTGCGAATGTCCATAGTGGTACGTCAGACCGGGACGCGTCTTGTAACGCGCACCACACACTGAAATTTTTCAAAAATAATGCCAAATTGTTTTAGTGTACACGCTCAAACGCTTAGCAAAATGTTAGGGACTGGAACCGAATATCATAGAATATTAAAATTAAATTTCGTCACCATCAAGTACACATTTACTTCATTACTGTTGTTTAAGGTATGAAATGCCTTCTTTAAGTTAGTGCTAGAGAAAGAAATTAAAGATTGGAAAAAGGTATGCTGAAGAACCAAAGCGCCAGTAAAGCGAACCCGAACCGAAATGTCAGCGAATCATTCCCAAACGATAATCGACAATTTTAAGATTTTTCCGGAACACCAGAATTTAAACTTACATAACCAGAAATAGTTATAACTTAGTTTCGGTTCGAGTCCCTGCCTAAATCATAAGAAAAAGCTGTACTAAGCATCAAGCGTTAACTGTGTACCATGGACACTAGAAAACTACTAGAAACAAAATTTATTTACACATCAGTTATGTCATGCTCAGGCAAAGGTTTTTTTAGAACTGCAAAAACCATTTTATGTACAAAATATTACATGTATGTATTTGTATTTATGTACAATATGATAAGGATAATAATACAAATGTAACTTAACTAGCAATATAATTTAGACAAATTTCGCTAGACAACACTTCATTGAAATTGCTGATTGATATTAATCAGGCAATTATTTTATAATACCATATCAACACCCACCAGTCCTTTTAACATGTAGAAAGCTTATTACATAAAAAATGTCGAACTGCTCAAGAGAGGCAACACAAAACAATTGGCACAAGAAACAATTAAATAAATATACATGTAAAACATATATTTTATATATATTTTACATTAAAAGTGTCAACATTGTATTTTACTACATCTTCATACTTATTTTTGTTTAAAAACATACTGTGATACGCAAATGTACATGCATTATTTGGATGTGTTACACGTAACTTTGATTCTAAATATTTCAATTATATATCATTAACATTAATGGGCTAATTTCAAACTACACAAATTCTGCTGCCTAAATTATTAATTAACAGTATTTTCAATAACAATTGCATTATTATCCTTAACATCTCATATTATTTATTAGAAATCCATAGTACATCCTCAACTTCATTTAACATGTTACTTTAAATTCATGTAGCTACTTAAATATAAATGCAAAATAAACTTACGTTCACAAGCAAATGGTTTGTCCGGATCACCAGGAGTCGGATCAAAATTATGCGCGGATGCCTTTTTGCGACCACGAGTACCACCTTTTCTTCGCCCTGGAGTGCTCGGAGAATCAGTACCACCTCGTCCCTAAAATTTTAATTTAAAAATATCTAGTTTTATAACTCTTCAACTTCAATTATCATCATACTACACAAACCATATAAAAAGAAATAATATACAAAAATAGTCAACTTGATATTCACTACACCAGTGTTTCCCAACCTGTGGTCGGTGATTCGTTGCCAATAAAAAAAAATTCATATTTAATTTAATTCCCAACCACTAAGCTCTTACATGTGTAGTGGTGGTCTGCAACTCAAAAATGTGATTTGAAAATGTGGCCCTCTGCCGTGAAAAGTTTGGGAATCACTGCACTACACAATCATATAACTTACACGGCCAGCCCCTTTTCGTCGCTTGCTACGTTTACTATAGGATTCTTCATAATCTAGGTCTGAATCAGGATCAGGTTCATCATAAGCATCCATTTCCAACATGTCTTGTTCATCATAATACCACTCCTACAAACAAAAACGTTCATTTAAAAACAAATTAAATACTCTAATTGATCAGTTTATTACAAACATAAATATGCATACTTTCGAAACTTCATCTTTTAACAACTGACTGTCTTTGCTATCTGTATCTTGCAATGCTGGATTTTCAACTTGAGAAATACTATGAATATCAACATCATCAAGCAATGAATCGGCTGCCCTTGCAAATGCTCTTGAATTCATAGTCAAGTACTGACGTCGCTTTTTTCTCCATCTAGCTCTTGGATAACTATAAATCTGACCCTGATTTAAGCCAGGCATTCTATGTCTTTTATTCATATAAAGAGCAGAATGATTTTGGGCTACTCCTGTCTGACTGTCTAAAAACGGTAATCGCAATCGCCTTTCAATACACAGTCGAGTATTATAATTCGCTGAACTTTCAATTGCTTCTCTGTATACAGGATCGTTCAAAAAACTGGAAAAATAACTTGATTTAAAACAAAACTGAAACCATTACAAAGCCACTGAACGAAAGCAGTGCCGGATTAAGCCTTAAAGTGGGCCCTAGACAAAATTTTGCCTTTGGGTCCCACTTATAGAGGCTGTTGCAAATTTTGCGATTATTAAAAAAAGTTTGAATTAATATTAATTCAAACTTTTTCCGGGGTCAAATATCGGGGCAAACTGGAAGAGAAGGTGTCTCCGAGTAATTCACAACTGGCGCAAACGTAAGCACACAGAACATATGTAAGCATAATCGTATCCTCGTACAGTATGGGGTATCATCTTCTATCTATATAGGTATATAAAAGAGCTTGTTTGTTTGTGTGTTTGTTCGCTATAGAATCCTAGGTCCGTTGACCGATCGGGACCAAATTTGGCACAGTTACTATTTGGGACCTAACGAATTAAACGTCGTAAAAAGAACGGCCGGAAATGACCGGGAACGGCCGGAAACGTCCGCCGAGCGCGAGTAGTCTAATTGAACGTCTGAGAATGTCCGCCGGGAGCGAGCGCGGAGCGCGAGTAGTCTGTGATTGATAAAAGAGAATTGTAATCACCCGTGCAACGCCAGGTAAATCGCCTAGTTGATTATAAAGATTTATATCTTTGCGGTATAAGGTACACTATACTTCAACGCTTACGTTTGCACCACTTGTAAATTACCCGGAGGCACCTTCTCTTCCAGTTTGCCCAAATGGGGCCCTAGACATTTGTCTTTTTTGTCTATTGGTTAATACGGCCCTGAACAAAAGCGTATTGATGTTTTCTTTCATGTATAATTTAAGCAGTTCAATTATCAGTGTTATGTAAGATAAAATAATAAATAATGAACATAACTTATGTTGTTAATTAGTTTAAATATCAACATTTACATGAAGCAAATCATACAGTTTATTTATGAACTAAACTAAAACTATTATGTTTCTTATCTATGACTAAAACTGTCCGCTTAATAATGGAGGCTGCCATTTGTGATGGCCAGAGCGTCGAATTTGTTAAGCCACCTCTGTACTGCGGTACTTGCTGAGACAATAAAAACTGAAAAAAATTTACCTTTCAATTTTTTCTAAATTAGATGTGTTTAAGGATGGTAATAAAACTGCAGCCATCGCTAAGGCACTACAAACAATTTTTTAATAGACACAGGAACCCCATCCTCAGCGTCACACCCTTTATTGTTATCGTGATGGTCTCGGAATTGTTCGGTACTTTCACCAAACGCGGTAAAATCAAATTAACACGAAATAAATCATCTGTTAAAATAAAAGAGACTAGAACCAAATTAAAAACACTTCTAGTGCAACAACTATATTTTATCCTGTTGGAATCATAGAAGGTTGGAATCAGGCACGCAGCAGATACACATCTGCTAATATGGGCATTAAATAATACATTACCAAGCTTACTTTAATTTACATGCTTAACATTAGAACCATCAAGTATTTTTTGTTTTGCTAAAAATAAAACGTCAATTGCATAAATTGTCACTTTTTGAAAAAAAAACTATTTTGAACCTTTCTAAATTTATTAGATTTTTTTGTGGCGGGAATAATTCAAACTATTACCATCACAACCAAAACTTTCTTCCGCTTAAAAGCATGATGGATGGTAGTGATATAAGAAAATCGTGCAAAGTAAAATAAATGGCAATGGTTTTACCGAAAACAGCTTTCGGAATTGCTGCAGGGGTATGTGGAACATTATTATTGGGCTATTGTATATATTTCGACCGTCAAAGACATAAAGATCCAGATTTTAAAAAAAAGTTGCGAGAGCGTAAGTAACGAAACAAAAATAACGATGAATAAATAATCCTTTTTATCTATTTCTTAATAGGACGTCGTGCTAGAAAAGAAACAGCGTCGTCAGGACGACAAGCAGCAGCCAATTTTCCTGATATGAAAGATCATGAAGCCGTGCAGCGATTTTTCTTGCAAGAAGTACAACTAGGTGAAGAACTTCTAGCTGCTGGCGACCTTGAAAATGGCGTAGACCATTTAGCAAATGCAGTTGCTGTATGTGGACAACCTAATGAACTTCTTCAGGTTCTACAACAAACACTACAACCTCAAATATTCCACATGTTAGTTTCACGACTACCTGCTGTAGCACCACGTGTTTTAAGGCAGGATAGGATGCAAGAGGAAGATGTAGAATAGCAGCGATTGGATATAGCTAGTCTCATTTTTTAGATCGTTTCATATAGTTATGTTTCATCTTATTGTTGTAAAATACTTGTAACAGCAATATATTCTGTTAACAATTTGTATGTAATTTTGTTCACTTGTATCATACTCAGCACTTTTTAAGATTGTTCATGAAATGCCTGATTATTACCTTCCGTTAATATTATTCTGTTCGAAATGTACATTTTTTCGGTTTGTCGAGAGATTACCAATAGTGATTTACTATCACGATTTGTAAATGTGATTATTTATTGTCCTTGGCCAAGTTGTCTATTTTAACATAAATATTTGCAGCGAACGGGCATGATCTTTATTATATGTAAAAAAGTGTTATTCTTAAATAATAATTTGAGAATTGCATTTTGTAGAACAATTAGTAACTCAGTCATAGCGATGCTCACAAAAACTGAGTGCTACTTGAAAAATCTAGAAGACTGCTTAAAACAAAGTTAACACAAGTTATTAAAATTCTGTGATACATCAAAATTACGTTGTGAAACACTATATTTTTAAATGGTTTTAAAAAACATTATTTTTGCAACTGCTGCCATTTGCAGCTCAGCATTAGTTGCATTTTGTGGCTTTACTATTTACAATCAATGTAAAATTCAAAAGAATTCTAAATGTCGGAGACAATTTTGTGAAAGTGAGTCGACACTCATAATTGCCAATAATTTCCTCCATAATTATTTTATTTTTAGAACGATTTTTATGTATACTTCGGGAAGTCATAGAGAAAACTACAAGTCTAGAAAATGTTTACACAATAAAAACACCTTCTATTTGTAAGAAGTATTTTACACAGCAAATAGAAACAGCTAATATGCACCTAAACTCGGGATGCATTGATAAAGCTGTTGAACACATATTGAAGGCAATGTCAGTTTGTTCAAGACCATTGACATTAGTTGAATGTCTCACCCAGAGTTTACCGTACGAAGTATCTCGAAAACTGTTGGAACGATTAATTTCTCTAGTGTAAACTTCATAAAAATTCAATAGTATTGTTTTTTTGGTGATTGTGATCTACTAGTATCTTATTACGAAATTTATACAATACAAGATGAAATACTTAGTTTGCTTAGAAGTAAGAACTAGATGACAACATTTCAAAGCAGCTGAAATCATAAATTTGATGTAACACATTGAATATAATACTGAACTTTTTTAAGACCTCTGTGCAATCATATAATACATAAAAATCATGTTTTTTAAACTGGTTTTACTCTTTTTTTAAACAGTGTATGTTTTCAAACTATAAATAAAAATGTACTTATGATATGCGTGTAAACAGCTTCTGCAACTAATAAGAATTTGCATAACAGTTTATAATGAAATACTTTTAAAAATTATATTTGCCAAAGTGACACTGACAGTAGTACTGCATAAATTATTTTAATTTTTGACAAAGTTACAAGCATATATGTACGAAGAAACAACTTTCTTACATTCTGTGTTGCTCGGGGGGATAATTGGTGTCAGTTGCTATTTGTACTACCACCAAAAACTACAGACCAAAAAAACTAGAACCAAAAGCCATAAAAGTACTTTTTATTGCATAGATGTTGCTCTTAAATAACAACATTATTTTTAGGAAATGTCACGAGTATAATTAAATTGTACCACACGGTGGAAAAGTTAGAACTGCCCAAATTAAAGAATCAAAACACTTGTAATAAACAGTTTGTAGCAATTACCATGTCCAAGGCTGCTTCTCTAATGGAAGCTGGAGAAAATGAAAAGGGTTTAGATAATTTAATACAGGCCGTACTAGTTTCAACCAAACCTATGCAGTTCCTACGATGTCTGTCATTATCACTAAACCATGATGATTTTAGTTTATTACTAGAAAAATTGCCATTGGAAATTGAGGTAACAGACGATGGGTTTTTTGAATGTCCAGGTTTAAACAAAATCGATGAGGATTAAATAAATTATATTTGCACTAAAATGTGTTAAAAACTAATTATACTATGAGCAACAATGTGTCAGTAAAAGAAATGAATTTTTTTTATTTTTAACAACTTCGACAATGGACAACTCAGTATGCACTTTGTTTATTTAAAGCTCATTCAAACAAATAACCGTACATAAGTTTTAATGCTTTACAACAGCACCAATCAAAACGCATTTGAACAGATGAGGAATGATTATTGAAAAAATAATACTATACAAATTGTATTTAATTTAAATAACTTCTAATGTACATTCATATGTCAATGGATTTTAGCTAATACTTTCCTCATTATCCCAAAACTTCAATCAAAAACAGAAAAATAAACAAACTTAAAGGAAAATTTATAAAGTACAAGAAAGATGTACAGTTTAAAAATGAAGCTTTATTAAATATTCAAATACTTATATAAATAAACACCCTAATTGTGGTGTGTGAGTAGTAAGACATAGACAGACAGTCAAATGAAGCAGGACAGGGGTTACTGACGATCGGTTGCACGCAATTTTTCTTCCACCGCTTCTTCACTTGCTTCAGATAAATCTGTGGCTTGAATGTACTTTTGTACGCCTACCAATGACTTCTTCAGTGCATCAAATGAGCTGAAAATAAAATAAATCTCGATTACATACTATTTAAAAAAATACCACCACACTAGTAACATGTTTTTTTGACAGTTTGTGCATTTCCAGTTACTATTAAGGTAAGAATAAGCTACAGTTATGGGTCATCTCACTCACCTGGAATACAACATCTTCTTTTTTACTTTGGCAGTGTCGGGGCACCAAGACATAAGGAACAGCTTTTGTTTCTTTGACGACTCTGAAGTGCCTTGGCACTGATGCATATATTCAAAATCGTAAAGACCATAGCGGCATTCTCCAGCTCCACCAACTTGTAAGTTGGCTAAGAACTGCGAATATTCTTCGTCTCGAGCTCCAACTACTTCTACATCGATTTGCTTTTCATCTTTAATAAAAAAAATAACGTAACGATGCTTCTTGTCTTTTTTAATTTCTTCATACGTTGTTTTGCAAGCGTCAGATACCGTCACACCAGACGCCTGAAAAAAAATTAACACAATTAAATCAGCTGATCTTAACACCTGAATATCTAAAACATATACATTTCACAGCAAACTGTTCAGATATGTTAAATATGCTGCTCATAACGACAAATACAATTTATTTGCAAAGCAAACACTCTCGCACAGTATTCTTGCAAGCAAATATAAAAAAACTTAAGTCATTAGTTACAATTACCTGTTAATACAAGCATTAATAAAGTGAAAATGATAAAAACACCATAATACTCATAAAACATAGTGGTTTAAATCATACCATGAAAATGTAATCAGTCAATCAGTCGAATCGGTATGATATTAATACAAGATGTGTCAATAAGATAAGCATTTAAGGCAATACTATAAGTTATGCGAATTAAATACTTCAATATTCACAAAAATTTATCACAAACAACAACTACCATTAAATCAGTAAAATATCGTACACTCGAACACATTAAAAAAATTCAGTAAATACATCATCTGCGTATAATTGGGTATAAATTATTTTACACCGAACCATATCCTATAAAGGTGCTATTGTAATAGCTCTAAAATAATGACTAAAGTTAATTGATTTAAAAAAATTGAAACCGTTGACAAATAGAATATGAAACAAAAACATGTACACGTGGATTAATTAACTAGCCCTCACAATATGACCTCGTTATGATGTTAACAAGTTTCTGCAAACTCTTCAAGTAACAAAATTGTGTTTCAAAAATTGGGGGACGCAACTACATGTGCAATTTTCTCTCCAAATTTGGACAAACGTTTTAGAATGTACCTTTATTTTAAGAATATTTGTCATAACTTATCAAGATATTAAGTTATATTACGTAATAAAATACCTAACGATATTAATTGCATTAATCCCAACTTTATTTAGAAGATATCGAATGTCATACAACCATATTAATACACGCAATATTTAGTTGATCAAAAAGACCTGTAAATTTCAGTTTACTCTAAGTGTGACCTGCAATGCGTTGTTAATTTTTAATTGGGAACAAATATAAAATGATTCGTAATAAACGATTAACAATTAAAAAGCGGCAACATTTAAATAAAGCTAACGTATGCAGTTAACACCCTCTTGTAGAGTTGGGCGAGGCTACATGAGTCACCTATTTTTAAAATAAGTTTTCATGTTATTTTCATTAAAGCTGTTACATTACGGCATTACTGCAGGATCTTAGAGGCGAAATAGTTTTAAAAACAGTATGAAGCAACAATTATTTAGAACAAAAATTAGGACATGGCGGCCGGCTCTTGAAATGTGTCAAGCTTGACCAACTTGAAGAACATGCGTTACTTACTTTGACAGCCCTATATTGTAATATAAAACAAACTTACCATATTGAACTAATCCAAATATCGGTAATAAATAAAACGACGAACTACCAGATACACAGGGTTTAAAATGACTGATCGTCGCGGAGGTCTAAAGCGGACGTTGATCTGCCGGCAGGTTGTAATACGCTTGCGCGTTAACGTATATTACTACGCTAAGTAAAACACTTGAAAATAACATTTAAATACGATAATTCCCAAATAAGGTAAAAAAAACCAATTGATACGGCTAAAGATGATAAATTGAACAATATCGCTTAAAATGAAGCTTTACAATCAATACAGATCCTACGAAACTACACTTAAACAAAGTTTTATATTATAGTGCGTTGCAAATGCGCGCTTTTTTAAATTATCGACAACGTTTAGTATAGCCTGTAACATGGTTTTCAATATAATTCATTAAACAATTTTCTTTAAAAAGGTCGAGTTTAAAATGTATACAAATTTACACCAGATAATTACCGAGAATAGTTAGATTAGGTGCAAATAAAGTGACTCATGATTTTCAACCAATGCAGAAGCAGGCTTTCTCAAATGCCCATAAATGGGCAAACAAAACTACATCAAAATGGCCGCTAGCAATTGAAATTTCCCGCTGCAACAAGTCCTAAAATCCAATTTGAAAATATTTTAAATTACGCAATGTTATAATGTAATCTTAAAATTAAAACGATAAAAACTGTAAGAAATATTAGTCTATTAAAAAACCCAAAATCACAATTTGAAAATAATTTAAATTAATATATAGTTTGAATACTTTTGAAATTAAAACGAATAAAAGGTCATGAAAACAGAAATAAACCTTGTTCAATAAAATTTGAGCTAAAAATAAATCTTTTAATTTTATAGTAACATAATTTTAGTAGTTAAATTCTCGATCTTTTTAATGCTGTCTAAATGTCCAAAATAATGCAATTTAGAGTCGTCCATTCTTTGCTTGCGATTTAAACAAGTATACACAACCCATGTACCTAAATACTTACTGCCTTACTCAGAAAACAAATTATAATTGTTGGCTTCGAGAGAAACGAGTCTATTACTGTTTCGATAAAGTCAAACCCTTTTATTTAATAGGTCTTGGTGTTAAGTTCTAATAGTTAACAGACGACAAATAATTTTAAAAATGTAATCGAATCCCTGAAATTAGGTTTGTTTTGGGATAAAAAACTAAATTTTAAAAATGACACCAGATATTTGCATTTGCTTTAAATAAAAATACAACCCGATTGAAAAACTATTAACAAAATCATCGATGATTCACATATTTTATTAAATATGAGTATTTAACATTAATTTGTTACATGATGAAAAATTATTTATTTACACGTCATGTAAATCGAATGATATACGTGCAATAATATGGTAATAAATAATAACAGTACTAAACAAATAAGTCTTAATTATAACTAACATGATACCTACATTAGCAAAAATTATAATAAAACTTAAATTACTTATCACCTATATATCTTTTGCAAAGCATTATACGCTATTACACGAATTGTATTAAGGATTTAATAAATAAAGTACTAGATAAGCCCTCGTTTTTTCTTATAATCTTGTAAATTTAAACTTCGACGTGGTCCAATATTGTTGGTTGTTGTTTTAGGAGTTACACTTACTGGTGTACCTACAACAAAATTAAATGATATTTAAATTTTGCATAAGCTCATGTGTGCATGCGCGTGTATTAAAACTTACTTGGTAGAGGAACTTCAAGATCTATTTTGATATCAAAGTCATGTGCTGAGAATAAATCATCTTGAGTAACTTGGATGGGGACAGGGGCTACTACTTGTACCTCTGGCTTTTCTACATGAACTTGAGGTTGCATAACAGGTATAGGCACAATTTGTTCTTCCTGACAAGCTTTGAAATTCATACGTGGCTTTGTAGAACGCCTCGTGAATGGATCATCAATCTAAAATAGTAAATGTTAAATAATTTAACAACTATTTCATATTAAAAAAAAACTGCTTCATAATTTACATTGGCAATGGGTAGAGCAAGAGGTTATATAATATAATATGTCTTACAGCTCAACATGCAATTGTTTTATAACCGATGTAGTCAAAAATGTATAATGTCATTTTTATGTGTAAAATATTAGCATCGATTTAAGCTGCAAATTTTACAGATACAGAACAATTTGTCACGTACGTAAAAATAGAAAGTATAACCATTTCATTGAATAGCCAAATGCATGTGCCTTACTTTTTTGCCTTTATTAGCCTTAAGTTCTTCCATTATCGCTCGTTCAGCTTCTTCCACGTTTCTTTTACGATTACGATCATTAATATACGAAATACTGGAGATGGTCGATGTTCGAAGCTTATCTAATTCTGAAGCACGTTCTTCCAGTTCGTGTATTTTTTGACTAAGTTCACGTGCTGTATCTTCATCACCGCGAGTCAATGCACCATCTCGTTCTTTCATCAATTGTGTTTTTTTCATGGCATAATTAAACGGATTTGGCTTAAAACGTCCCTTTTCTCGTACCTAAGCAACAAAATATCAATATTATGCCGATATTATTTTAATTTCCTATACTTACAATCCTTTCAATATCCTGTTCATTAAACTCATAGTTTATAGCCTCTTTAATATCTTGCTGCTTTTCAAGGACTCGTTCCTTAGTAGGCATTGAGTTGCCAGCACTGTTTGTAGCTTCTATCCACTTGCTATATTCTATGTCGTTAAATTCTTGATTGGATACAAATTCTAACCTAAATACACGTTCTTGGTTGCCGTGACGAACACGCACACCCTAATTTAAGATAATGGTTAAAATTGGAATAAAAAAAGTTAATAAAATGCACAAATTGAAATCATTACTCACCTTATTGGTTCTAGTATTTCCAAGCTGATAAATTTTTGCTGTTTCGTAAACACCAGTTATTTCAGCTACTCGATAAACAGGCATATTATTATGTTGACCTATACCAATTTTTACAAAACAACCTTTCGCAATACGATCAAAGAACGGAAGATGTACAAAACGCTCAAGTTTATGTCGCGATAATCGTATTTGATTAAGATCTGTTCTAGATGGTGTGTATGCTGGCTTCTTCTGTTCTTCCTCTTGTTCGTTGTCACTCGAACTAGAACTGGATGATGAACGTGATCGAGATCGAGTTGAGGTAGCTGTTGCTTGTGTTTGTCGAACAGGATGTGGAGAACTCTTACCACCTTAAAAAATCACATTTAAAATATGTTTACATAAAGCTATTCTTAAACGAATTTACGACTTACCTTCACTCTCACTATCATCAGAGTAAATGTCGGATGCCTTTAATTTTACAGAATTTTTATTAGGTGAAAGAACCGATTGTTCTTCATCTTTCTTCCGCTGTTCTTCTCTACGTGCAAATTCTTGTTCTTCTCGCTTTTGTTTACCTTCTCTTCTAGCCTTTAATTCGGCCATAGCGTTCACTCTTTTATCAACCTTGCCTCTGTTTTCTTCAATATTTTTTTTACGCTCCTTACTACGTTCTTTATGATCTACTGGACTATACTGTAATGATTTTTGGGTGTCTTTCCACTTAATAGGCTTCTCTTTTGCCCTTTCAGCTCTTTTTTGCAACCTTAATTTTTTTTCTATTTCAAACCTACGATCAATAAACAACTTTTATAATGCAATTTTCACATTTATATTAATGGTTTTCTTTGATTAGCTATGTTTTTGACTTGGACAATCTAAAATGAAGTAAACACGGGGACTTGACCGTTTCAATGTATACAAAATTCAAATTAATTGCTGTGCAAGTAAAACAACTGCATTCATTTAATTAAAATAAAAGTAACAGAATGTATGTCTAAAAACTACAAATACTAACCTTGTTTAACTAAATAAACTACAAATTACTTTTATACCATTGCCATAAAAGCGGAACATGTCAAAAATTATTTAAAGAATTTGATACATGTCAATTTTGAAAATACTTCGCTACCGTTATGCTTTTGTTAAAAAACAACCGTGTGACAATGTTAAATATTTTTACAATATTATTGTCGAATTAAAAGAGGCTTTTGAATTTCATACTAAGAGATATGTCAAACAAAATCATACATAAATTAAAAAATTCATCAAGTTGCAGTTTTTATTTAAATGATGCATGTACATCTGCAAGTATTATTACTTACCTGGTTTTCATTAATTCTCTTTGTTCAATGCGTTTGAAAATTTCTGTTTCACGTTCTTTTTCAGTAAGGCTTGCTAATCTTGCTCGATCTTCATCATCCCCCATAAGTTGATCATCATAACCATCATTATATTCTTCTTCAGAACTACTGGAATCCGAGACTTCACCTTCTTCGGGTTCTGAATTATTTTTTGTATCTTGTTTTTCACCTTCTTCTGAGGATAGAGAAGCAGCTCGCTTTGCTCGTTTTTTATTTTTACGACTATCATTATCACTACCATGATTTGAATCAGAGTCTGATTTAGTATCACTTTCAGGAGATCGTTTTTTCTTGCTTTTATTTTTGGCTAAGCTAAGAAATTCCTGTAACATTGAAAACATTAATGTTTCTGTTAATGTAGTCCCAACTTCACACACATATTCTAAAATTTCATACATTGTTGAGCCAAAATTATGAATGCTGTTGAAAATTTTTGACAATTGCGCTGCAAGGTGAAAAACATTTGTTTAAACTTCAAAATATCAGTTGAAGCAAGCAAAACTCAAGGTGAAAACTACGCACGAACACGGTTAACTAGAATTTCTGTTATTGAAGGTATTAAAGTTACTTCTTTGCACGAGAAAGGAAACTTTTAAGTTCCCGCCTATATCTAACCTATACGCACATAAAAATTGTACTCACCGAATCTAAATCGCTGTTTGAATCATTACTGGAGTCAGAATCGATTAAAGCTTGGTTTTTACGTTTACCCATTTTATATGTTGCAATATAACTTATAAATAATTATATATTTTACAAATAACAAAGCAAACCAACATCTAGCAGGCTGCCCTTTTCCACTACGTATCAAAATTTTCTTCCATGTATAATGACAGTTAGCGATACAACAGGTTTGCCAACTTTACTCATAACAACTAGTGCTTTGTGATAACAACATCCAATATACAGGGTGGACCAAATAGGAATGTTTTATGCGGCATCTCGGTTACCGTAACAGTTGGCGATTTTTTTTTAATCGATCTCTTGAGCTATCGGGTGATCGAAAATGATTGATGCCAAGGGTGTTACGAACTTTCTTCGAACGGATGGTAACCCATAGGGAAAAACCAGTAGCGTAGAAAAAGGTTTGTGTTGACAGAACGGGTAATAATATTCTCCATTTAAATACGACAGCTACAGTTTTTACTGACAAAAAGATTTGCAAAGCTTTCTGTTCAAAAGAATTAGCTCCATAAAAACAATTAAGTAAGGCTACCTAAAATCAGTTTCTTTATTAATATGCATACATATGTAAATATTGGCCACACACGAAATGACAGAACAACCTGAATGCACAGAAAACGAAAAACTGATAACTGATTTTTACGAAAACATGCAAATTATAACGAAAAGCTACTAACCGCACACGAAACGACATGTGAACCTTAACGTCACAGAAAACGTCAATAATACTACGCCACTGATATCCTACTTTTACACTGAGATACCAACTAAAACTTGGTTATTTTATTTTCGGTCTAAAGTTAGCGGGCATCAGTCATTGTTGATCACCCTACTTTTGGTAATTTATGCTTGTAAGAGACCGGCGGGGCTGTCATATGAACGCTGTGTTCACTTGTAAGCGTTTGTGCGTAAAAGTATTTATGAAGGTTGTAACCCATTACACATTTATGGCCTACATTTAATTTATCCTACGCATTTGAAAAACAGAAAACCTTTAACCTGACCCTTTATTATTGTCCAAGCGAACGAGGATGAGGTTAAAGGTCGGTAAAAGTTTTTTTTAAATTGTAATTTTTAATGGATTGCAAACACCGGCAATCACGATAATTAGTAATGTGGTTACTTATAATCGTGATCGCGACTGTGTGAGTTGACCTTAAGCGTTTTCATTTTTCGTCTGATGTCAAAATGGAAAGCGATATAAAAAATCTGATTACTTCAGGCGTTCTTTTCTTAAGGCTGCCATACACGATCCGTAAAAACTGAGAGGAAAAACTGATCAGGCCGGCCTGTCCGGAATTCCTGATTCGGCCTGAATACCCTCTACGCCATACACGGTCTCTTTATGCTTTCAGTTCGGCTTCAGTTTCGCACGCGCCTCTATTGGTCAATGGTACTTAGTAGCGTGCCTTTAATAAGAAATGATATTATTATGGTTTATTCGGACGATTTGCTAGCTATTATTGCTATTGGGTTAGTAGTTGCCACTAAATGGCAGCAAAGAAGTATACGAAAGAGACGCATGTGGTGTAGAGTGGTTGTTGAAAAGGAGCACGATTTCCCACATAAACCTCCTCTCGGAGAAAGTGTTGGTCAAAAGATTGGCACCACTACTTAAGAATGGACGAGGAAATTCTTTGGTTCTTGTCCTCCTTACATTTCGTTTGCCAAAGACATGGTTCTGACTCGTATATGGAAATAAATTCCTCCATGTTTTCCCGAAACATTTTGAACACTTATAAAACGAACTAATTAAACTTTAAAGGGAACAAACCTTTAACTAAACTAGACAAAAAAACGTCAAAACAAGCGACTAATCGTAGCGGCTAACCGTGCTGGACTGACGATTTGGCCTGAAGTGAGGGCATACACGATCAGTTTCAGGTGGTTTGAACAGGCCGTCCGGAAATCCTATTGAAGTTTCAATTTGATTCCGGCCGCCTGAACAGGCCATTTGCTTCAGGCAGTACTGACGTTTTTTCCCCACAAACGATCCGGAAATCCGGACAGGCCGGCCTGAACAGTTTTTCCTTTCAGGTTTTACGGATCGTGTATGGCAGCCTTTAAAACGAGAGACCGGTATCAGATTTTTGCCAAGTATTACAGTAACAGAGATACCCCGTAAAACATTCGAATTTGGTCCACCCTGTACAGCATTTTCCAAATTCAAGACCTTCCTGGGATTAATATTAAAGTACATTTTTATTTGCATTTGAATTATCCAGCATATTATATTTCATTCAAAACTTCATCAAATAGAAACTTAATTTTTTTTGCCAATAATCATAACTTAAAGGGTTCCAATCTTTATTTAAACATTAAATTTTGAAACTTTACACCCAATTTTAATAATTTGCGCAAATACTTACAGAATAATACACACTACATGTGCACCTTGATTAATAAAAATGGTTTAGCACATTTATAATAACAGGTACGAAAGGTTTCAACTAATTAGAATAAAACAGCTCAAACTTTATAAATACTCTACCTATAGGTAATACATTTCAATAAGACAAATTAGACAACCAATTATTTTATTAAATGCATCTGTAAAAGATCGGAATATACTCTTTTACATATTAGATGTATAATTTACACATATTATGGTCACTCACATTTACGTCTGCTAAATGACAGTCCCTTTAAGGCTGTACAATAAGTGCATTTAAACCTTGCCTTTTTTCTCCTCGCTTTACTTCAAATCTTACACCTAACTATTCCATACAACTTTCTTTCATATAACAAGCATATTTCTTACTCTATATAACAAAGTTCTCACTTCACAACTGCATATTTGTTTATTGCTATCATATATTTAGTTTAATATTTGCACATTCTCTAATTACTTAAAAATTACTTTACAAATACTTCCAATTGTTCATTTAATAAAAAATATGACTCAATTAATGCACACGACAAAGATGACAATACGAATAATATACAATTAAGCAGCTCGAGTACATAATTTTTTAAGAACATTAAGTCCTTGGTCTTCATATTCTTGTTTAGACATCCAGAAAGTGTCTCTATCTTTCATAACTTCAGCTAAAACAGCACCACCTATAAAAACCATATCTTTACGTCGTGGTGGATCTTCTATTCTTATCTTAAACTTTTGCAGTTTATTAATGTCGTTTTTAAGTACTCTTTCCAGATATAATTGTTTTATTTCTCGTTCTAACCGTGATGGAAGTCCTGGATACATAGTTGATCCTCCAGATAAAACAATATGTTTATATAATTCCGATCTCATGTCAATATCTGCAGCCTTTATTAAAATCATAAATTTTCCAGGAATAGTATAAAAATAGCAATTTAAAACTTTACCTGTATAGTATTAAAAACAAGTTCTGCAATGCCTTGCCCTTCAACGTTTATAAGATGAGGCTGAAATAGAGCTTCTGGCGCCTCAAATCTCTCTCCTCCAACTTTAATAATTCTTCCGTCAGGTAGAGTGTAGGGTTCTACTAATACCGTAGTTTCTAAAGCTAAACGCTGTTCTGTTTCAATGTCATAACCAATGTAACAAAGTTTTTCCTTCATCATCCTCACCTGCAATTAGCAATAATTAATAAATATATATAAAAGTCCAGCCTGTCTCTCTCTCTCTCTCTATCTATCTGTAACGCATGAATATATTAACGCAGTAAACTACTACGGGTTCATTTGACCGACTGAGTTGTGTCTAATGAACCGTAAATTTTTACTCACGGGTAACATAACAGTGTCTAAATTGCAGCTCACGGTATTATAAACAGTAATAGTTTAAATTTAAGATATACAATATTCCCGTCCTAGGACGGGTTACGTGCTAGTAAACTAAGAAAGATAATCATTTACACAACTTGATAAATGAATATACGCAATAGATCAGTGGTTCTCAAACTGGGTGCCGTTAGTACGCCACAAGGGTGCCGCGAAATTCAACATGAAGACAAACCAGAATTTTGTAAATTATTACAAAATGGTTTTTGGTGTTCCAAATTAGCTCATTTAACAGACATATTTGATCACCTGAACAAGTTGCACCCCAGTATTCAAGGAAAAAATGAAAATATTTTGACTTCTGCAGATAATATTTAGGCCTTTAAAGATAAAATAAACATGTGGAAGATAAAAGTAAACACAAATAATGTAGAAATGTTTCTTAAAGTTGCCGAATTGAAATATAATAATAAAGATTTGCTTATTTACAGTCATTTAACATCTTTAGAAGAACAAATTAACCATTATTTCCCAAATATATGAGTTAATTTGTACTGGGATTTTCTGCACTCGTAAATATTAAAACAAAGAAGAGAGAAAGTCTAAAATCTCTTAAAAATGAGATGAGAGTATGTCTCTCAAAAAGTCGACCTAATATCAGAGAAATATGCAAACATAATCAAGCACATATTTCACCATAAGTTCACATTTTAACACCAAACACTTTTCTAATAACTTTTTTTTTTCAAGTACGTCTTATGCTTCATATCCTAACTAACTGAAAAAAGAAAAAAAAAATGTTTTAAAATTACAATAATAAGGGTGCCGTGAATTTGGTTTAATTATTTTAGTGTGCCGCCAGACAAAAAAGTTTGAGAACCACTGCAATAGATTGATGGACAAGCAATTTAACAAAGCCAACAAAAACAATTGTTTGCAGGGCTTTTAAATTTAAAAAAAATTAAATAACTTAAAAACACTGAAACAATATGACACTTGGAAATCTACTGTCTTAGCGTCCCTTATTTTCGATGTATCGTAACTCATTGCTACCGCACACATATCTGTTGGAACAATTGGCATTGTGTTATGAGCTGTGTTAGTAGATCATTATATGAAATTACCCAATTACAGGTATCGCCAGTTAAGAAGACGAGCAGTGGGATTGAGCACTTAACACACATGGAATTAAATACGTCTACTTACTTGGTGGTGGCGTACAGCTACAGACGTTCATTAGTCATACATTCATTCATAACATTGTACACTCGTCTATGATTTAAACATCCGCTGGCGAAATAGTAGTGACTGCTGTGAAAAAACCTCCCAATTGCTCACCCTCTTACTTGGCTATACCTAAATGAACATACTTAATTTTTAATTTTCAAGTAATGAAACAATAAATTTTAAATGGCTGTAAAACGGATATTACCCAATTATGGACATACTTTTATTTTAATTTAAAAAAAAAGAACCTGGATATGATTTCATAAAGATTGTAAATGGCTCTGTCCCTGACTAACAGAAATATTTTAATGTATAAGGGCCTAATCTGCGTAATCATTACACAGAGTTAAAAGTTTGTTTACAGTTGGAAGATTTAAATAATGCGCTACTGACGCAGCCGTGCTAATCGTTTCAACAGAGATGTGTGCGATAGCATTGTGTCAAAATTGGTCTTGCAATAAGGGACCAAAACAGCGGATTACCAGACACTTTTAGTTTTAAATAAATGAAATATTTAAAAATTATTTCACGTTAAACTTGCTTTTATCTTGCAAAATATATACTTAACAGTTTCAAAATCAGCCGAATGATTGAATGCGTATCCCCTAAGTAAAAGTAATTTTATCAGATAGCGTGTGATATCTCGACCAGCAATATCAAGACGTCTAGTTAAATGAGGTAACGCAAACTCTTCATAAACTGGACAAACATGTGTAACGCCATCTCCAGAATCTACTACAACTCCAGATAAAAGTCCCTGTACACGAAAATTAAAAATTAGTTAAGTAAAAACTTTAATCGGTAAACTAACTTTAATTTCAATCGCTACATATGATTTGCAAAATCATACGATTTAAGTGAGTTATTATAAGCACTTACACATATCAATTTTGATTTAACTGTAAATAAAATGAAAAAAGAGCAAAAAACAAAAATATTGATCTGTTTATCATTATTTTATAATTATGATAAATTACCTGTGCATATAATGTTAAAACTGCTTGGATGGCAACATAAGCACCTGCAAATCCATATTTCTCAAACATCACTTCAATCATTTTTTCTCTGTTTTTTGTGGGATTCATGGGAGGCTCAGTTAATAAAATCTGTAAATACGATATAAATTACTTGGCCATATTTAAAAAAATCACAAACACACAACATTTACAACTATCAATAAATTAATACTGTAACATTTAAAAGTGATGGTAATTTAAATAACGTTACCTTTGTTTCCTTAGGGTCTAAATTCATTTTCTTTGGTCCAAACGTATAATCCCAGACATGACACATGTCTTCCCAATTTCTAACAACACCATTTTCCATGGGATAATTTACTTCTAATAATGATCTAAGAGTTGATGCTTCATCTCCTACCATTAAATCCTTTGGCAACAAAAATAGTATGCAATATTTTACGATTCTTTAAAAGTACAACACAGCACACATTAAACGGCATGCATGACAATATCTCAATTAATCACACTGTCTGCCAAACTAAAACCAATGCTGTGCATGCAAAAAATATTTAATATGGTAGTTAAATTGTTAAAATTTGCAATGAAAGTTCAATTGCTTTAACCTTTACGATGCGCAATGCTTTTAATCGGTCTGTGCCTTCTGTGCGCTAAACTTTCAAATGAGATAAGGTTTGGGCGAGTAAACTCGCTCGAGCATCTTGGACCACGTAAAAATTTGGCGAGTTTACTCGTCCAGAGCACCGAAAAGGTTAAACAAGTTTTCATATATAATTGCTACACAAAAATATTAACATTTAATGCAACACACGGAATGCACAATTTTGTTCAACATTTTCATTATCACAACCAAATGATTCCACATACACCAATAGTATGCAAAATACTAGCATGCCAAGAGCACGGTCTACTACACAGGTTAGGAAGCCTGCCAAAAAATCGGGAACTTTTCGACATAAATTTCCGCTAGACGGCGATAAGTCTAAGAACCATTCGCCATAAAAATCCGTTAGATGGCGATTAAGTTTAAGAACCTATTTTAAACAAACCTGACTTAAAAATTCAATTAAAACATTTTTATATACATCATCTGATTGACTAAATTCGAATTTTTTAAGCGAAAGCTTATAAATCTCGCTGATTATGTCAAAATCTTGTGCACGCACCGGTTCTTAGACGTATCGCAATCTAGTGATCATTTATGGCGAATGGTTCTTAGACTTATCGCCTCTGTGGGATAATTTATGGAACTAGTTACCGGCCTCAGTCGGTTTTATATGGGAGTTTCCCAACCTGTGTAGTAGACCGTGGCCAAGAGTACACCAACAAAGTTGCTAATACTTCGTAGAAGTTGGAACATTTTTAACCAACAAAAATTCAGAATTAAAATTTTGTAGTAAATAACGTTTTTGTGCAAGTGTTTTTATATAGTCATAAGAACTAATACCGTTCTTTGTTAATTGAAAGTTCTGCACAAAATTATGCATCAATTCATGCAGTTTCCAGTAAGTTTTCATGTGAAGTATTACTTACAGGAAGAGTGCTCGCTACCCCCTGAATGCGTGCAAGACATATTTAACATATTTGAAATGTTCTTAGGTGCGAACCCTATTCACCACTTATTTGTACACTTAATTATACAACAAATTTAAGTAATATTGTTCATATTCTAGTATGATACAAAGTTTAGCTTACATTGATCATCCACTTTTGGCAAAATTACTACTGTAATTATTTTTTTGTAAAAATTGTTTACAACAAATAACCAACATGTACAAGTAAAGTTTACATAAACCCAAAAAGACACAAATGCTTACTAATTACATTTTAACTGTTATTCAATGTTAAAGTTATAATAACGTCTATGGAAAAACTGGGTAATTGGAAGGTGGAAGGTAAAGTATGCACCACTGATATAATTATGTACTTGTACTATTGAAATATAAAATCACAAGTGTACAAATAAATACACAAATATATAGCCGAACGAGCTTGTACAACATTACAATATTAATTTCAAATAATCAGTGGCTTATTATAAACATTTTATATCAACAAATCTAAAATGCATTCCACAAACAAAAAGCAGTATAAAAATTCTTACTAAATTTAGATCTTACTTCAACATGATATCCCTAAAAATTAAAGCATTGTATTATAATAATGCCTTTCAACACTGATTGTCATTATTATTACCATATACAATTTAATTTTTAATTGAATATTAATTACAGTCAGAAGGTATTAAAGGAGAAAATTAGGCAGTTTACCTATAACTATTAAATTCTATAACAAATAAGTAAGAACTGTTCTTTTTAAAGATAACAATTACATAAAGCTCAACTTCGTTAATCTTAAAAGTCAGTAAATTTCACCTTCCTTAATTACTTCTTCCCCAACATAATCTACAGACATATCAAACACTATTTAACTAGTAATTTTTTTCAATGCAATTTGGATCATAAAATTAGATCATGTGGATTTTAAATACAAACCTTAACTTCAATATCTCCTATTTTATTAACAGCCCTAATAATGGGTCTTCCAACCATCGAGGGGAAAATATGGGCAGGAAAATTACTGCCGGCATATCCGCACTTTACGAACTACATAAGAAGGTTATGTTTATCATAAATTTTAACAACTAGTTGCGAATCATACTTACACCGGTGCCATTATCACAAACAATTACTTTTCTACCTTGGCTATCCATTTTCCACAATCTCTGCAGCTTAATTAAACTTAAATCACTAATATTACTCGAAACATCAGCGTTTCTACCACACCTCAAATATGAGCATATGAGGTTGAGAAGAAACTGTCATTTGGTCATTAGGTCATTAGCTTGTCATCAGAGTTGATAACAACGTTATCTACGTTTACGCCCTTATTTACAAAGTGGTTACAGTACCATCTACACTGTTTTCCCGAAACCTTAATTCTTTGGAAAATTTATAGGAGGTAGCTGTAGGTAGTTTACCATTACCATAGAAGAACATAGAAGAAGTAGTTTACTTTATGCATACGCAAATGTACTTCTAACATTCGAAAGTAAATATATGATTCACAATTTGTCGAACTAACAAGTATAATTTAAGGGTTTTCATAAGTATTATTAAAGGTAATTATGTTAATTTTTTTAAACGCTTTGCCTAAAGACATGTTTTGATTTAACATCAATACAATACTTTGACACAGATTTAACCTTACTTTTTATTTTGACAAGTGGTTGAAAACAAAGCATTTTGTAGATGATATGAATTTTCCCATAACTGATCCGATATTTGGACGTCAGAGGTGTCGGCAATGGACACCTCTTGTAACCCAACAGGTAATTTTTCTTATATAACTAACTACTTCTCAAGTTGTGAAATTTTAGTTACGTCTGCGGCACCTATATCAGATTATGGCTTACAATATCAGTTCTCAGTTTATTGGAAGTGTTTACTATACACTACATTTAAGTACAATGTGTGCCCCATTTTATACAAGTGAAAAAGTGGATAGCGTTCATCCCAAGTGGACAGAACTTGACAGCAAAAATCTACCACATCCTTCAATTTCAAGTACATCTACATGAAAACTTCTAGTTACAGCATATACTTATGATTTTAATTTTTCAGCCTTGGTTTTGCGGATATGGCAAAAAAGCGAAAATGATATGGATTGCGTAATTTTGAGATGGGGAATAAATTTATCGGGACTTACATATTTAGGAAACAAGTTGTCGGATATACAGCCAGAATCTTTCAATAAAAACTCTGTTATATTCCATATGCGAGGTGGTTTCTTTACTAGTTATCAAACAATACGAACAGATTTGCAAAATCCTTTACCATTCATAGATAATCTTAATATATTTAGCAACCAAGAAAGTACAAAAATATATAGAAACTCTAATATAAAGTTTTCCAGCAGCGATGTCAAAAATAGCTATAGAATTGAGAAATTGCAAAGGTTGCATTCTTTACAAATTAGTATTAAGAATCAAAGTCTAGATGTCCAAAGTTTAAGAGAAAAAATAAATGCAAAGTGTGGGTTATGTATTGTAAATTCAACAGATTTTTCAAACGAATCTATACAGTCTGCAAATTTACCAATAGCAAGTAGTCCAAGTGTTCACAGGCACACGTCTCAATTATTAACCATGACAACATTAAATAAAATGTTAAATTTACAGGTAAACTTAGCTAGTCATGATAAAATTATGCTAATCCAGATAATACCCTATTCAGTAGAAAGATAGTTTTGACTGTTTATACTTGCATGTTTGTTAAAATATATCTAGAAAATATCACAGTTGTCATTAGCCATCGTTCGTATACGCGAGCTTAAAGATTTATTTTTTTTCAAGGATAAACCAACAAAGTATCAAACTCAACAAATAATAAAAACCAGTAAACTATTAGAAGTGGCCAAATTCAAAATAAAGTTATTATCATATGAACGAGAGAGAAAATCTGTTCATATGAGACAGTTAAAACAAAAATGTTCAACATTAGCTGATGAGAATGAAGAAAAAGGTGGGTTTCTACACATATACAAAATATACATATTTAAAAAAAATATGTATACAGCGTGATTGAAATTCGAGTTTAAGCATAGGGATTTCGTTTAGTAAAATAGCTAGAGTATAGGTTTAAATTCGGCAAAGTTGTTAAATTTCGTGCTCAATAATATTCCAAAGCTAAATTGAAAATATCTCGTACGTTATCTGACAAATTTGGGAAAAACCGGAAAATAATTTTTGAATATCGTCTATACTCCTTTGGAGTTTGAAATACTTCAAATGTGAAAAGACACTGCAGAAGCAACTTTTTAAGCAGAATCGGATGGTGATCACAAATTTTTTACAGATCGATTTGTTTTTATTTTATGACGACCAACTGTAGTTTTTCTTATAAGCGCAACTTTTGCTATTTCCTAATCAAATAGCATTTATTTTTCTGAATTCATTGATGTATCACACATGGTATTTTACTTCTTTATTTATTGTCAAATTAAAAAAAAAAGGGTTTTAAACAATAACCATTATAAATCAGGTAGGCCGGTCGTTGTAGTTTATGTTGTTTCCATGACAACCAACCATCAAACTAAAAGATTTGAAAGTCTATTATTTGTCACAATAATCTATATACAGGGTGTCCCCGTTATCACCGCGAATATTTTAAGTGGTGATAAGAGGACCTTTTTCTAAGAAAAAATTTCAAGTAAAATTTTTTCCTAAAATCAAATGCTAAGCTGATATCAACACTTACTTGATTTTTTTACACTTCTGCATTTATAAGACTCTGTAGCCGAAAATATCAATTTTATCGTAAAATACTTTGAAGCTTTTTAATAGAGCATGAAATTCTCTACAAAATTAGTTTTATTTATTTTTTGTCTACAGGCAATGGTTTGAGAGTTATAAAGCAGTTTGTACAAAAAAATGTAAAAAAAATTAATTGTTTCTAGACTTTGCAACCGCTGTATCTTTAAAACGAAAGGTTGTACAAAAAAACCGACGGCCCATTCTGGATAGCAAATTTTATGGGCTACAACTTTGGTCGAGTGAATTTTTTTGAAAATCAAACCGATTTTCCGGAAAAGCTGAAAATAAGGAATAGAGTGCAAAAACAAAATTTCCTACAAATATTGTTTTGTATTTAAAAATGTTTTTATCACGTGACTGAAAATGATGGAGGTCATTTTGAACACTTATTAAAGTAATTTTGTGGTAACATGTTAATTTTATTGCGTCCAGATGGATTTGCATGATTTTGCATTTTATCGTATTTTTTTTCAAATTTTTCACTATTATAAACATTTCTATGATACATTTAGCTTTATTGAACAACATATTTACCGAAGTTGTAGTCCGTTAAATGCCTTATCCGCAATAGGCATTCGTTATGCTCTACGACGTTTCGTTAGGTTTTTAAAAATTTACGTAACTAATTTATACGCAATTTTACAATTCTTTGTTAAATTTGTTCGTTAGCTCCTTAAAAAAAATGATAGGGGTGGTTTTCTGAAGAATTTCAAACTTCATAAAAAGCTTTGAAACTGATGAGATACATAATTTTATGAATGTTGCCGATGCTATGGCATTTTTAAATACAAAATATCATAATTACCGGGAGTTTTTGTTTTTCGAAAACGATAAAATGCAAATGCAAATCCATCTGGACGCAATAAAATTAACATGTAACCACAAAATTATTTCAATAAGTGTTCAAAATGACCTCCATCATTCAATTACGTAATCGCACTCTCTTTAAAAGCATTTTTAAATACGAAACAGAATTTGTAGGAAATTTTGTTTTTGCACTCTATTCCTTATTTTCAGCTTTTCCGGAAAATCGGTTTGATTTTCAAAAAAATTCACTCGACCAAAGTTGTAGCCCATAAAATTTGCTATCCGGAACGGGCCGTCGGTTTTTTTGTACAACTTTTCGTTTTAAAGATACAGCGGTTGCAAAGTCTAAGAAACAATTAAATTTTTTACATTTTTTACATTTTTTTCTACAAGCTGCTTTATAACTCTCAAACCATTGCCTGTAGACAAAAAATAAATAAAACTAATTTTGTAGAGAATTTTATGCTCTATTAAAAAGCTTCAAAGTATTTTACGATAAAATTGATATTTTCGGCTACAGAGTCTTATAAATGCAGAAGTGTAAAAAAATCAAGTAAGTGTTGATATCAGCTTAGCATTTGATTTTAGGAAAAAATTTTACTTGAAATTTTTTCGTAGAAAAAGGTCCTCTATCACCACTTAAAATATTCGCGGTGATAACGGGGACACCCTGTATATAAAAGAGCTTGTTTGTGTGTTTATTTGTTTGTTCGCTATAGAATCCTAGGTCCGTTGACCGATCGGGACCAAATTTTGCACAGTTACTATTTAGGACCTTGCAGATCTAACGCCAAACTTAAAGTACAAGCACATATTACCAATTTAAAAAAAAAAAAAAAATTACTTGGACGGGATTCGATCTTACGTCGGCAAATACCTGGTCAAAACACGATATGGCGCGGTGTATTTCTCAAGTAAAGATTGTTTTGTATACAATTAGTAATAAATATACATGAAGTATTATTTTTATTAGTACATTTTTAATTGAAACAAGACGAAAGAAAATAAATTTGAGTTATTATTCAATTTTTAAGCAATAAATAGTTATTTTTTAATGAATTATAAAAAAATTAAAAGATGATTGATCAGAGTATGTCATTTGTGTATGATTTGGAATTATTGGGCTTATTCAAGTTAAAAAAGTAATTAAAATTGTAATCGCCCGTGCAAATTCATAAAAATGAACTTTAATAACAAAGAAAAACGCGGTATGTTGCGAATTTTTTATTTATTGAATAGGAATTCTATATTGTCAAGTCAACCATATGCAAAAACATATCGAGAAAGAAGACAACCCTCGCATACATATTTTTGTACGTTGGACAGAAACTTAAGCTTTTGCCAAAAATATGGCAGAAAGGTATCGAATGACAATTTAAAAAAAAACATTTTTATTACAAACATATCCGGAAAAAACACTACATTAAACAGAATGTTAAGTAAATTTGTATTAAGTATGTGATAACGTATAACAAAACTTAAAAGAACGCTATAAAAAATTCACCTCATCGTGTTTTTCTTTGTTATTAAAGTTCATTTTTACGAATCTATTACAATGACAAATAACGTACTTTCAAAACTTTTAGTTTGTTGATTGGTTGTCATGAAAACAACATAAACTACAACGACCGGCCTACCTGATTTATAATGGTTATTGTTTAAAACCCTTTTTTTAAAATTTGACAATGAATAAAGAAGTAAACTACCATGTGTAATACATCGATGGGTTCAGAAAAATAAATGCTATTTGATTAAGTAAATAGCAAAAATTACACCCATAAGAAAAAATTAAGTTAGTCGTCATAAAACAAAAAGAATCGATCTAGGAAAAATTTGTGAAATCCGATTCGGCTTTAAAAGTTGCTTCAGCAATGTTGTTACACATTTGAAATATTTCATACTTCAATAGGAAATTTTCAAAAATCGTATTTTCCGGTTTTTCTCGGACACCGTTTGAGATATTTTCAATTTCTCTTCAGATTATTAATGAGCACCAAATTTAGCATAATGTACTAAAAAGACCTTTTTGGCCTGTGCTTGAAAAGTATTTGCCCACTCCTAATATAAACAATTTAATATTGTTGATCTATTATTTTCATCTAAGGTTCTCGCTTATAAAAATATCGCTTAAATGTAATAACTGGTATGAACTCTAAATCCTATTAAAATTAAAAATTTTTTAGTAGACGATTTATGTTCGCAACTCATTTTAGAGTCACAGTTAATGGAAAATTACCGAACGCTGAGTAAAGAGTCTGAAAAAATACGAGAATGGAAGAAAGAGCAAATACAAATGAAGGAATGTTTACTACATGCATCTGCTCAACTACAACATCGTAGACGACAACTAATGTGTCAGTTAATGTCGGTGTATCCTATCTCACAGGCCACAGAAAAAAAATATTTGATCAATGAAGTATATCTACCGAGTTCAGAAATGTTGTCAGGTACAAGTTTGTTATGATTTAAAAATTTTCATTTAATAAATACATTTCGCAGATTGTTCTGACAGTGGACTTTCTGTAGCCCTGGGTTACGTTTGTCACATATTATTAATGTGCTCGTCATTTGTACAAGTTCCGTTGCGATACAATATAACTTACTTGGGATCGAGGTCGATTATTTGTGACCATATTAGTGCCAAACTCAATGATAAAGATAGAGAGTAAATATCAAATTATGAAAATGAACCACACACTAATTCATCTACTTTTAGTTTTCCATTATATGCAAAAGGAAAAGATCGATTGCAGTTTAATTATGCAGTTTACTTGTTAAACAAAAATGTAGCACAGCTAAGATGGCTTTGCGGCCAATATACTTCAGACTTAAAAGCAACATTACAAAATGTTTTAGCATTGTTGCAAGGTAGAGATTTAACGGAGGATTCTAGACAAAATGTTGCTGCTAGCTTTGAAATATCCAATCTTGGATTGCAGGCATCTTCGACTCCCAAAACATGTAATGTAGTACACGAGAACTTACCTAATGATACGGGGAGTATAAACACAATTTCAACTCCACCTTGCAAAGAAATATTAAATCAATATCCAGATTTACACTTAGAAGCCGAAGCATTTGTAAAACACTACGAAGGTCCTATATTGGACAAAAGCACTAGTAATTCTTGTGCATCTTCAAATAATAACGATCCAATTTTAGATGTGTTGAGAAACGAGTATAAAATACAAAGATCTCAGAGTCCCACACGTAAACTAAATAAAAAGACAGAATTGATTAGCAACAGGAACACGGACAACAGACCAGGATTGAGCCAGATTTTAGCGATACCTGAAGCATTTCTTAATCAGCAAATTAATTCAACTGCATTAAAGCATTTTATAACCACAGAAAGGAACAAATTAAAAGACACAGGTACTTCTATTTACTCATTTTTAATGAATCAAATTATTTTAAAAACATTCAATATAAACTCAAGAATTAATTGTGATAAAACAAAATGTTGATGATAGAAATTTTTGTGAATAATAGGTATCTCGAGTGCATCAAATTCAAGGATCGATAGTGTAAGAAAAGCCTCTAATATTGATGTCATTAATAAAAAAATAGCTGCAGGTACGCAGTTTAATTTATCGAAAAATATAGTATATGTGGAACAAGGAACTGATATATTACATTCCAACTTAAATTCAGCAGAAACAGGAAAAATATTAAGAGATGGCGATGCTTCTACTACGGAAGCAGAGAGGGAACTTAAACAAAAGAGACATATTAGTCGTTCGGTTGGATCATTTACAGAAGAAGTTCATGTAGAACTTAAAAGTAGCCCAGAATTAGGATCAGATCCACTTTTAAACGTATCATCTGAAACTGGTAAACTTTACAATAAGGCATTTGATTTAGAAAAATTTCCCATTTCTCAGAACACGCAGCAAGAATTTTTACAAAAATGGCTCGACAGTAGCCCAGCCTTGGTGTATTCAGAAGAAAATTTGTATCCAGAAGAAATTTTAGGATCAACTTCAGAAAGTTCCAATACCCATAGTTTCCCACTTACTGTAAGGACTGACGCACTACTTAATACAACTTCCTTTAATTTAATTAAACCAAAGTAATGTAACATAATAAATAAATAAATGGTCAAACATTTTTTACCTAGCAGAATTGTTTAAAATTAGAACTATCTTTCCCAAATCACAAAATGCACTGAAGGGGTGGCATGCATAAGACAGAAAATTGTTAATGGAATGTATTTTATAAGGATATTTTAATGTGGACTGTGATACTTGGGGAACTGTAGTTTTTCTTGGGTATAAAAGTGTGTTGATACGACAAATATTTTATGTAATAGTATTGTTTTTTATTAATTAAGTTTTAAAGACGCATGCAAGTTGAATTTAGTTATTAAATTTACCATATTTGTATTGTAGCAATTGATGAATTATATAATCAAATCCAAATTCCCTTCTACCCATAGGTGTAGGGATTGCAATTGATGAATTACGCAAAATTATTATGACGACTAGTATTTGTATAAATTTATGCATAAAACTGTATCAGTATCTGCTATAAGTATCACGTATATATTGAACATACTATATTATCCGTTGAATGTTGATTGTACTCTATTTATTGAATATTGTGAAATAATTGGATTATACGCAAAATATGTAAATATCTAGGGGAAAAAATGTTTATGTACCATAGAAATTATAGCTATGTGGCTAAATAAAGGTTATTCCTTCGTCCTCAAATCGTAACATTTATTATAATAGAATCTGAAATGAAATTTTTGTGCTAAAACTTTCCAAGTCATTTGGCAACAAAAGCATTGAAATGTTAGTAGTTTTGTTGTCCAGTTAATGCAGTAGTTTCCAACCAGTGGGGCGCGCCCCCTAGGGGGGCACGAGACTATTGCAAGGGGGCCGCACAGCTGTTACCAAAATATCATTTTTGGATACAAACAAACAGAAAGAACTTTCTTTATACAGAATATGGTGTATTGTTTTGTAGTCCATTAAATAATTCTTATTTATCAGAACAGTATTTATGAAATTAGATTGTAACGAAAAGTGAGGGGGGCGCAAAATTTTTTTTATCAAAAAGGGGGGCGGAGGTACAAAAGGTGCGTTCGGGACGCACGCTCCCAGAGTGGAGTGGATTGGAGTAAGATTGTAATCACGTGGTCTCAGAGCCTCCAAGAGTAATCTTGTGCGTTCGGGACGTGTAGTGCAGAAAATCAGCGGATATTTCAAATATAAAGGTAACCTCACTATTTTGTTGTAGACCGGTCTAATCAGACATCATTGTACGTAAAACAAGGAACAAATTGTATTGCTTCGAATTTGTTAGATTATTTGGTCATAAAATTGATGTAAAATGTCATGATATGAAACCATTTAACTTCCCAAAATTTTGTTTTAATAATAGGGAATTACATCGAAAGTTAATTACTGTCCACAAGAAATTGTTGTTAACTAATGCAACACAATAACACGAAGCCTGGATGTTAACTGTATCTTATTCTTATGCTGTACCTGGCAATTCAAATAATTCAAACATAGACAATCCGTAATGCGCATGTCTTCTTTCGCGAGCTCAGCCAGGGTATGCGAAGTGAGATACATGACCTTGGGCCATAACTTTTTTATTTACATCCGTGCTTCTTAGCAACCCCCGCGAGATGGCGACTTGCAATTTTAGCAAAGAAAACAATCTTTCATCACAAAACATAAAGCGAACCCCAGAAGCGAACCATTTTCAAATTTAACGTATATTTAACGCTTGTATTTATTTCTACATAATAAATTGTGAAGGATTATAACGGTAATAAGTAGTATTACACTTGTTTAACATGTTGATTTAATTATCCTACACCCGTAATAGTGACCTAGCTGTGATATTAAAAGTGAAATGGAGATTATAATGAGTTCTAGGAAATTTAGAGTGGGTCCTCAAATCTGGAAATCAAGAAATCGTTTCAAATGTAACTGTTCGTTAACGAAATTGAAAAGATGGTATAAAAGGGTAAGTAATTTTATTGTTTTTGTTTATTACATTACTGTTTTTGGTGTCCAAAATATAAATTAATTGAACGTGTTCAGCTTTTGGGCCTTATTTCAAAACGTTAATTATAAATAATTTTTCCAGAATACATTCACCAGGATCCAATTGTGAAGCTGATAATTGTCAAAGCTTTTTCATTCCACAACACTTCATCACTCGAGGGGTTCAACAGTCACCCGAGCCTGAGGATTGGGTACCACATTTCGTGCTTGAAACTTTCGATGAAGCCAAACCATTAAAGTTGGCCACGATTGGCTATATTAGTGGCTTCATTGCTGAGGGCATCATTCCGAAATTTGTAGACTGCAGGGTATGTTAAGCTAACATTCAGGTGAACTTTCCGTTGCACATGCATTTGTGGATTTAAAACAATATGACGAGGAAGTTCAGCTGAATTATTGTTCAGACAAATTTATTTCATGTTTATGTTCTACATACAATTATGTACATTTTTTATTACCATAAATTTTACATAAAAAACAAATTTCAATGATGTTAAAATCTTTTGTTGTCGATCATGTAAGTTTTCCGTTTGACATTCATCGTGAAGATTTGATTGAAGCTCTTTTTTTTATAAAATTTTTGCAGATTTTTAATTTTCAATTATGTTAATAAAATAAACTAAATAGGGCAGCACATATTATTTACAACAAAAGATTGCGCATAAGTGATTGTAAATTTTTAATTTTAAGTTTTTTTTTGTAATACAGTAAGCGCTTGATATTATGATAACTGGTTATTTAAACCAACCGTGTTACAGAATCAAATTTAAAACGTTGAAATCATATTGGTCGTAGAATCATACTTTACGAGTCAATTTTTGATGCATTTATGATATTGTGTATTCTTGTATTAACCTAAATTTTGCAATTTTTAAATTAAATTTGTTCATTTGGTAAGCAAAAATTTCTTAAATGCATTCTTAATTTTTTTGTTTTTCTCATGTCTACATTATATATTTCTAATTTTTTGTTATTAGAATCACTGTTTAATATAATCATTTAATTAAGGTGATCACAATAAACGGCGTTTACTGTAATAATTTATATTATGTATATTTATATTTATGATGTGTTTTATAATTGTGCAATGTTTTTGCAATTTTTATATTATTTAATAAATGTATAATTATATTTTTTCTTTTATTTCATCGTCTTTCAATTTCAATACAGTTACTATTCAGTTTTGTTGGCATGTTTTTAATTAAAAACATGTCAACAAAACTGAATAGTTACTGTTTTAATACTGAATTTATTTAAAGTGAAAACTGGGTGGACTTTCAAAAGTCCCGCTTAATTTAGTTAGTTCTTTCCACCCCCGTCAGATAGCGCAATACTGAACAAGCAGTTACTTAGGCACTTCGTATTCTATCTTCTTCTATGAGCTCAGCTTGCCCCAGCTTCAGAGGTGGCAAATTAGAGTAGATTTATTTACTCCACTTATGCAGTTCCGAACGCTCTTCGGAGCGATCTTTTTTACTCCAAAGTCGTGTCCCGAACGCTGTGGAGCAAAAAAGAGCAAATAAAGCAAAAAGAGCGTACGTCCCGAACGCACCTAAAAAGGTTGGAGACCACTGAGTGAATGCATTACTGTGTGATGAATTATTTTTGAAAGGCCGATGTGCAGCCAATCAATGGGGGAAAATTAACCTAGAATGATTAATTATGTTATGAATAATGAGTTGTAGTAAATTCTTATAGTGTTAAAAAATGTTTACTAAATGTTAATTCATATAACTATAAATAACTTTCGCGCCGATTTTAATTCACGTATATGACGTGAGAGGTACGATCTAAGACGCAAGCGCTCCCTGTGCGAATAGCAGAATAACAGTATTTTAGTTCAATGGTTCTCTCTGTGTTGTTAAGTTGGATTTGATGTTGTGCAAAAATGCTGTTTTTAAGCAACAAATGGACATTGGACACTAGGATATTCCTAATTTCTAGTCATGACCGAGGGATCTGAAGAGTAAGTTTTTTGTATTTAATTGTTTACAATCTACAGCAAGGGATGCTGATGTGACCACCATTTTACAGGGAGGTCGTATTTGACACTGAATTGAAATAATTATTCGTTAACAAAGCTCATTTGTACCACTTAAAGAACGATGCAGCTTTAATTAACGTTATTTCGTATCTTGCTTATCTGTATCAATGAATGTCATAAAAAGACGATCATTCATTGTGAAGTAATCAATGGAACCATTCATGCTCTGGCTCATGAATGTTTTGAACAGTTTACGTTATATCGGTGTATTCAATTGGATGAAATGTTTATTTAAATTTGATATACGCCTCCACTTTTGATCATCATGTATGGAGTGTCCATTTAATAATCCCTTGTATTATTATTACGTGGTTATTGCTATGTATGTAAGGGAGGTTGTTTTTATAATAGTTCACATTATTTTTTGGTGAAGGTAAAATCAGTAAAACTGCTAACAATACTTTTGAATTTTTGTCCTTTGTATATGTACTACTGCCAAAAAGTTGTTTTGTTGTTGTTTTTTTAAATTCATCTCTGATGTGTAAAATTTTGTTCAGCAATGGTAGTAATAATAAATTTCTGCGAATAATGTGTAATCAGATGCTATGTTTTCACAAATATCGCATTTAAACATATTTTGAATAATTTTAAAATGTTTTTTATTCGTTCCTTTCCAAATTTATTTTATCTTTCCACAGCTTCTATGAAAATAAAAAATATCTTAAAACTTATAGGGTGCTTTTTGATTTATGCAAAAAGTTGTAAATTCTTTCAACTTTTAACGTATTTGTATTTATTAAAGTGCGAGGCAAATATAAATTAGAGTTTTAATGTAACATTGCAAATTTAGTCCAGTTTACATAGTTAAGCGACAATAATTGCTTAAGTGTATTGAATTTTTTAGTAAATTGAAAATTGAAACACCGTATTTTGAAAGGTATGGTAAACTGACAAAACTCATCTAGGAAATGTAAATTTAATTTAAAATTAATGTATGTTTATTTGGTAACGTTGTGTTACCTAAGATAATTTCAAATAAAAGTTGGAAATTAAAAGTTACATTTTATTTATTTTTTTTGTAAATTTTTGATTTGAGACTATACTTCCCAAATTAATACTGAATTTCAACTTGGATCTTAGGCATAAGAGAATGAGACGACATTTTCTTATTATCATTAACTGATTTTAAAGACGAGCATTTTTGTTAGTGCTAGAGTCGTTTTAATTGACTTCATACTTATCTAGTTTGTGTGCTTCGAAAAGCCGATGAATATGCTAAACCGGAAGCGACACATCCGTTTCATAGCTTACACACTGCATTTTTGCGAAATCGCTCATAATTTCTTGTGTAGGCGTTTTTTTTTTAAGATACAGCATTGATTACTTACGTCCGATTTTTGAATACCGATAATATTGATTAGTGTGTGTGTGTGTGTGTGTGTGTGTGTGTGTGTGTGTGTGTGTGTGTGTGTGTGTGTGTGTGTGTGTGTGTGTGTGTGTGTGTGTGTGTGTGTGTGTGTGTGTGTGTGTGTGTGTGTGTGTGTGTGTGTGTGTGTGTGTGTGTGTGTGTGCGTGCGTGCGAGCGTGCGTGCGTGTGTATATACAATAATACAATTATGGCCATTACAAATAGTTTTGGTATCTAAATTTCATGTTTACTATAATATTATAAATATAAGCAGTAAGGTTTCAGAAACATTGTTCACGGGTGTCAATGTTATTAAAAATATATGTCTAAAGTGAGTGGTTACCTAAATGAAGTACTATTATAATTAATAAATAGGTCCAATACGGCTTCCGTTATCGTAAATATTTATTTGGTACATTATCATTTCCTGCTTTGAGGATTTTTAAGCACAAGTGATTACAACTTCCTGTTAAAGTGTAAAAAAAAAGTTTGTATAATTTCACACCTGCGTATGTCTCGTCACTTGTCTTATATCATTCGGGAAACTTTATCACTACAAATTAATAAGCTATCGCAGCACGACTTAAAAAAAATGCTGTTTGAGGAAGTCGAAAACATTTTAAGTTGGAAATCCACTTTTGGTACATCCAACAATGGCGAACACATTGCTGGCAGGTCTTGTTTAAAGTTTGTCCTAAATATTGCAGAGTTGATGTCCTTTCATGCACTGCTGTTCTACCATTCATGATACCAGATCCTGTGACGTCATACTCTCCGACAACAGGGTGCATTATTATCTTTTTTTAAAATTGGAGTAAATTTGCTGTAATGTTATAATAAAGTAATTTTTTACTTATTAGCCAAACGTGGAAACTTCTTTCGTGTCATTATTATTACTGTTATTGTTTTTATTATATTATAATAAAGTGCATCTTACATCTTCCTCTGTAACTATTACCTGAAAAATTTCTTGTAAGTTATTATATGTTTTTACTTCTTACGAACCACGGCTGACAATTAAATTTCAAATAAGACTACTTTGCTCAAGAGCGTCTAAGCATGATCACACTATTTTGTAAATTGCGGAACAAAACAAGGGATTGCGTTTAAAATGAAAGTTTAACGTACTCCTTTGTGGCACTTGTTTTAATGGAAGCCTGCCACCAATTTAAATCAATTTTGAATGTGCGCTTTTGTCGTTGAAACTGTACATAATATGAAATTCATTGATTCATTAAGAAGCTGATAACCTAAAGAATGTGCTAAAAATAAACAGCGCGGTGTATTCCCGGTCGTTTCGGCAAGTGTCATGACCTAATTCGAGCTTTCCCGGGGGTTGTTACCCTCTGCTGTAAAACCATTCATGTTACAAACTAGGTCAGAGAATGCACAGACGAGCATTTTCTAAAAATACCGCGTTATGCAACCTCACTGGTCGCACAGCACTCCCCACCTTCAACCTTCCCCTTATTTTACGCGTTCGTGTTGTTTTGTTTCATTTGCTCTACTGATTATTGACCAATCGTAATGTAGTATATTGTATTCCCCTGCCGAGTCATCATTGACGTCATGACCCTTCCACAATCTTACACGTGCTTGGACGAAGTGTTTATTGATGTTTCACGTTTGCATTAGATATACATGAATCTATTTTGGTTTCCCAATAAAAGTTTTATACTGTTATGGTACACAGTGATTTTCAAATCGAATTAATACCCATCGATACTGAGTGAATGTCATTTAATGTTACAGATAGCCATAATTTTGGGAAATAATTAGGAACGTCAATTTATTACAAATATCTCGAATTTTTGTAAAAATCTGTTCGGTCCTAAAATTTTAGGCACAAATACTGGCACTTGCTCCAAAAATAGCTCGACCAGTAGGGATAATGACCTATTTTAACAGGGCTGTCAGCCTGCGAGGCCATTCATACCTAAATGTAGGCCAAATCCTGCAGCGTTTAATCAAAATACCCCCTGTATTCCGTTTTCTTTATGACGTCAGATAGTTGGTTCTACCTTTCCTCTTTGTATACCTTCCACTCTGTCTTGCACATGTGGTTTGTCCCGCCACTTTTTCGTATTGACGTCACTACTATTCGTACTTATTTTTTAATACTACGAGTTTCAATGACGACCAAACAGTAGTTATCGCTTGTGTTATTAACACTGGTGTCAGTGGTGTGTTACAAAATGGTTCATCGCCAATGCAGATTTTAGGGTATATTGAAGTTTAATATGTATGATGTACGTGTTACCTGTTATTCGCTTTTCTATATTTTAAAAGTGTGTCGAATTATTTTTTAGTGTTCACTTGAACGTTCATCATTTTGGGTGAATGTTTACCACTTTAAATATTAAAGTATTTGAACATAAAATATTTTGAAAAAAGCGAACTAGATTTGTAGATAAACTTAATCTTGTGTGCATTAAAAAGAGGCTTAATTGCATATAAATATGGTATTTCGACAACAATTATTATGTAAGGGACGCTAACGCATTATTGACGTCATATTGTGCCATCCCCTCCACTGGAGAACGCAAATCCCCACCACGATCGCATAATACAACACGTGCCTCTTGGATATAGGTAACTGGGTGGAAAGTTCAATGGCCGACTACACAACAAATGGAACCGGTGCGAAACCGCAGTCTAGACGAAAATTAAATTTACAAGTTAATAGAAATATCATTGCAAAGCAAATACGTCAGTATAATTATTTAATTTAGCTTTTTTGAAACAAAAAAATATATATTGTAGTTTGTAATATGTACTAGACTACTAGACCTTGTCTCGTTTGTATATTTTTCAATGACCGACAGGTTGCTAATTGGAGCACGCTATTACTTATTACTGAATGAACAGAGCGATACGTACTGGTGACGTATTTGGCAGGAAGCTAATGAAAAAGCAAACTTTACCACAATTATCAAACGAGCATCAACTCTCAAATGCTAGTTACTTTCACTGAAGGCCTTGCAAGTGAGGGGACCCTTTTGCCTAGATCGATATAGTTTATGGTGCACTTCTGGCAACTTTTTTTCCAAATTTCGGGAGACCCTAGAGTGGAAAACCTGATGGGGTTTTTCCAGTGCACCCCCTATTTACGCAGTCTTGCTTTCACCATAAAACATTTGTACATAAAGATTCTCTTAACACATTAAGCGCCACCATGTTACAAAAAGTATCTTTTTAAATTAACGTTTCTTAAATTATCAAGTAATATAAAATAATTGCACAACATGATAATACATTTTTTACACGTCTTTAGACAAAAATTAGATTGTATTCATTTGGATACATGCGGCCCATGCGGAAAAAAAAGTGTTTGGCCACTGTATCTTATCGAATACAAGTATGGAAGTATGTATATGCTCGTCAAAACGTGTACGTTACTACCTACTTACTAACTATTATAATGCGATGGTAACAGGTAAACAAATTGAAAATGATTGGTGCTACGCACAATCTAGCTTTCCAAACACGTAGTAAAGTGTAATATGTGCCAAAAATATTTTTGCATGCAATCGTAAAGTAGTGAATGAAAGGCGTGTTTAATAGCATATGATGTGTTATAAGCAATTAGTTGTAGATTGTCTAGTCTATATGTATTATCAGTTTATGTAACTTCTTTCAGTGGGTACTTGGTGCGTGTACGTGCACAGGTGATGTCACGCGACGACAGTTCTGGGGGCTGGGTGCCACTAAGCGGTGGTGGCATCAGCAACGTATCAGTGAGAAAGAGGCCAAAAGCTTCGCTCTCATCAGCTCCTGGACAAGACGTTACTAAGCCAAAACATGACTATCTCATATACGGAAAAAGGATTAGTGATCAAAGTGTAAGTATCTCTGTCTAACAAACATTGTTAAAAAATTGCTGAATAATCTTTTCATCAGAAATTAATAACTTGCAAGGTCCTCTTTTGTGTAACTTTACTTGCAAATTAATGGGTGAAGAAGTCATTGACTGCCTGCTCAAGTGTTGTAAAATAAAAATAAATAAAATTTAACATGTAATTGAAAATTTGTTACAGATTGTATTAAGCTGTACCATAAAAAAAGACTTTGAGTATTATAAAGTAATGCCGACTTTTCATCACTGGAAAACCGGAGACAAGAAATTTGGACTTACATTTCAGACAGCTGCAGATGCTCGAGCCTTTGATAAGGGAGTGCGTACAGCTGTTGAGGAATTATTGGACGGTAAGTTGAGATCCACTATGATAATTCTTATTCATAAGACAATTTTTTTTTAATTTACCGCTCCGTATAATTCTAAATTTTGAAACTAATATTCAGGAATTCAATTTTGCCATATTTAAATTGAATCTAATGTGATCTCATTACCTGCGCAATATTTTAGTAGTTATTTAAAAAAATTACGGTATTGGGATAAGCACATTTACACCAAAGTTAAATCGTCAATTTTGATGCAAGTTTGTAAGCAATTAATTTGCTTTTAATACTGGTTGACGGTGTTTTTTAAAATCAAAAACCCTGCTTAAGTACAGGGTTGTTAGTAATATAACTTATCTGCTCTATTTGCATTCTTTTCATGCTTCCTTACTATGGGCTTTCTACATGGTGAGTAAAATTGAATTTTACGAATGCCCTTACATGAAATGAAAACAATTAAAATAAAAACCTAAAACATTTTTTTTATGATGTTACATTTTCTGATCAGTAAATAAAAAATGATAATTTTTGTTATTTTAATAATTTCATCAGCTGGGCGTTGAAAAATGTTTTGTTATATTAAGTTAAAACTTGTTTACAGCAGATTGTTTCAAATTGCAGGTCTGGCGGATACGAATCCTTCCTCACCATTGCATAAAAATGAAAAAGATGTAGGCGACGATGATGTTTTCATGGTATGTACTACACGTTACTAATCCAACTAACCAGTAGCACATTTGTATATAGTTTTAAATAACAAAACATATTATTTACATAAGAATGTATGGTGAGTTATGAACCTGAACTATCTTAATTTCTCTATTTTCGACCGGAATTCTACGACTCGCTGTATTATGCAAAAATATTTGTTGCATCCCATATGGTACAAAAGTTCCTTCAACTAACAGTAGACATTTTTGTTAAAATTTGTGTGTTCTTATTACCTAGACATTAAACCTACCCCAAGAACCTAAAGATTCACGGAGTTCCAGTGATTCCAGTACAAAGGGTGCAGAACATTTACACCGGATACATTATATAGGACGGGACAAACTTCTTGAACCTAGGCCGCCAACATACGATGCTATAAAAGGAAACGAACGAGGTATGTTTTTTTTAAGTTATACGCTTTAACCCTTTTAAGATCAACGGGACAATATATCCCAACCAGTTTATATGACCGCTCCTGGAGTATTTACTCCCTAACATAGCCGTAATTAAAATATTTCAGCATTTTCAGTGCATGCGAATAATAATACTATTTTTTAACCGTGAACATGGCATAATAATCAGATGCTCATAAAATAAACTGGAGAAACGAACTACCACTATACTTGTGTAGTTGGGCTCAGCAACGAATGCTTTACGACCAATCATGTATAGTAGGAGTAATATATTTTTATTTCTCATTTGTTTTTTTTTTTAAAAATTATACACAATGGTGTACTGATCTAATTTTAAACAGTGGCTGAAAATGTTTGTGTAATTTAAAATTAATAAAGGTTGATTCAGATTATAGCTCACGGGGAGTGTACGCAACTCTCACACTTACTATTAACACATTGCTGCGCTCAAGTAGTTCACAGGCCAAATCAATTAACTCCACTTTTTGAATTTTTTAAAATTTCAGTGCCAAAACACTTGATTGGTGCTTAACTTTTTATATTTAAAATGCATTTTCTTAAAAATTAAAATAAGTACTACTAACAGGCAAAAAAAAAAATTGTTGGCAGTTGAATAATAAACAGTTTTGTTGAGAAAAATTATTTCTGGAATATACTACAGGTGAAACATCTCTTGTTGAGGGGGGCTTATAAAAATCGAGCGACTGAGAAAAATCGACCTAGGGAGGTTCTGTTAAATATGCAATTAGTGTTGAGGATTAAGGCCAATATGGTAATGATGACATCAGAATTCTCACAGTTCGTGTGCATCGATTTCAACGGACCCTTTCTAAAACAACTGTTGTAAATCGAGTTACGGATGTATCGAGTAATAGAGGTTTCACCTGAAATTTATGCCTTTTATATGTCGTTAGATAAAAGGTTCACCTTAAATAATATATTCTACAATGTTAATTGGAATGCAAATTTTGAAAAAGGACTGTATACTATTTTATCAATTTTTTCTACTTTTTGTTTTGTGGAGTTAATCGATTGGGCAACTGAGCAGCTCATTTATCATTTCGCTGTGTCATATGGTTTGATAGCCATGTGCACAAATTTAGCTAATAAGGATTTAATTATGATTGTGTTATTGGTTGATTAAGATAAGAAGGAAACTTAAAAAAAAATGAAAACGGGTTCGCACACAATCTGTTCACACTTACGCAATCCTCAAAAGATTGGCCGCGTTGTGTACGCGTACCTGTAGTGTCTTTAAAAATTACTGAGTCTGATTTATGAATGTAATGCCGACCTCGAAGTCTAATTATTTGTAGGTGAAAATTACTCGTACGTTCAGCTAACGGCTCTGCATGAGTATGTCTATCCAGTTGTTGAAGATCAAAAGCCACCTTTATCGAGAAGAGATTCATCAAGCCCCAAGAAACCAAGTCTTGAGCTCATACCAACTCAACAACCACCTTTACCTATTAAATCAAAGTTTTCTAAACAAAGCAAAGTACAAGTACGTTGCAAACATTGTCACGAATTATATTTTGAAGATAAAAATCCAAAAGGTTCGTGTGAATATGCTCCAGACTGTCTGAGGTCTACAATTAATACAATAACATGCATAGGTTGTGTTCGGTGTTTGTGTTATCATTGTGCCGCGGATGCAGAAGGTGATTTTGCACAACACCCTTGTGATTGTACATATGACGAAAATTACAGCAAGCGGTGGTTGTGTTTGACATTTTTATCTCTTTTTGTACCTTGTTTATGGTTTTATCCGCCATTGAAACTTTGCCACTGGTGTGGAATCAGGTGTGGTATATGTGGTGGACGTCATACTATGTGATTTCAGCAGTATATATTTTTACGATATTAAATTTTCTAATTCAGACACGTTATTTTGAACAACTTATAAGTGCTTTAATTTTTTATTATTTCGTAGAATTTTATTGCTAAGTACAAAAGTAATTTATTTTAAATACTGTGTAGAAAGAATCTTGTACTTCTCACCAGACAATTTCATGTAAATTTAGTTAGCTTTGTATTTATTTGAATAACAACTATTATGTTTCGTTTGAGAATATACTTATCGATGCCTTATTCTTTATTAAACATTACTTAGTTTTAATTGTCATCACTTGCTAAATTGTGAATATCGTAATATTAAAAATAATGTTTGTTTAATAAGCGAGTGCTCAATCAAGTTGCGGTTGTGAACACTACAAATAAATAACACATAAAGAACTTAAATGTTTACTACGCTTACTTTTTCTTATAACTTATTCGTAATCTAAAATATAAAGACTGTTTTTTTGTTAAGTTTATCCAAGGACGTTGAAATATGTCCAAATTTAATATTTGTTTATGAAATTTCACCATATGCATAGATTGTCGACAGATTTTCATGAAACGAGTCAATAATCCGTATATTCATATCTGCCAACATTTATGGCAGCAAATAAAATGAATTTTATTCTTGAGGCTTTCGCGGCCGTTATCCATAATACAATCTTGGTTTCCGGGTTTGGAACCGCGTCTTCTATATTTAGAAGTAGCCTTCTAAATATAGAAGACGCGGTTCCAAACCCGGAAACCAAGATTGTATTATAAATAAAATGAAGTCAACAATCTGTATTTTGGTGAATAATTTTGTATCTTGTTGTTAACTATACTGTGTTCCATTAAACGTTTTAAATTTAAAAATAATTTATTATATATTGCGTAAAATGCTTGTTATCGAAATTGACTTTACTTGTTTGTAGGTATGTTATAGTTATGATTGTTTTGAATCGTGACTGTATGTACTGCCAACTAAACATAATTGAAGAATGATAATTTCTGGTAACATCTATATATCCATGACAATATGGCATTATGCTTAAGCACACCTGAAAAATTAAGACATTTATCGTAACATACACTTTTATATGAAGGATACATAATTTTTATCTGTCAAAACAGCCGAGTTGCGATTTACAAAAATGTTTTCTTCATTCAGTATTATTAGGGTGTGTTGAAAAGATAATTCTTTGGAAAAAGTCAAGATTTCATTACCTTCAACTTGTTAAATATTTAATACGATTTAACCCAAAAACAATAATATATAAATATTATATATATATGTATATACAGGGTGTTTCATTTTTCGATAGGCCACTATTGCTATCTCCGTAAATAATGAAAATACAAGGTTGGTTAAATGGGACAAAAGTTAGCTATTTAGGTGTGTATTTCAAAACAGATCTTGTTTTGTTTAAAAATTCCATGGCTTGCGTGATATAACGAAAAAACCGAAATCAATCAAAATTTTTAAACTTAAATATCTCGGCTATTGTTGTGAATACACAAAAACGTCAAAGGAAAAATTTTTTGTAAATTTTGTTGTCTATAAGGTGGCGATAGTCAATTTTTTTTAAATAAATTATCGTGCGAGATATTTGACAATACAACTTTTTTTTAAATGACAGTCGTAGTAGGTGATGATTTAGATTTAAAGGTAATTTTTTTCTCTTTACAATGATATAATATTATGTATGCCTATTTTCAAAAATAAGCGAAATAACTTGAAAAAATGCAAAATCATAAGATAGAAATCAAGGTTGCCATGGTAAAAAACAAAAACCGACTTCAATTGTTTTATTTCGAGCTTTGCTTGTCTATTATGTCACTCATTAAACAGGAATATTACAACAAATGTAATGCGAAATTAAAATAATCATACTAATAGCCATAACATGAATGTAGTTTATACCTCTTACTATGACATTAGCAAAACAGTATTTAAAATATCTACATATGTCGATTTACATTATTTCCAGTTGATACAATTATTATAATAAACAAGCAAGGGTAGAAATAAAACAATTGAAGTCGGTTATTGTTTTTTTCATGGCAACCTTGATTTTTATCTTATGATTTTGCATTTTTTTAGGTTATTTCGCTTATTTTTGAAAATAGACACATAATATTATATCATTGTAAAGAGAAAAAAATTACCTTTAAATCTAAGTCATCACCTACTACGACTGCCATTTAAAAAAAAGTTGTTTTGTCAAATATCTCGCACGGTAATTTATTTAAAAAAAAGTGACTATTGCCATCTTATAGAACACAAAATTTACAAAAAATTTTTCCTTTGACGTTTTTGTGTATTCGCAACAATAGCCGAGATATTCAAGTTTAAAAATTTTGATGGATTTCGGTTTTTTCGTTATATCACGCAAGCCATGGAATTTTTAAACAAAACAAAATCTGTTTTGAAATACACACCTAAATAGCTAACTTTTGTCCCATTTAACCAACCTTGTATTTTCATTATTTACGGAGATAGCAATAGTGGCCCATCGAAAAGTGAAACACCCTGTATAATGTGTATGTTGTTCCAAAGGTTTTCGCGGTTGTAATTTGTTGAACTAGGTTCTCGGGCACTGAACCGCGTCTGTTGCTGGTTTTTAGAGAGACCGAGTTCTCGACGTTTCGACGAGGTCACACTCGTCATCTTCAGGGGTCTGGATTGACTCCTCCAGACTCCTGAAGATAACGAGTGTGACCTCGTCGAAACGTCGAGAACTCGGTCTCTCTAGAGCAGGGGTGCGCAAACTAGGGGGCGCGAAGAACGATGCGGGGGGCGCAATGACAGCCATAATATAAATTTAAAAGAAAAAATTTAGTTTTTTTACATTTCAAATATGTTTTCTGTTTGCAATGTTGTATTTCTATAATATTTCGTATCGGTTGATCGAAAATTATCGATGCCTGCTAACTTCAAAGTGAAAAAAAATTGAAGGGGGCGCAAGTTGACATGCTGAAAAAAATGGGGACGTGGCATAAAAAGTTTGCGCACCCCTGCTCTAGAGACCACCAACAGACGCGGTCCAGCACCCGAGAACCTAGTTCAATATATATGTATATATAGGAGTTTCCTAAAATGCTTGTTCATATATTTATATATTATTAGCATTCGGAACATTTTTAGGAATCTTTTTTTATCTAAAAGAGTAACCTATACATTTCTACAAACATGTGTATTCAGCATTTTACACACTTAAAACAAACAGTAGGCAACTATGTCAAAATTTGATTAAAGTAATTTTGACCATTTTTATCTGTTTGTAAAAATCGATGTACATGTCACTTACAAAATGTGTTATATTTTATTTTGTATTTTAGCAAATGAAATTGTTAAAATGTCCAACGACTTAAATTCTTTAGATAATTTGTATATTGTAAAAGTGGCTACACATGCCCACGGGCTCAGGGCAAGTGTTGTCAGCATTTACAAAACATGAAAATTTTATATAAACTTTCAATGTGTCACTGCAATTTTAAATAAAAAAATAGTTGCATTATTGTACAATTTTGAAACAAGCACAAATATAAATGGATTGTTTCATATTGCAAAAATCTATTTATTTTTGGTAGTCTTGCGTGAGCAGGGCCGGCGCTACCATTAAGGCGAACTAGGCGGTCGCCTAGGGCGCTATCCATAGGGGGGGCGCAAAAATGTGTAATCACCATTATTAAAAAATAAAATTGTATTATTTATCGATTATCGTACTGTCGCAAATATTAATTTCTGTAAAAATTTGTGTGAAAGGGGGCGTTATAACAAGTTTTGCCTAGGGCGCTAAATAACCTGGCGCCGGCCCTGTGCGTGAGAGGACATGTATATTGAACATACAACATAGTATATTTGAATTAGATACAATAAAAGTTCAAGCATAATATGTTAAAATAACCGATTGTTATATATATACTTCACTGCACAATACTGTGCAGTCAAGTACATCTTGACTGTTAATTCATACATTAGTGTATTGTTTGTATATACGTTAAGTCTTATGCTTGTATTGAAAGAAAAAGTGTGAATGATATTTTAAAATATTAAGAATACATAAATATTAATATTGGGATTGTTTCATTAAAAACAGTGCAAAGTATAACTTAACCGCTACATCTTAAAAAACATACTTTATTTTTTTTTAGCTTAAAGTAGATCGATTTTATCATGCTCCCCACTTAACAACTCGCTGGTTTTACAAAATGGTGGCAATTTACATACTATAGGAAGCAATTCTGGTTTAACATTTTACATGAAATGCCCATATACTATGTCACAATTAACGTGAATTACCTTGTGTAACAGCTTTTTTTTTTGCGGATGAACAACTTGTTTAATACTATTTATTTAAAGTGTCGACACATTTCGCAATTAAAAATAAGGTTAAATGTTTCAGGCTAAACTGCACAAATATTTTACAAACACAAGACAAATATTAAATTGCAAATTTAACATTTTTTTTTACAATTTTTCTTTTATCATATTTTCACTTGCTTCCCAAAGAGTTTTGGATAGGCCATCATCAAATTCTATTTTTGACTTGTATAATTTGCAGTCTCTATAAAAATGTCCACTTTCATGGTTCAACTCCAATTCTGTAGCACAATATATTGCGGTTTGAGCACCCTACAAATTTTATTATTCAGACAATCTGCTACACACATTCTAAATAGCATTTAACTATAATTTTTTAATTCACTTTAAGAATAATACTTTTTATCTCAATAGAGCAATTACCTGCTTGCAGTTTCTCATATACAAAAATGCTATTGGGGCAATTAAAATGTACAAATACCATTTTGTCAAAAAATGTCTAAATAAATTTGTGTAAACCCATCCTGGACAAATTGTGTAGATATTCACACCAAATTCTCTAGTACGTTTTGCCAATTCTTGTCCAAAATAAGCATTGGCCAATTTTGAATTAGCGTAACCGTTTGGCTTTCCCTGTACTCTTTCAAGATTTAAATCATCCAAATATATTTTACCCTTTTCGTGTAATGTAGAAGATATAATTAATATGCGACTCGGTTTTGACTCTTTCAAAGTGTCCAATAATAAGTTTGTTAAAAGAAAATGTCCTAAATGGTTGACACCAAAATGTATTTCAAAACCGTCTTCTGTTTTCACTTTCATTTTATCTGGGAACGACACTCCTGCATTGTTCACCAAAATATTAAGTTTTGTATAACGTGATGTAAAACATTTAACAAACTTTTCTACTGACTTTAAACAAGCCAAATTTAATTCCATTGGCACCTAAAATTTATAATGTAAAAATGTGCATATCATGAACGATTATAGAAAAACTAATAAAGGCTATATGCTTCACACTAGTTACCATTATAGCTTTATTATTTATTTCATAATTTATTTTGCAAATGGCTTCTGTTGCAGCATTAACGTTTCGACAAGCAAAAACTACTTCGGCCTCTCGTTTTGCCAACTCCTTGGCAATTTCATAACCAATACCTGAATTAGCGCCAGTAATTAAAGCAACTTGTCCAGTTAATTTTGCATTATTAATGCACTTTCCCCACTGATTTTCTCGATATTTTCTTAATCCAAAAAGTATTAATATGGTAGGAATTATATAATAAGCAACCACAAGTAACATTTTTGACAAACCTGAGACAACATTATCATAAAAGTAACCAGAATACAAGAAAAGTAACCAGAATACAAGAAAAGTAACCAGAATACAAGAAAAGTAACCAGATGCAACATTGTGACCAATGACTGATTATGTGACTGATGTGAAGTTGCGTACATTTGAACTACTACAATTATTGACAATTATATTACTACGTTGCTACATGCTTGCTACTAAGAACTAAGCATCCGATTCTGTGGCATCCGAGCATAACCCAGAAACGTGAATAGCCAACGAGGCATTCGCCACAAATAATTGTTGTCCTTAAATTTTTGACGTTTCTCGTAACCTGTTGTGACAACAGAACAGAACATACGGTTGTAACCACAGAATATAGTTCATAGATTAGAGAGAAAAACATAGTTGTAACCACAGAACATATGTTGTAACGTGGTTTTAACCAAACAGATTTATGTGTTACCATATGTCTCAATCTAAAGCTCAAAATGAATGAACAAAATATACCAATAGATATAAATACTGGCAAATTGCTGGACTGGCTAGTAAGTAGGAGACATGTTAATAAAGATTGGCAAAACAGTGTTTTAAAAATTCGCGAAAAAATCAACAATGCTATTCAAGACATGCCTGCTCATGAAGGAGTCATTAAATTGTTATCCAGGCAACATATAAATTATTTTCATTGTTTAAAAATAATTGAAATATTAAAAGAAACAGAGGCCGATACCAAGAATTTATTTGGTCGCTATGGGTCACAGAGAATGAAGGACTGGAAAGATATCGTACAGTCATATCAACAAGATGGTTTATATTTAGCCGAAGCTGCACAGGTACTGATTCGCAATGTTAATTATGAAATACCAAGTTTGCGAAAACAAATCGTGAAATTTGAACAGGTTGGTGTTTTATGTTGTTACGTACTCGACGTACTTTGCTTAAATACAATAATCGCTACGTATCTTATATATAGATTATTATGAATTTGAAATTATCATTAAATCTAGGCATTCATTTTTTCTAGGTACAAGCTGACTGTGAGAAAAAAATTAAAGATTACACAAAAAATGAAACCTTAATGATAAACGAGTTCAATTCGACTTGCAAACAATTAGGTATATGTGGTGAAAAAATTAAGGTGGAACTGGTGCAACTTCTTGATGAATTACCTCACATTTATGACGAGGCGTTTGAGAAAATTAAATCACTTCAAAATGCGGTTGATTTCTATACTGGGTTTGTTAAATTTAATTCTGGACAAGAAAATAATTTTGATGTTTTGCCAATGCTTAAGTACCTAATAGCTCATGGTAATACTACAACATACGAATATATGTACGGTGAAAAACCTGTATCTATTGAATTATCTGAAATTAAACCAACGGAAAATGTGAAGCAGATTAACGGTATAGATTTTGGGGATCATGTCATAACAACAGATTTTGAGGATACGAATGCAATTTCTGGTGATGTATCTATTAATTGGGACAATTCAAACAGTGAAGATGATTTTGAAATAGTTAATCCTGAAAATGTTAACAGTAATTTAGAAGAATCTGGTATTGTGGTTGAAAACTCAGTACTTGATGGTATTGCTCGTGGTAATGATGCGTTGACAATTCTGGATAATCCCAAGACAAGAGATGAAGTACTAAATGGTCTTATAGAACTTCAAGCCTTTTTAAACATGCGCTTATTTGAAATCTCTAATGAATCAGATTTGTTGACCATGTCACAAATGCAAGATGCACCAACTATTCTGCAGATGCAGACTCTAGAAACTATCACTGCTGTGAATGATTTTGTGCAAATCGCATTAAATGAACTAACAAATAAAAGAACACAGCATTTGCACAATATTAAACATTCTCCTAAATATGTGGACATGCTCACCTCTAGTTTGAAACAAAAATTGGCAGCTGTAGATCGTTTAAGAGCTAGCAAAATTAAATTAGAAGAAAAGATTAACGATGCTCGCATACATATACAAAATGTTAAACCTATTATAAACATAATCGTTGAGAATACCAAGATTCTTCAAGGTCAAATTGAAGAAGATATTTCAAGAAGATATAAAGGAAGACCAACACATATTGTGGGTGGTATCAACATGCTATAAGTGAATGATTTATAATACTACTTGGCAGTGCTCTTTTTCTAGAAAAATCACTGCGGGTACGCATATATGGTGGTTTGTTGTAGGAAAAATGTTGCGGGGACAGATGATTACCAGACAGTGTTGGATGTTGAGCCAACTGCCGGTACGGAGTACTGGCTATCCGCTATCGGCACCTTTTACACTATCTGCCGGTACAGCTTACTGGTGCGTTCCAGCCTGCTATTTAGTATGTATAAATAAAATGTATCTTATCAATGTACAAGTTCTGTTAATAAAATATTTGGTACGGGATTAAAACAGTTTGTCAGTGTTCAACATGCAATATAGATGGTAAACATAGCTAATGGTGAAGTCGAAAGACCAAACAGTTCATTGAAACAAATTAAAATATCATACATAACATACAAGGGAGGGTCACGATACGTTGTTGCTAGAATTTGATAAAGGCTGTTTATTGCATCAAAGACATCAAAACTAAATGTTTTCTAGAGTTATACGTGCCACTCGCCATTTCCTTCCGAAAAATAGGGAAAAAGCTAAAAATTGGTATAAAAGGGTCATTTTTGCGATCGCGTTGGCTATGAAACCGTGGCAAAATCGAAATTTTTATATTTACCGATGCGCGCATCCTTTGCAAGTAAAATGGTGCAAAGTTTTTAAAAAAAATCTTGAACGGTTCCGGAGAAAAACGTCAAAAACGAAACCCCTGCATAAGCGCTATGATTTGTGAAGTGGTTTATCTGTATAACTATATCTAGACCTATGATCTAGTCTAGACTAGACGACTTGCATAGGCGTTTAACACAGGGAAAACCATTTTTAAAGGGGCCTCGTTTTTCGCGTTTTTCTCCGGAACCGTTTAAGATTTTTTCAAAAATGCACCATTTTACTTGCAAAGGATGCGCGCATTGGTAAATAGAAAAATTTCGATTTTGTCTCTGACGGTATTATGGCCAACGCGATCGTAAAAATTACTTTTATTGTTCAGCTTTTCAGTTTTCCCCCTATTTTTCCGAAGAAAATGGCCAGTGGCACGTATAACTTTGCAAAACATTTAATTTTGATGTTGTTGATGCAATAAACACAGCCTTAATCAAATTCTAGCGACAACGTGTCGCGACCTTCCCTGGTCAGTTACCATAATAGTAATAGCGAAAATGACGAATATGAGTCAGAATTAAGCAATTGAAAAAAAAATTAGGCAAATAGTATTAAAGAACGTTCAAAATATAGCTTGTTTTAGAGGTAATGAAAAAAATTAAATTCACCATAAATGCTGTGCAAACACAATTTTGCTCAAGTTCTATATAAAACTATGAGTATGCTATGCAGTATGCTGTTTAAATGTTTTTTCTTTCGAGAAAATGCAATCAGCAAAACACATTTCTTCGCATGTGCGAGAATTATTTAAGTGACTCATTTATTTAATAAATTTTATTAAAAATCACGTACTTTTCTACGAAGCATATCTTGTAGAAATGATGGGCCAGGCCAGTATCAAGACTCATCTTGAAATTGGTCCAACCAACATTTCTGTAAGAGATCTTTTGGGATAATGTTTGTTATATTTTTGCGTGATGATAAGACTAAAAATTCTTTTTAACGACGTCTTTCTATTTTATTAACTTTATTTGGCAATGAGGTCGTTGACTTCTGGCATCGTCAATATTTTTTAGTTGTGTAAATCTGTACTGTTCTATGTTACTGACTGTCATCTGTCAAATTTTGTTTCATATTTTGACTACTGGCCCGCAGTTAAATGATTAACATTAATCTTTATGATACCTAAAGATAATAGTGTTTCATTGTTTGTGCAGTTTCGCTTCAATTTACGTAGATTTCGTCCAAATGGCGTACGTTATTTATCTTCAAAAGTAGAATTTTGTTGTAGAAGTAGAACTACTGAGTTGATACATAGTTCAGTGCGTTAAAACTTTTTATATAGTTGTGATGTCAGGAGGTGATAGGAAAGGAAAAAAATTGCCTCGCACCCAGGGTTGGGAAGAGGCAGGGTCTGAATTCTATCAAGAAAGTTACCCATCAAATGATACAGATTTTGATGTTTTACAGCGAGATCCTAAACATTTAGCTACTCTTCTTCCAAGCAAACAAACAAGAGCAGGTTTGTGTGCTTAAAAGTGTATCACATAAATCAATACATATTTAAAAAAAAATTACAGTTGCTACCATAAGAAGAATTCGAACAGACACGAAAACTGTCAGAAGACAAACATCTTCAAGGGCTCGTAGAGAATCTACTATTCGAAGGGCATCAACAACAGCTGACGTGCAAGTTTCAATGCTACCAGACCTATCAGAAAATTTATCCAATGAACAAAGAACATGGGAAGCAATTATGCAAATTAAAGCATTACCAGTATGTATGTCCCAAAAGAAGGAAATGAAAGCAAAATTGCAGGTACCTAAGTCATTTTAGGAATAGTTTTAAAATACTAAATTTTAATTTATAATAAGGTGTGTTAAGGTAATACCGCCCAGTCTGAAATATCGCCTATGTTTGAATTTCCCGCTTTGCAACATTTATTTTAGGTGCGTTCGGGACGTACGCTCTTTTTGCTTTATCTGCTCTTTTTTGCTCCACAGTGTTCGGGACGCGACGTTGGAGTAAAAAAGATCGCTCCGAAGGGCGTTCGGGACTGCATAAGTGGAGTAAATAAATCTACTCTAATTTGCACCACCTCTGAAGCTGGGGCAAGCTGAGCTCGCGAAAGAAGACATGCGCATTACGGATTGTCTACGTTTGAATTCTTTGAATTGCCAGGTACAGCATAAGAATAAGATACAGTTAACATCCAGGCTTCGTGTTATTGTGTTGAATTAGTTAACAACAATTTCTTGTGGACAGTAATTAACTTTCGATGTAATTTCCTATTATTAAAACAAAATTTTGGGAAGTTAAATGGTTTCATATCATGACATTTTACATCAATTTTATAACCAAATAATCTAACAAATTCGAAGCAATACAATGTGTTGCTTGTTTTACTTACAATGATGTCTGATTAGACCAACTAGACCGGTCTACAACAAAATAGTGAGGTTACCTTTATGTTTGAAATATCCGCTGATTTTCTGCACTTATACGTCCCGAACGCACAAGATTTACTCTTGGAGGCTCTGAGACCACGTGATTACAATCTCACTCCAATCCACTCCAATCTGGGAGCGTGCGTCCCGAACGCACCTTTTATTAGCCAAGGGTCGTGTCTGTGATTATTGAAGAATATAGTTTTTGTTTGCAGCTAATATTTTTATTTTTAATCTCTGACCACATTTTTTAAAAATATTCAGAATAATGTCTTAGGTGGGCGGTATTACCCTAACGCACTGTATGATTTAACTTTTTAATTGTAATTTGCAGTATGTTATGCAAAAGTTTAAGTGATATTTCAATTGTAATTAGTCTATAAGATAAGCAAATTAAAACAGTTAACTGAGGCATTATTGATATTGCAGAGAGAACCAAACTTGCGACTACAAGGATTCGAACAGTTTAAATGGAAACGAAGAAAAATTTGGAAAAAGTTTGAGTCCAATGTTAAAGAGACATATAATAAAATAGAGCTGTGGAAAAAAGACTTTAAGAAAATAGAAGGTAACTTCGGAACAGGAGTTGTATCATTTTTTCTTTTTATTAAGTGGCTGATGTATTTAAATTTAACAATCTTTGCGTTGGTGTTTATATTTGTTATCTTGCCCAGTATCTTATTCGATAAATCTGACGCAACTCAGTGTAGTGGAAATGTAACATCCACAGACTGTTGTGCCACTATTTATTTCAATAGTAGTTCAGAGGACACGAGTATCTTTCTGGATATCGTGCAAGGTACAGGAAGAATGGAGCGTACTATATTATTTTATGGTATGTATCCAAATGAAACATTTAATTACCAAGTCAACGAAACTACATTATATTATAATTTACCACTTGCGTATGTTGGAACTACTGTTATATATTTTGTGCTTTCATTGGTTGCCATTGTAAAGGCAGCAGCCAAAGGGTTTAAAGAAAGACTGGTAGAAGGTGAAGGACAGTTTTATCAATATTGTAATATAATTTTTGGAGGGTGGGACTTTTGCATCCATAATGAAAAAACGGCAAATATAAAACATAAGGCCATTTATAACGAAGTAAAGGGTTGCATAGAAGCAGAGAGACTTGAAGAAGAACGTCAAAATAGAACTCGTGAAGAAAAAACTAAATTATTCATTATTCGTACATTTGTAAATGTAATTGTTGCGACTGTTTTGGCAGGATGTGCAGCAACTATATATTATGTTTTCGATTATTCCATAAAAAAACTGAAGGAACTCGAGAGTGTTAATGAATCTTCTTTTGATGTAACTTCTGATAACATTGTACAATTACTATATGAATTTTTGCCATCTGTTAGCATAGTGTTCTTAAATATACTGGTCCCATTTATATTTAGGTATCTAGTCACTTTAGAAAAATATGGTCCGATATATGTAGTACGCATAACTTTGGGACGAACTGTATTTCTTCGTCTTTCTTCTCTTATTGTATTATACGCTTCGCTTTATTTTCGTGTTTCCTGTAAATTTAAAGATACTGATGTGTGTTATAGTTCAGAATGCAATACCCCAGTTTGCTGGGAAACATACGTCGGCCAACAAATTTATAAGTTAGTATTAACTGATTTTGCCACTCACATATTTTTAACATTTTTCATTAACTTTCCTCGTGCTGTGATTGCTAAAAATATTGAAAGCAAATTTGCGAGGTTCGTAGGAGAACAAAGTTTTGAATTACCTAAGCACGTTTTAGATGTTGTTTATTCTCAAACTTTGTGCTGGTTGGGAGCATTTTATGCTCCTGTTTTACCCGCTGTAGCGGCAGTTTTGTGTTTCTTCATGTTCTATATCAAAAAGTTTTCTTGCCTTGCCAACAGTAAACCTAGTTCAACTATTTATCGAGCATCACGATCTAATTCTCTGTTCATGATTGTTTTACTAGTAAGTTTTTGTTTTGCAATAATACCTGTATCTTACGCAATTGCAGAACTTCTTCCTTCAAAGTCATGTGGTCCATTTCGAGGGCTAGAGTCTGTATGGAGCGAAGTAACCTATGCATTTTATAATACTCCATTTTGGATACAGAATATTGTTTATTTTTTAACAACAGCCGGATTTGCAGTACCCGCATTTATTATTTTAGCTTTATTACTATATTATTATTATGCTGTTAATTCAGCGAATAAACATATGGTGAGTGTTTTAAAAAGCCAGTTGGTTCTCGAAGGGCACGATAAACAATTTCTGTTAGATCGGCTCAGTATGTTTATCAAACAACAGCAAGAAAATCAAAAGAGACTGCGGCAAGCAGAAATGATGAGGGAAGGTGAAAGAAACATCTCGAGCAACTAGCTTTTTTAGGTTTATTTTATACATACAAACGAAATTCCAAGTGTTTTAAAGCAGCATTGAAAAAATATTAATATGCCATTTTAATTTATGCTACCTAAGTCTGAATACTTAAATATGCCGTTTTCTCGCTACAATTCCATAAAAGGTGTAATACAATTTAATATTTGTTTAAATTAGATTTAGATTTTTTTTTATTCATAAGAGTTTAACAACACAACTAGTTCAAGTTTAAGTGGGTTAAAAGGCCTTATTATTGGTTAGCTGGTAAATTGTAAAAAGTAAAAATGTTTTGAAATAATCTGAAAAATAATGTAAATTTTTGTATTTATTCGCAAATGCTGATGCAGCCAGTCAAGCCAGTGTAATATCTGCCAAAGTATTAATTATTACGTAAAGTCTGTATTATAATAAAATGCATGTCAAATGTTTAAATATAATATTATTCAGTTATTTTAAATTAGTAATTTTCATAAACATTGTAGGTATTGTCTTAAGTTGTATTGTTTATTGTGATATAAATATTGTTTGTGATGTCTTTTTAATGTATGATTTATTCATGTAAGTAAAGTTAACAGAAAATACATGTTAAAGTATTCATATTACACATTTTATTGTATAGTACAGGGGTTGGCAACATTTTTAACCTTGAGTGCCGACAACAATATTGACATTTGCTTAGGATTCGATTTAACTTATTATTTACATATTTTACCTACAGTAATTTTAAATTTTGTTCACCTCAAACCTAAAGAGTCGAATTAGGTGATATTTCCACGTGCCACTCAAAATATTGTAACCTGCCAAGGGTTGCCGACACCTGACTTAGTACATTCATTATTATTAAGGCACTTTGCACACAAATTTACCTTTACTACATTTGTCATATTGCGAAATATGGTTGAATATAAATATAATCAGTCAATAAAAGTGTACATTAGTTGAAAAGACTTTATATAACATTGCAATAATTAATTTTAAAATAAGGTACTGCAAAAATGATTGTATTGTTCTAATTGTCTCTCATTCTTCCGTAACTGGTGAATGTAACTACAAAATATAATTATATAATTGATTTTAAAATCATAAGTAAGTTCTTACCACTTCAGCTATTTCAATCCATTCTAAGGCTTGCATAAAGGCATCATTTTTACAAGGCATCTTGTCCCAGTTCCAATAAGTTACCGAACTGAATTTATGAATAACATAAAATTTCCGATCATCTTTATCCCTTATGGGCCTGATACTCTCATGTAACACGACCCCACTATAGGCTTCTGGAATGTCAATTTTGTTCCCTCTTAAGGGATAACCGCGAAACGAGGCTAACACTAATAAGTAAAAAATTAATTTAGGTTAAATTATATTATTAATTACGTACGTTCATTATTAAAAGTTTTCTTGTAAGGTTCGAAGAATTTTGAAACTTTTGCATCACAGTCGGCTTGTATTTTAAATGGTACGTATTGAACACTTGCCTCTACAGCAGATATATTTACATTATTTTTCCCGCTCTGAATATGGATTGCCATGTTGTATTAATGTAGACGGTCGCGAAATTAGCAGCTGATGACTTTGTCTATGTGCAGGACAGGTTTACCTATAAAACAAGGAATACACATTTAAAAAAAAATAAAAATCTATTGCGGTAAAGGTAGGTGTTAATAATTTGTAATCTTCTTTAGTGATGCAAATTACAAAAATATGCCAATTTTATGGCTAAATATATGTGGTGATTTTTGGAATGTCATTTAAATAATTTTAAGGCACAACGCAAGGATCCTAATATCTACTTTTTTAAATTAAGTTCTGGCCTAGATCAGCCTAGATGCAATCCCGTGCATTTTCTGTTACCAACGTAATGACAACTTAATGCATATTCGTTCGGGACGCTGTTCCCAGAGCAGAGTGGAGTGGAGCGGCGCAGAGTCACGTGGTCCCTAGAGCCTCCAAGGGTAAATCTATCTGTGGTAAATCTCGAGCGTTCGGGACGTGTTCGTGCTGATTTTTCAAATTTAAATAACGATAACCTCACTATTTTGTTACACACCGGTCTAATCATGGGTCTCATTTAAAATGTTTACCACAGGTCAAACCAGGGTCAAACAAACAAAAGGTTCTGGTGCTACGAATTTCTAGATTATTTAAACTTATTTGATTGTTTATTTGGAGAGAAGTTTCTAAGAAAAGGATTGAAATATAACTATTGAAAGGAGTTAAAATTTATATTTATTTAGTTAGTTGCTACTACTCAACAGTTAAAGTGTGCTTATTTTCTAGATTATAAATTCTTGTGGTCAAAGACCGTTTTATAATGTTCGCATAAGCCCTTTCCATTTTGATTAGCACTGAATATCGCTGGTCTTTGTTTAATTTGATCTTAAATTGGCTGGAAACTTTTTTGCAAAAAGGCTTTATATAACCACTGTTAAACTCTTCATAATTACTCTTCACTTTTTCAATTAAAAACAAAATTGTCTTGTGTGACCTCAATTTATCCAGGCTTTCTGCTGGTACATTTTCTTTTGTTTCAATGTTTAATTGTGAAAGAATTTATGGGGTTGATGATAGTAACGCACACGTTTTACTCGGTGGGCCCGGAAAGCGAGGTAGAAATATACTTTCATGTGTTAGAAGGAGATGCAGTATAATTGTACGTCTGGGATATGTGTACAACATAGTTGCATTGTGGTAGTGTTATCCATGTAGTTTATATTTTTATATGACCTAAGATCAGAGAGTGAAATAGTTTCTGAACCGTCCGGTGTGCATGGTTATTAGTGTCGATTTAACTTAACCTTAAAGTATATTCTATGGTTTGCACACCCGCACACCACTCCCAGGTGGGGTGTAAAATGTGCATATTGTGTGCGCACTAAACGAATTTTTGAACGCAATGCATTTTGTTCACAATGTGCACATAGCTTATTTCTGAACGAGTTTTTTGATACACACCACACCAGTGCGTTCAGGAATTCGAAACTGGGTTGGTGCGCGCCTTGTAGTGTATCAACCGGTGCGCACACCAGTCCCAGGTGGGGTGTAAAATGTGCATATTGTGTGCACACCAAACGAATTTTTGAACGCTATGCATTCGCGGTTTTTGACACACAGCACACCAGTTTCGAATTCCTGAACGCACTCCTGTTCCATGCTTAGGAGCGATTGTTTTGTGACTAATATCATGCAATAAAATTGCTTGCACGTGTTGCTCGAATTTTAGTTTTGGTTACATCTTTCATCGAAAGAAATTGTGAAATAGCTTCACACAGAATTAGTGATGGGTAGACCAGGTGAATTCTTGTTTTTTCACCAAACAAAAGCTGATTGCTTATTAATTTGTATCTTAACCTTTTAAACCTGAAAACCCAAGTAAAATATGACTACAGTTATGGATTTTTGTTAATCAGTATTATTTTGTTGGATGTAGAATTTGTTCACACATATAAATCATTGGATATAACTTTATTTAGTAATATTAGTTTATTTTACATTTTATTCACATCTTAGGTTTTTCTCCTCGAGGTGGTGGTGGTGGTTTTGGTAGAGGAGGAGGAGGTGGTTTTGGAAGAGGAGGCGGTGGAGGACGAGGAGGAGGCCGTTTTAGTGGCGAAGGAGAGGGAGGTCGTGGTCGACCAAGTTTTGGAAGAGGAGGTGGTCGGGGCGGTGGCCGTGGTGGAAATCGAGGAGGCAGCAGAGGAAGTGGACGTGGAGGCTTTAAAGGTGGTAAAACTGTAATAATAGAACCCCACAGACATGCAGGAGTGTTTATTGCACGTGGTAAAGAAGATGCTCTCGTTACATTAAACTTGGTTCCGGGTTCTGAAGTTTATGGAGAAAAGAGAATATCTGTAGAAGTAAGTTAAGCACATTAAGATCTTTAGCATCATAAAAAATTTGTACCCGATTAAACAGTATCATTGCAGTATTGTATTATGATGAATTTATTCCAGGATGAAGGTAACAAGGTGGAATACAGAGTATGGAATCCATTTAGAAGCAAATTAGCAGCTGCAATATTGGGTGGTGTAGATCAGATATATATGCCACCTGGCAGTAAGGTTCTGTATTTGGGGGCAGCGTCTGGTACTACAGTGTCACATGTTTCTGATGTAGTGGGTCCAGACGGATTAGTGTATGCTGTTGAGTTCTCTCACAGATCGGGAAGAGACTTGATTAATGTGGCTAAAAAACGAACCAATATCATACCAATTATTGAAGATGCTCGACATCCACATAAATATCGAATGCTGGTAGGTATGGTGGATACTGTATTCGCAGATGTGGCCCAACCTGACCAAGCAAGAATAGTGGCTCTTAATTCGCAATATTTTTTGAAAAATGGAGGACATTTCGTGATTTCAATTAAAGCTTCTTGTATAGACTCGACAGCGCAACCAGAAGCAGTGTTTGCTTCAGAAGTTAAAAAATTACAAGCAGATAAGTTAAAACCCCAGGAGCAAATAACACTGGAACCGTACGAGAGGGATCATGCTGTTGTTGTTGGATCCTACAGACCACCACCTAAAATTCAGAACTAGACTTGGAATTTTTCGTTCAAGGCTATTTTCATGTAATCAATAGATTAATATCGTAAAGTTGTCAATACATTGTATAATATTTTGAATATAACCTCATTTTATAAGAAATTAGGAACATAAATGAAACTTTTAATAATCGGTGTTTAAATTAAGTAAAATAAATTCAACTGTTTTTAAGTGTCAATGCAACTGCCTACTAACAACGTAAACGGGGAACATTTACGCCCCTAAATGAAAATACAATAAAAGTAAATACCAATGAATCCTAAAATACATGTTCATAAGTTGATAATAACAATATCAGCGACTTCATTTGCGTGACTTTTGGTATTACATAGTGCGTCCTCAAACCCACGCCCCCAACTTTATGTGTTAGCACAGGGTGAACTTCATGCGACTGTTGCTGAAGGCGTATTTGTGCACCATCCATTTAATAATAATAGTTTTAATCCGACAATCTCGTCTAATAATCTGAATTTAGTGTTAGCTCCGAAAACTCGTACACCTACAAAATTTGATTCAGATCTGTTCAGCAGCTTTCAAGTAAAGAAGGAGGCAACTGGCAGGTAGATCACAAAAATTCTGAGTATGGGAGGGGACAGATTGATATCTTAACACATATCGGATGGGTCCCGTTAATCTGTTTTTCTGGTCAATGCATATTGGACTGCTCACGTTAACTATCTGATCTAGCGGGTTCCCGCATTTCTAGCAACAATATTATTTTAACATAATTTATGAATGTAGTCGGTCCAATATGCATGGCAGGTATGACGTTAATCTACGACACCGATCCCAATCTTAAAGTTCATTCAATTTACCAGTCCTTTGAATACATTACAGGTAAACGCTGCCAGTCCGATGTGTTAAACCAGTGGTCAGCAACGTTTTTTTTTCATCGCGGGTCAAATATTGTAATTTTAATGTTCACCGCTTAATCTGCGGTTCACCCTTAACTCTTCTTTAGATGATTTTAGTAAAGAAAAGCAGACTTTGTAAACGATAAACAAAGCGTTACAGAATTGGAAAAAAAATAATCAACCAGCACAATTTTTCGGTGGGTCACCATAAATGTATTCGCAGTAAACTGTCTTAAACTATGCAAAAAAAATAGGCAAAGTTATACAAAACACCTTATGATTTGAGCACTGACACTTAGGTGCTTTATAAATAAATAACAAATGAAATTGAAAATTTTATTGTATGATCTAGAATCTAGATAATGTACAATTGGATAGGTACAAGTACGAAGTCGACTTTAAATTATGCAAAAGTAAATAAATATTAACTACAATTCATCACACATGTAGACTGCATACTTAATGATATCCAAGATAAAATGAACACTCGGCTGTTGCTAATAATGATTATAAGTGCACTGTCAAATGATTTAGTTAAGTAAAACACGAACGATACATTACAACTAACTGAAAGTGTATCTATCTGAAAGTTATTTAAATAGTAAACAAAGTTAATATTTTCACTTCAGAATGAGTTAAATGAGAGTTAGTTATAAGGATATCGACACATGCAGTGATTTGGTTCAAATTAAAATCACTAGAATCAGGGCCGTTTTATCGCCTAGAGGCAAACGCTGAGGGCTCGAGTCCATGGCCCAATCAAAACCATTATTTAGATTTTACTTATTTACCTTCGTAAAATGGACCCTCAAAATTTGTCTAGGTCCAAAATGGGGCTAAGGCAACCCTGACTAGAATTTTTATTATAATGTACATTTAAACAAACTTCTTCTTTATAAACTGAATAATTAGTTACCTGTACTGTATCATAACCAAACTCTATTTGGATATCATTTTATCATTTAGCAACAATAATTGATATAATAGCTTAACAATCAACACAATCTCTTGAAATAAAAAATGTAAATTATTTACTATTATTAACATAAATATGGTTCTAGTCAAGTTTTATATAAGTTCAATGCACCACAAATTGCTAAAATTCTAAGATATACGTGTATATGTTTCTGCAAGGTTTCTATGCACGTACCATTGCAAATAAAATAAAAATGTATTTGTAATCGTGACTAGGTATAATAGCTACAATTTTAAAATGTATAAAATCTACCAAAGTGATGCAACACACACGTGACCACAGAACTTTTAGTCACTGACCACAAATACCAATATTGTCTCACTGTATGTATATTTTATTATTTTAAAATTAATATTAACCAATTGTACTGACACCATATTAGTTAATAAATAAAAGTGTAATTATTACAATACTAATATTATTTATCTGGTACTAAATACTTTTTCTGAATTTGATGTTTAAAATTTTTACCTAAAATTAAAGCGACAGAAAACAAACTGAAAACTCGTGCTCTCTTACTTAATAATTGACGAGCATTATTACGAAGACCATACATGGTTTTAATTTTAAAATTATAGTTACAAAATCAACTAATAAAAATGCGCCAAAGAAGCAAACAGGAAACAAAACACAAATTATACAATATAAGTACAAAGCCCTCGATACATTCCTATTTATGTATAAGTTAAAAACATAGCAATTACTTTCAAATGTAATTCATAAAAAAGACACACAAACTTACTTTTAACTAATACACCGAGGTAACTAACTCATTTTAAATTACACAGTGCATTTGATACAGTAATCATAAAATAATATAGACACTAAATTCTTTTTAAATGTTAAAATCAGGGATGGAAAACGTAATGTAACGATATCCGATAACGTTATAATAACGATTCAACTATAATTTTTTATACAATAACGTAACGATATTTTTATAACGTTATATAACGTTATAATAACCGATAACGTTTCATTAAAAGTTTTTTGTATCGTTATTCTCTATAAATTAAATTTTTAAATAGCCATTTTTTATTTTCAGAAGATATATTTTGTTTGTATTTTAGAAATTAAAATGAAAATAAAATATCTCAACGTAATTTTGTACTATTTTTTAAATTTACATTTACAGATCCCAAAAATAATTTCAAAGTTTCAAATAAAAATTATTTTTATACAGCATGTTTCTTAAATATGCGAAAAAATTCGGGAGGTGATTTCTTATCGAAAATTAAGAGGGGTCTTTCATATAATTTTTTTTTCTTTAGGGTCTCCTTTCATAGTCACACCCCCCTAAAGGGAAGCGGTAAAATTGGGTTTTTATTTTATTTCTCAAATTTGGATAAATGTAGGAGAATGATATTCGGTAGATGTTTTATACTTATTAAAAGGTTTCCCATAGTAAGGAGTTCCCGGGAGGCTGAAAAGTGCGACTCTGCTGTTTTTTTTTAAAAAACTTTTTGGTTGGTTGATTCATTTTGGTGGTTACCTTGGTTTGTTTAAGTTCATATTGGGGAGAAGTGACGGGTGTAATTCATTATGACGTTTACGCGTCGACAACGCTAAAACTTCTGTCAATTCTACCCAATATGAACATAAACATCATATTCATTCAATTCATTTTTTACTTAAAACTGTAGGATTTACGAGAGAAACTAAAGAATAAAAAAGGTTCTAAATAAATCAAACTTACAAAAAAAATAAAAAATTGCGAAATGTGAACTCACCAAAAAGTTCTGACTATAAAACCAACTGGGGTCGCACTTTTCAGCCTCCTGTGAAGGTGGAAATATTACTATGCGAAAAATTTTAATACGTATAAAACATCTACCAAATATCATTCTCCTACATTTATCTAAATTTGACAAATAAAATAAAAACTTAATTTTACCGATCCCCTTTAGGGGAGTGTAACTCCGAAAGGAGACGTCTAAGAAAATTTTTTTTTATAAAAGACCCCAATTAATTTTTGATAAGGAATTTTTTCGCATTATTTAAGAAACACCCTGTATATCATAATTTATGTAACGTTATAAATAACGTTATATAACATAACGATTCATTTTTTAATGTTATTTATAACGTTATGTAACGAAACCAAATAATAAATAACGTTATACAATAACGTAACGATTTAAAACGTTATTTCATCCCTGGTTAAAATTCATTTCAGTTATTATCACTGCAACTAATAATATTTGTATTTACTTCCATTTTATCATGCAATACACTCCATAACTTTTGGTGTAATTTATACAGCCGTGATAATGACTTTTCTACTATCTAATGTAAGTAACATTTCTGTACTTAAAACATTTTATAACATGATAATACTTTGTTACTGAAAGAACTTTATTTAACTTTCATAACTTGAACTGTTATGGTGATCTGCTTGTGGAGATGGTGGCGTTGACAAGTTTGAGCTATTATTACTTGCTATTGAGTGCCTTGGACTGCTTTTCTCCGTACCCTACACAAATAATTTTTAGTCTGCCGATATTAAAATTACATTGGATAGAATAACTATGGTTGCACCTGTCATTCTAAGCTTCATAACAGCTATCGTCAAAAGTGAAACGGCTCGCTACAAAGAGCTGTGGCTTTGATTTAGTCAGTGCATGACTATTTTAGGCAAACTTTCCCGAAGCAATCCATTTAATTTGCAATTTTTTTAAGAAATAGTTTTTGTGTTATATTTCAACATTTTTTAAAAACTAGGAAAGCCATACAATCTCTCAAAAACATTTGTTAATGAGTTAAAAAAGATTACTTTAAGGAGTCTTCAGTTTTAATGAAAGAATTGGCTACGTTTATTTTTACTTCATCCAATAGTTTATTATATTCACAAACTAAACGTTTTTACCAGGTGTCAATGCAGGACCCTTGTTCTTTTTCTCTTATCCATCATATTTATTTAACAAACTAAAAACATTCAACTATTATGCGAATGACAATGAAATACAGGTACGATAAAAAAAGAGATTAGCAAAATTGTAATTATTTACCTTTATAATATCGTGTAAAGAAGACATACTCCCAATACTGGCTGGATCTGGTGACGGTGAAGGATCGGACTGACGTGGCAACGCAGGTGGCAAGTCTCTAGGACGAGTGGGAGCTGTTCGTTTGGCACTATTATAAGCTGGGAATGAGGGTTTAATTAACGTTGGATTGGAAATTTCTGGCCTTCGTCTCTCGCCATGCTTTGGTGGTAAAGGTGCTAGTTTGGATGGTGTTTGCTGCCACAAGAATAACATTTTCATTTACTTAAATTAACACAACAGTTGAATCTACTCACTCTTGGTTGAGGCTGTGGAGGATAAACTGCAGCGGTGTCGGATGATTCAACAAGATTTGTCGTTAAATCGATCAAACGTTGCCGCTGAATACCTTCACCGGGCCCCATATGGCTAATATGATTAAAATTAGTTGGTGCCGAAATGAGTTTTGATCGGCGATCTGTGCTCCTAAATAAAGAATATTATTAAAAATACTCCACTTCTGTATAAAAAATAAATATTTCACTTACATTCTTTGGGTTCGATTACCCTCACGAAGTGAGAAACGTCTTCTAGTTCGCTGTACCGTTCTTCCCTCTCTGTCTTGTGTAATAATATTGTCGAGATTTATAAGTTCACCTTCAGGAAAAAAGTAAAGACTTTACATGAAAAGCTTTTATTCAATAAATAATAATAACTATTATACAAGATAAGAAAGAAAAATGTAAGCTTGTATAATCGAGCTCAACTTTTGAAATTTGACTTATTCGGGCATAAAGGTTGCACATACCGGCGATAATATGTAACTTGGGCTACATATTATCGCTACCCGCACAGCGTCGATGTGTTCAGTCCTTCAAGTTTTATAAAAATGATTTGATAGGCAATACAGACCAATTGCTTTATACTTACGCTGATGTATGTTGGAAAGATACAGCAAGTGGCAAAGTTCATGTAAAACACAGACGCTAAGACTTCCACTATCGTTAAGCGGTTTGGCTCTTTTAATGTTCAGGGTTTGCACCCATTCTCCAGTGGCACAGTTAAATACATCAATATGAGTATCACTGTACACAATCAAATGGCCATCACGGTAACCTAACAACAGTTATGTAATAAAAACTATAATCGAGAGAGCACGCCACTTACATATTGCTGTGGGCAAAGCAGGATACATTATTTCTCTATCTCTTGATTTTCTTCCGTGTCTATCGACATATGCTGCTAGAGCACCAAATACTAACAGATATTCGTTTCTAGGTAATTCGACTACTCTGAGAGCTTCCACTAAACTACAAGCTAAGGTAGCTTGAAGAGGGTTATCGGGATGAAGTAAGGCTGAAACAACATTCAGTACAGAAATAAGTAACTACTCCATACATCACTTCCACGGCTAGCTTTTTTTAATTATTTTATAGCAATAAATACATAATTATTGAAAGTACATGATGTAGCATGAAAAGAAAAAGTCAAGAATCAAAGTGAAAACAGAAAACATTACTCCAAATACATTCATACTATTGCATTTGTATATCAACACTTTGTTGATATAACGCGAAATAATTTTAAATGCAAATTTTCAAGATTTTTGTTCTCAAGTTTGTAAGTAATAACAGGTGCAGTTCATAAGATGCATGTTTATGCTTACAAAAATCGACTAACAATTAGGACACGTGTCTTGTGATCTGAGGGTACATGATATGTACAAGTCGGGGATTCTCACATACACAGTGAGACAGGCTCAGCTCGTTTCGGCACCTTATTACTCACAATCGTGTTTAATGTCTGCGTATATTTGTACTGTTTTTTAAAATAACTTTTATAATTCGTTCAAGTGTTTATACAACTAAAAAAAATTGTTTATAAAGACAGATAGAGGCTTTAGTATGAAGTGAGTTATAAATTAAATGTGTGAATATGAAACTGAATGCTGATACAGGTTGGTTAAATTAAAAATTAACAGCGTATAAATAATGTTGTGCAATGAAAAATTTGTTCGCAAAGCAAACCAAACCAGAACTTCTCTCATAAATTTGGGGTGCGTCTTATTTTGGGAAAAATACAATCAATTTTTAAAGTGACATATATACTTACATAGCGGTGGTTGGTCTCCTTGTAAGCTGTATAAAGTGAAATTGGAGGAAGAGCCTATACACAGTTTACCATCAGACAAAAGTTGCACAGACTGTACAGACACGGGTAATGACAATTCTCTAAGCCTATTATGTCTTGATCTCGTTCTAGTGATTTCATATATTATAATCGCCGAGCAACTTTGCTAAAAGAAATAAAACCGACAATGTCACATGGACAGTGTGTTGTAACATTTCTTACTTGTTTTTTAACAGCCACACAGAGACAAAAGGTAAGAGGAGCCTGTCGTATGGGTCCAACTGCCAACATAGAACAGCCCTTACTCTCTGCCACTTTAATCCATTCGGTGTCGTCTCCGTCTAAAGCTCTAATCGGAACAAGTCTAACGTGACGTTGTTTTCCACTCACTACCACCAACAAGTGTTCTTCACTAATGTACTCCAACTGATATATCTTTTTAGCTTCACCGATACGAGCAATTTCTGACGGAACAGTCAGTACAATTTTATGTATTAAAAAAAAAAGAAAAAAAAAAAACTAAACAACTTACCAGTCCTATCTAGGTCTATACAATAAAGCCCTTCTTCGGTACCCGTAACAATTCTATCCGGATCAATTATCGCGGCGCTCAAAGTGTTTTTAATGAGGGTCAACGAACTATCGATCAGCTCTCGTGCTATTAGCACTATGGTATTCGGAAGATTATTTCGCCTTAAAATACGATGTAACTCTGACAACGCAACTACCCATTTATTTTTTTCGCCTTCGGAATCTGCCAACATTAAGGTCGAGTTTCTAGGACCTGGAGGTTCCATCAAGGAAGTCGTTATCTACAATAAAACCTATTAAAAATTTGCACCTTACTTTTTGATTACTTCACGGATACTTCTTAAGGATAAATATGTAAATTTTATCGAATGATTCCCAATAGCAACAATATACTTACCCTAAATATACAAGGAATATCTTTTTTATTGGCATGAATCACATCGGATTCCCTAACACTAACAACATAAAACTGAGGATCTCTCATATCGAGAATATTGGCTACATGAACAGTTGGCAGGGCGTTGCGATCAGGTGATATGTCGTAAAGGAAGAGTTTAAAGTCACACACCACTACAAATTGCCGGACCCAACCTGTAACAAAAGACAGTTTTATATATTAATCTGTGATTGCACGTTTTATACGTCAACTGTTAGCGAATTAAAATTATTATAACAACGCTGTCAGTGATTTGCTCCTCTCTCAAACATGTACAGATGGTAAAGATGCAAACAGAAAAAACTCGCACCTTTTTTGACGCCCCCCTGTTTGGGAACCTTGACATAGCCTTCGTAAGCTGTTCCTATACCTCTCGTCGGATCAATTCCTAATGGTCGTTTGGCTAAAAATTATTTTAATCGTTAAAGGGCGAGCACATATATATTTAATATTTAATTATTTGACTAACTTTGGTCTGGAGGAACTGGACATACGGCAGGCACATGTGGACAACACGACGTATGGCAGGTGAAACCACATATTTCACAGACCATACCTTGGCGCATGAGGCCCACCATAAGAGATGTACAATGACTACATTTTGTCGGACTAGAGAAGGTGCGAACCAGAAACTGATGTGATTTATGTTTCATTGGAGATTGAGCGTCATGCTGAAGTAAAATCAGATATTAAGCAGTTTTACTTAAGAATTCCCAAACGTTCGATTTGAATTAAATTAAATTTGCACGATAAAAGTTAGTTAGTACGTGTACATATTGTGTGTTATATCACGCCGACCCACTATAGTGCGACATATTTCACTTGCCGTAAGATGATCGATTCTCTTACCATGCTTAATTCGGATAAATTACTTTTTGAGCTAGTAATGCTAATAGCGCGATTGTCCTCAATGTCGCCCTCCTCCGACTCGATCGATCCTCCTTGGTACAACAAACTTTGGACAGCTCCAGTTTCATACTGCTGTTGGGCCGGATGAATATGTAGCTGTTGCTGACTGGAATTAGTTTCTTTAAGGAACTGATCCAAATACGACATCTGCGACGCTGGCCTTTCTAAAACTAAAAAGGAAACATTATTTTTTACCACACCTTCCATTTCGTTTCAGCATGTGCAGTGCTTACTGTAAAATTCACTGTTTCAATTTATTTTATAAAACGCTTCACATACTGATTGTTAAAAGCAATACCAAGATACAATGATGTTAGTCAAGTGTGTAGCATACTTTCCAGATTTTTCGGTAATCGAATGAAAATGTCGGAATCAAAATTACGAAGCAACATAAAATAATCAAAAAGATCGACTATGTGAAAACGAAATATCTACTAAGCTAAGGCTATGCCATACCGATAAAGGAGCACAAACACAAAGACTTAAAAAACAAGTAACAAACAGTACACATACAAATCGATAATGCGCAATACATGTTCGGTCTTAACAGTATTTCAATTTTATTAAATAAGTCAAAATGCAAAACTTAACTCTCAGGTAAACAAGACTATTATTTATTAAAAACCACACAGTCAGTGTATTATTAAACGAATTAGCGATAAAATACAATACAAAAACAATACAATATTTCTATGCAAATATTAGCACTCCAAGCTGAAATATGTACAAGAATCAAGCGTCATTATTAAAGGCTTTAGCAAAGTAAGGTAACGAACCCTTAACATGATGTCTGACGAGAGGTGCTACTCCAACAACCGCTGCGTGTAAAATTTGTTCATATTACGCTACACATGGTTTTGCTAATAGCGGTTTTCAAAATTGTTAAACAAATAATGAATCAAACAATTCACAAAAATTATTTATTGAAATTTAAACTTATCAGACAAACAACAACAGTAAAAGTATCGACAACGTCGAGTTATAAAAACAATCAAGTTCACATTTCATACCCATTTCAATCTATCTTTAACATTTTTCTCGAGTAATCACAACTATGTATCTAGATTCTAGATGCAGTACCATTTCGACCTAAAACTTTTCTTTCATTACAAGTTTACTAACATATTTGGAACGGCATTATATTTAAAACTACCCACCTTTAGCGGGTAAGCTCTTTCATTTCAGAGTACTACAAAGTTTCGATTATCGATCAGGCCAACGGTCATAGCCCATGATGACCAGTAATTAATAAATAAGTACTTTTTTTTTTTTTTTTAGCTTTTTCAGTTACGATAAGTGCTCGTCAATGGAATTTCTGGACAACATTTTAAAGCACCATTGAAACGTTACAATATCATTGTCATGCCCCGGCGGTTAACAGAGACCGACTGATAATCAAAGTTTTAACGTATCTACGCCGACAATTATAAATGCATGAACTGTGTGTGGGTTTCAAATTTTAAATCTGTGGTTTTTCTTTTAACTATTTGTACAATAGAAATCTGAACAAAAACTCCAATACTAACGGATCATTATCTTAAGATCAACTTCCGAGCCATTTGAACATTATATTATGTAGGAATATAACACGAGAGGAGAAAAAAAAGTTTGATTGATTGATCAATCAATTATCTATTGGCACAATCAATACCTAAACTAGCTGGCAAATGCTGCGTGGTCCAATTACTACGCCCACATGAAACTTGCGCTTTATACAAAAATAACTGATCAAAGCAAACACTTATTGCTTGCTGCAAATTTGACACTCCATTCCTCATTTTCAACAATTTACTAAATAACTTCTTATAAAAATGTACCGGTCACAAAATATACAGGGTGGTAGGACTTTAACAGTCTATGCAAAAACTTATTTTAAAGCGAATATTCCGTATCATGGGTGCAAAAACGTTTAATTTTAAAGATACAGGGTGTTGAAATTTTCGAAAATATATCGATAACTTTTAACCGTTTTCCAACCGGTAGATATATTTAAACGAAATTTGGTATACAGCACCACCACCATACAGGTTAGGTTAGGTGAGAATGTCAAGCCCCACAAGCAACCAGTGGCGGAGTTGTGGGGGTTCAGTTTAAATAAATGTTATAAAAAAAACGAGTACGGCCCTGTTCAAAATGAAACTCGAACTTGTTTTTGGATAGAGAATCTTATTCTAAAGAAAAAGTGTCTCTTAACTTTTTTTCGTATCTGCCACCGTTTGGCGCGGAATTTGATTTCTTTCACCATTCTCGTGAAAAATTAGTTCACAAGTTCAATCTAAAAATATCGTGACAAGCAAACATTTTTATGCCCTGATCACAATTATTGGGAACTTGAAATTACATCATATAGTTGTATTCCTTGTTATTCTAAATCATTAAAGTGTAGTATTTAACGATACATCATGTGGTCGTATTTAAAATGACAATAATTGTCTAGTGACAATAATGAACTAACAATTTCATGTATATATATTCAAAATGTGAACCATTTTGTTCAACACATAATTCACACCTCCACGTTCCCCCGACCTATCGCCTTTGGACTTTTTCTTGTGGGGATTCAAAAACAAGTTCGAGTTGGATTTTGAACAGGGCCGTACTCGTTTTTTAATAACATTTATTTAAACTGAACCCCACAGTGGTGGAGTACCACTGGTTGCTTGTGGGGCTTGACATTCTCACCGAACGTGGTAACCTGTATGGTGGTGTTGTATACCAAATTTGGTTTAAATATATCTACCGGTTGGGAAACGGTTAAAAGTTATCGATATTTTTTCGAAAATTTCAACACCCTGTATCTTTGAAATGAAACGTTTTTGGACTTATGTTGATACGGAACATTCACTTTAAATAAGTTTTTGCGTCGACTGTTAAAGTCCTACTACGAAAAGGTGGACCACCCTGTATGCAAGAAACTTCTAATGTTAATAACTATGGTATGGCATTATCGGCAGTAATTTTTAACATTTTACACGTTTTAAAAAAAAGTTCAATTGTAAAACTTTAAAAAAAATATTTTGACAATATTAAATGGGGCATACTGGCGTGTTTAAAAATAATGGTGCAAAAAAAAACATGATGGTTTGAAAACAATTTTTTTGAAATTGTAGTAATTATGGATCAATTTTAATGATAAATTTAAAAAAAAGTCAACCATACCATAAGTACCACTTAAAGACTGAATATTGGTTGTAAAGCAACAATAGTCAAGTTGAATGATGCAAAAAACACAATTACGCTGCAACAGTTTGATTTTTTTGTTGAAAAATATTTATACCCACATTATTTTATCTGTATTAACTTGGAACTACGAAAAAAAACTATACAAACTATTAAAAAAAAAAAAAATTATATTGCACAAAAACCAATCGCTTTGTTGGTAACACAAAGAAATACAGGACACACAAAAATCTATGTTTGAATGTATAACTTGAAGATCCGGTGGAAAACATTAAATTAATACTTCTGGAGTACTATGAGCAAATCTATTAACTACCAATCACCACTCCATGTAAAACGGCAATCTTTAGATTATCGTTTCACCAAGTACGGAATTCTCTGCCAATTAATTTTGACCAAGGTGTTGTTTTAGAAGCAGTCCCTATGCCATTTTGTACTGCAATATTATAAAAAGTGTTTGATAACACACATCAATTGGCATTGAATATAAAGTATTCCTTGCGCGGCTACATCCAACTTAATTAACGAAAAACCATCATTCTTAGACACAACTAAAATGACCCGATTGTTTTGACGTCAAATTATTTGTATTCACGGTTATCGATTTACTTATAAGCAATTCAATTACAATGTTCTGTGTGCACTATGTGTGGCATTCAAAGTGTAGCGTGTGGACCATACAATCGCAAAAGGAGCAACATGATTCCCCAGAAGCACGAAGTGATGCCGATGACCAAGGGAAGTTGCCGCAGCCACGAACGGACTGAACATATACACAGTTACCACCCGCCCGGGAGTGCTAATATACGCTGCAGCCACAATTAAAATCGTGAAATACCCAAACAATTAAACCACCACTAATCCAAAACTGTGGCTGCAGCACTCAATTTTTAAGTGTGATTTTATTAAAATAATAATATAAAATCAACGATTTTCAGACAGGAATCAATACATTATAATAAAATCATACTTGTGTACAATGGATAAGTTATGTCGATTAAGATGACTTGATTTGTTTAGACAACGTTTGTTTCCTGTTATTCTGAATCGATTATTTTATTTAAGAAAATCACCCATCTCAAAAATATTATATATAGATGAATACATTTTAAGGGCACACTTACATCCTTCTCCAGAATCCAGACGATTTTGCATATCTTTAATTTGCTTCTCTTTTCTCTTCATATCCATCGACAATGCTTTATTTTGCTGGAGAATATCCGAGAGTTCCCTGATAATAAAATATGATTTAGTCTACATACCGATAACGGATAAGGTTGTTGAATCAAAATTGCTTGCCCTAAACGAGAAACTGTTCCAACACTTTTTTTTTACTTTTTTTTTTTAAATTTAAGAATTGACATAATATGTTGTTAGAGCCAGCATGTTTTCCGACGTGATACTGAGCAGCAACAAAAATCACGACAGTTATTCAACTCAGTTCTTTCCGCAACACAAAAACGTCAATTTTAAAAGGGAAACACAATAATGGGTACATACTGTGGATAAAACTGAGAAATAAAAAATTCACATACTTCTGTGCTGCCAATAACTCGGCCCTTGTCTTGCTAAGATCTTCACTTATCGTTTGCTTTGCCTGTATTTCCGACTGCAAAGAGCTCTGAAGATTCAGGAGCTCCATTTTATCTAATTTCTGGGACCTTCTATTCCTCCAATTTTTATCACCATTACCAACAGCATTTGTTGCTCCTAACAATACAATAAATATTAATCGCTAAAAAAATCAAATTCAACGCGAGGCCCAATTCCTTAACATAAAAACAATTTCAACGTGTCTAATACTTTAAATTGACACGCACGATTGCGTGAGCTTTAAAAATATTATGAACAGGTTAGGGTCAAGTCAAGTCCTTTATTAGTTCAAGATTTGAAGAAAAACAAAAAAGGAAAAATACTGTTACGAGCCAATATGACTTACCGGCGTTATAACAACATACCTGCATGTTTAAGATACTCGAGTTCTTCGGTCATTTTTGTGGCGAGAGCCTGCAGATAGGACCTGGCATCCTTTTCGTCACTGACCCACTGTATAATCTCTGATAACTGTGATTCCCACTGGCTAAGGGTTTCCTGTTTTCCACGTAACTGTTCGTATTCTGCTTCCATAGCAGCTCGTTCATTTTGCATTCGACTCATTTGCTCCGTTAACTGTGCAAAAAAATTGCTGCTTCAGTACAAAGTTTAATGACGATACAACAAAACCACTATAAATGTTGGTCGCAAAAGGCCAAAACAAATGGACAAAAACACGCGATAAGTCAATCGAATGCAAAAATGCTGCGTAACACATGACAACAAGAAACCGATCCAACTGTTGTTTACCCATTGGGCTAAAAAATGTGTACACTCTAAATCGGTTAGTAATTAAATAAACAATTTTTAAAAGGAAAAAGAAAATAACGCACAAGAACTGACGAAACTAAGATCGTTTGAAAAACGTTTCTCTTTCCTGCAGAGTGTAGCCCGACAACATTTGAAAGGCTCCATTCGTGTAGATAAAATTGGTGGCACAAATTTTACAATGTTTCAAAGATTGTTAGTACGGAAAATGAATGATTTTCTTTCAAAACTCACTAAATCGATATTTGCTTGCAGCTTGTTGCAGTCTTCGAGTAATATCTGTTTCTCTCTATCATGTTTACGAATTAGTTCAGCTAAAGTTTGCTCTGAATCAGCTAAACATTCTAGTCTGGCCTTTTCTTGTTTCTCTTTCATGCTCTGAACCTAACAAAGTCAACATAAAAAATAAAAACAGAAAAAAAAAAACGAAAAATATAAAACCAAAAAAACAAGAACAAACATGTATTTTATGTACATAACTGATTATACCACAAATAAAAACGAACCAGTGCAACGAAATGTTAACCCTTAGACAAATAATTACCTCTCGCTCTAAAATATCTCTGTGATTATCGGCTTCGTTAAGTTGTTCCCTTAAAGAAGAAAGTTCGGAGTTAAACCTCGCTTGTTGCTGAGTGAGACCCTCGTTATATTGCACCTAAAAAAGTTCACTCCAAATCATTTTGTAAGACAAATAAATTTAGATATGTGCCAAGTATCGGCACCGCATTTAATACGCATCAAAGCCCGATGTTCCAATACATTATTCTATCACGCTGCCAAATGCATTATAAAAACATTGATTATATACAATCAAAATTGAACGACAACGGTCATTAAAAATAGTTTTAAATTCACCGTTGAACCACCTAAAACAAAAAATGTTTACTGACCTCAAGTTTTTCGAGTTCGGCTTTCAACCTTAGAGCGTCTTGTTGATCTCTCGAACCTATGTCACTTCTCACTCTTAGTCGGTCTGATTCGGCTTGCATTTGTCGACAATATTCCTCTGATCTTTCTCTTAACTTTCTCTCTTTGGTTGCCTCGGCGATGGCTTCTTCGATGCGAGTCTCAAAGTCTCGGCGCAACTTCTCCGCTTTGCGAATATCGTTCCTAAGAGCATCCACTTTTTGCATAGTCGTTTCCAATTCCTCTTCTTTATCTCTGACCTGTCTGGACAACCTTTGTTTTTGCTGTCGTAATTCTGAAAGTTTATCCGATACTTCAGAATATTCCGCCATTGCTAGTTTTCGCTGCGCCAACGCATCTTTCAATTCCTTGTCTTGCAATTTAATTTTTTCTTGAAGATCCTGCCTATCTTTCTGTGCTTCATCTTTTTCTTGTTTTAATATCCTAACCAATTTTTCCAAGTCTTTAACTTTTCCTAGAATGCAGAGTGACTCACTTGAAGACGTTCAATTACATACAAAACAATCCAAACAGTATACGTGTACTAAGAATCAAATGAAACAAAAGTGTTTTACCTGACTCGGGGCTATCTATAGAATCTATGTGTATATCTTTCGAGTGTCCGGCCTCTAGATTTCGTAACTGCGATTCAAGTTCACAATTTCGCTTAGTTAAAACGTTTATTTCATCCTGCAGCTTTCGGGTACTATCTGGTGACATTTTTTTTTCTATTTCGATTTTATCTTGATTTAAGGCAAGCGACTTGGTATCACTTTGGTTTCGTTTATTCTGTTTGTCAACACTGTCCGCTACATTGCTGACGTTTACGTTCGTTGAAATAGTTCCCAAGTCTGATATGCAGCTGAAAGAAAGAAACGAATCCTTACATTTTCTACACAGAACAAAAGCGCGTCTTAATCTAAGAAAGTAACACTCTTTTTTAAGCGATTCCTCCTCACCTTCCCTGCGTGAACGAAAATCCTACAAAAGGCAAATGAAGGCCAGAAAAGGCAGAATTGGCTGTGGGAGGCACCGCATCTGATATTCTTATATCAGCATCGTCAACATCAAAATTAGAGGTATCTGTAGGACTCGACACTTCCGGAATGTATGGGGCCGAACTGTCTCGAACTCCATCCCAGTCTACTGCTTCAAACCACGGGTGATTCTACCGATAAATATATCGTGGTAATTAAAAAAATTACACCACTTTAAAAGACACATTCATTCCGCTTAATCGAAGTGTAGGTAATGTGATGATCGGCAAAAACATATTGAACATTGTACTCTCTGTGCATCTTGAAAGTTTGACATTTACACGACACTTGCATTTTATTAGTGCATGCCTCAGATTACTAAAGAAATATCACCAAACTAGACAGTGTCACAGATTGCAGATTAAACTCGGATCAAGGAAGTGTATCAACTTTTTTATCAAACGAAAGATACAAACTGAACGTTAATTAAAAATCTTAATCAATTTTAAACAATTATTGATAGCAAAGTGCGTTCCTTCCGAGATTCAAATTTATCTGTTTCGCTATGTATTTTAACCTCTACTGAAACGTTTAAACATTTGCAACATTTCGTTCTGGTTAACATTAACGCCAATGGAACCATCAAAGGTGCTCGACATCGGCATTAAATATACTGTACCCAGGCCTTTACAGTATGGAGCTTTTACACACTACATACCAAGATTACAAGGGCAAACACTAAAGGAGCACTGTTAACCATCATATTTCATTTCTCATCATAGGCGATACACGGTCATCAAACAACTCATTTATCGTGCATCAGCAGCACAGAAAGCAATCGAAAATATTAACGCAATAGGTAATACAAAAACTGCACCTTAAAATCCAAAATACCATTTTGTCCTAATCTATATTCTTGACCACATATAAGTCGACGAACAAGATCCTTGGCAGAATCTGTTACTTCTATATCGGTGGGAAAATCGAAACAGTTTTTATGATTCATTATTTTGCCATAAGTTTCTACGAGGCTCTCTGCATAAAACGGCGTTTCCCCATATAACATTTCATACATGCACACACCTAAAAATTACAACATTTTAAGCAACTACAGAAAACTTTAAACTTGTTTGCGATCTCCACATAATAATTTCAAAAATATTACCCAACGACCACCAATCACATTCTGGTCCGTATCTGCCCTGCCCGTCTTCCATTGCCTAAAATTAAAATATATAATTATACTTCAATCGTCATTGCCTACAGTAGTATCCAATGAAACTGATAAATTACCCGTAAAATTTCTGGTGAAATATAATCTGGTGTACCAACAGCAACATTGGACTGCACAGTTCCATCATCGTTTAACTTTAAACAACTACCAAAATCTGCTAGCCTTATATGGCCATTTGCATCTAACAGTACGTTATCTGGTTTTATGTCTCTAAAATGATTAATAACAATTTAAATCGCAATCTTCACCACTCCTGGATATAGAGGTAAAGAAAATTCAGCGCTAAATCTAAGTGTAACTAATGAATACTTTGTTTAAGTAACAATTGGATATCGGTGCTTTTTACCTATGCACGTATCTTAAATTGTGAATGGAATCTATTGCTAAAACCATTTCCACAATATAAAACTTAGCCATGTCTTCGGGAAGACGATCTTCAAATTTGCTGAGCAATGTAAGTAAATCACCGCCACAATAATAATCCATAACTAAATACAGATTATTTTCATCCTAAAAAAAAAATAAAAAATTATGTACTTACAATGTTCGGCACATGACAGTAAATTACAACTTCATTCCATGTACTTAAAAAAGTTTTTGATTTTTCCGTTGTATACACAACAAAAAATAGATTAAAATTTGTATGTACAACGACATAATAACCAAAGTTAAAATTTACCTGAAAGGCATAATGTAAATGTGTTATCCAACGACGATCTCCATACACTAAGACGTCTCTCTCTTCTTGGAAACATGCTGTTTCGGCACGTTTTAACATTTCCCACTTGTTTAAAATTTTCATAGCAAATACCTAAAAGAATGCATTCTTGCTTTGAAATCAACATGTTAGGGTTATTTAAAAATATACATGACGGTAATGTATTGGGCCTTGTACCAAACTTGAGCTCGGTGATTAAACAAGATTATTGTATTACCTTATCTGTACCCCTCATTTTGACTACACAAACTTCTCCAAAGGCTCCCCGTCCTATAACTTTAATTATTTCGAAATCATCTCTCGTTAGCCTCAACGATTTTATACATGATGCCACTGGTTTAACTAAAAATTTAAAGACAAATTTAAGTTTATACTGCAATTTTGGCACAGTTGGTTGCTGTAAATTTCAAAATAATGCTCGGGTTCAACATTTCAATCTTTAAAATATGTATACGAAACTAACGATTCAAAAAAGAACAACATCGACCTACGAATTAAGATGTAGTTAAAAATTGGGGAATTTAAAATACATTTTAATTTCTTTGCAACGAAGTATGATCAATATACATACATACTTACCAAATTCGATAAACTCTGACACCGTTTTTTCTCTGCGTAAGCTGGAACTACAGCATTCATCATATAGCACTAACAATACGTCAATCAGTGTTTCAATACTAAAACTTTGACCTTTGGCTTGTACCGGCCCACCAAGGAACAGGGCTTCCAAGTGGCGCAGTCGTTTTTCTCCCGACATGCCGGGCATAGCCCCAACGCCCTCCTCACTCATCAGATGCAACCATTACAAGTCTTAAAAAAAAAAAGAAAACAATATTCAACAGAGATTAATGGGATTAATGTCAAGAACAGAAATAATGAACAGAAATAATGAAGTTGTAGATTTTTGGCTTGATTGACACATATTTTGTTATCAAAAAGTATTCGATACCAAACCTATTCCGTTCCAATAAACTTTGGCTTATTTAAAGGGGTATGTACATGAAAAAGGTAACTTTGAAAAAAGTTGTACATGAATCATAAAACTGGATATTAATATGTGGGAATGAATAACCTATATATATTTAAATATATTTGTCTAAAGATGTGCTGTGCCATAATGTAAAAAAATATAGGAACTATTATGTCACTATATATTTAATTTATATAAATCCTAATCACCTTATTTAAGGAAGATCAATTAAGTATGATATTCTATTGTATGACATTTGCACTACATTGTAAACTTCTGGTAGCCATTTTACAACACCCCACTTGTAGTAAATTGTCGAGTGACATTAGGTTGTAAATAAATGCACAGCAAAAATTGCGTAACTCGTTGTTTATGAATGACAAATACGACATTACAAACTACAAATGAATTAATACACTGCATAAGATTATCTTTTAAACGGTTTTATTAGTTAAGCGGGTTTGGGTATTTCCATCTGTTAACGAATAAAAGTACCATAACCTCATTTAGTTTTGGATGTACAGATTTCTGCATTTATCGAATACGACTTTCATAATTATCATAATGGCCACACCTAAATATAATTCATATCGAATAATTGACTCTTCTAGTTGAGACAGTTTTTGAGTTGAATTTTTTTAGTGGCACTCTTGGGGCTTATGCAAATTGATAGAAAATTAGTTTTTTTTTCAATTTGTGGCGTTTAATTGAGCCTTGAAGTGAACTTTTGCATACGATCTTTGGCAATCGAAGAGATGTTACAAGAGCAATTGAATATGGTAGGAAGCGCTCTCCCGTGTTACGCAGCGCGTCTGTCTAGTTGACTAAACATATTTAAAAAATATTTATTTAAATTTACCAACACTGTACATTACACGTAACCGAATGTACACTAATGTTAAAAATTATTTAAATAGTAAAAACAACGGTGTATAGAATTTTCGGAAGTTCAAAATCATAAAATAAAATGATGAATTGCACGATGTCCGGCAACGTCGCACATTCTTTAGTTCTCTAAATGAATTGCTAGTCAAATATGTGGAAATTATTTTCATAATTAGTCGTATAGTTAATAGAGAACGCTTCTTGCGACTTCGTAGAAGTTTGTTGTAATTCTAGTTTCGAATGAACTTTCCTAATAATCATGTATTGAAATTTATACAAGTTAGTTTAAAATGTCTAGCAACAAGTTATGAAAACGTCATGTTTATTGACTTCAGCTTCCCACCATACGCAATGATGGAGTAGTATATGTGTGTATGTTGACAATCGATGTTAAAGAGTTTCTGTAGTCAATTTAGTGTGTATACATACAATTAATGTAAAATACGGTGTATAGAAATGAATTACATGTTAGTTTTATACAGTTCGTGTACAAGGGCATTATTGGCAAATATGGTTCTTATGTTTTCGTAAACGTTATGGAAAGTAGACAGGCACGTATATTTTGTTTACAGAATTAAATAATCAAATGTTCCAGATATATTTTAACATTTCTAAACTGTCATGTATTAAAGGAACAAAATGTAAATATTTGGTAGATCTGATTGACCGATTCTTATCGTTTTTATGTTACAGATCACAGGTTTTGAAATTTCAATCGCATTAAAATATCTCCCAGCATTTGTGTGAAAATCCTGCAAACTACTGTTCTAATGGTTCTACGACATCGTAAGCCTAAGATGGCATCAGAACAGCCAGTTAAAAAGAAATTACGACGTGCAGATGATACAGAAGATGCAGATGAACCAGACTATATTCACAGCCTAGCTGAAAATGGAATGCGCAATGAATTATCTGCGTTACACCTGTCGTTACCAGCTAACGTAAATGAAGCAGATATCGGTCGAAATACTGTCAATGCACATCTGCATAATGTTATATTAGACGCAAAGCAATTTTTTCGAACAGGAGAACACGGTGTGATCGAACGAACTGTTAACTCAAGTAGCAGCCAAAATGTTTTGAATTGTGTGAGTGATGGTACACTAGAAAATGAAATGTGTTCATCACGGTCAAGAACTGTGCACTTATCACATAGTACGGCATCGGACAAAGCGCCAATGATTCCATACACTACCAGCTCTGAAAAAGTTTTCATAGAACCGGCACCAAATATTGAAACTGATTTAAATATAATAAATTACGTTCAAACTACGATTGCTACAAACTTGTCCGCATCTTATTCAGAAGGGTCTACTAGCTCTGTAACTGGGAGTTGTGATAGTGTTATAAATTCGACATCGGTAAATTCAGCGTATTTGCCAATTTCCCAATTGGAAGAATCTAACAGTTCATATAATAGCAGTTCAGTAAGTATCAAATCAAATTATGTTTGCCATACTGCTGATCGTCTTCAAAACCATACCAACTTTTCACAGAAAGACACACAAGCTTTCAAGAATAATCAAATAGCATTAGAACATCATCAGACGCACAGCTGTGTTCCGACTGAAATTACAAATTATCTTCAAGAATATCCAGGTGAATTATACAGAGTTTTGAACCATATTCAAGGTCATTGCGAACAAATTTGCACCGCACCAAATACCGATGTGCAACTAAAAATTCAGGCCGAATCGATATGTCAAAATGAAGATGAAATATCTTTTAAGAGCGAAATCGATTGTACACTTAACGAACATGAAGATGAATTCAGTGTTTTGCAGAAAGCATTAATCGAGCAATGTTTGTGTACCATATCAGATAGTTCCTTGCTTAAGACGTTTGAAAGTCAAGTAGATGTGAATGGGACACACTCTGTTGTATTGGCAGATTGGCCTATACCAAAATTATTAAGGTTTCTATCCACTTTTCAGTTAATATTTGATGTGTACTTGAAACAAAATAATAATGGACACATCTGTTCAAAAATCGTCGATATATGTGATTTTATTGTGCGCAACGACTATAGCATAATCGAACAAATAATCTCTCTCTGTCTTATGAGAAATAACTACGTCGATTATTTATCGACTAGAGTATTAAGTAGCTTTTTTATAATTGCTAAAACGAGCATGAATCATGAGTGGTTAAAGGCAATAATTGAATATATATCGACAGATAATGTTGATTATATCGATTATGGTAGAATGAACTTTGCATTAGAAACCATTAAACGAGTGGTCGAGTGGAAGGAAATTGAAATACACATATTGGAAGAAAGTCAGGTATCTCAAGATAGTGCCGGTACAAGTCGACAACGAACCGATGTTACTTGCTGTCGAACCGTCCATTACAGTGATGCAGAAAGTTTCGACACATCTCCAATCAAAGGACTGATAATTAAAAATTTGGAATCCAAGTGGCCTAATTTAATTAATAAGATACAATATTTAATTTTACATAATAATAATGTGCAATCGCAGACGTGCGTACTTACTTTTTTATCTTTGTGGGAAAGTACAATATCGGTTAAAGCCAATTTGAGTGTCATCGATACCAAGCCATTTTATGCTCATCTAGAGAGTTTCGTGGCATTGTTAAATAACTCTCTGCCTCCTATTATTTGGAAACAACTGCTTTCACTTTTTAATGAGGTGTTATGTTACGGGAGCACTTTAGCCTTGCAGGATATGTTGCCGGACGATACTTGTAAACTTGCACATTTAATTGTTCGTTATGTTAAAGTGTACCGGTTGTTGGATAGTTTACCATATAGAGGAAACGAGGGATTTACAGTCCACAGTTTTGTTGGCACCATAGCAAGTGCGGAAGCATTACATGCCGTTGTGGACAAAACCTTATTACAGAAAATGGTCCTGTTGGTTTTAAAATCAGTTGCCATAACAATCAAAGAAACACGGTCAGACAGTTCGGATTCCAGCGTTGGTTCCGATGACTACGATTTTTATCAAGACATGCAAGTCATTGTATTGTCTATACAAGACGTTTTGAAAAAGGTGGACAGCTTTATTAAAAGTAGTTTGGACTTTCATCCAGAGACGGCTTTCCCTAAATTGTTAATTCATTTATTTAGCGATCAAGATGATTATATGATTGAATCGATGGTGTGTACATTAGACATCACCGTTGGTATTTCGTATCGGCACACAGTTTGTCCAGAACTTGTGACCATGTTAAATCCTATTCACTCGTTTGTAGAATTTTTAAAAGTGGTGAGCCACGATCCGGCTGTACTGTTGGATTATTTAGTTAGTAATGAAACATGCTTTCTTTTATATTTATTACGCTTTTTAAAATACATAAGGAAAAATTGGACTAAATTTGAAAGTAGTTGCCAGACTATGAGAAGACTGTCGAGGAGCGATGAGCTCGAAGATACCATGACTGTACTAAGTAGACTTAGGATGCAAATTGAAAGATTAGTTTCAAAAAATTTGTTTCCTTATAACATCACGCCTGTATTAAAGCTTCTCATGGATTGTGAAAACTTGTACGAAGGTAATGAAAATAGCTGATAATTTTAGTAGGAATGACATAAATCTGTATTATTGCTACATATAAAAACCATGCAATATGTAAATAATTTTTAGCAGCTCGTAGTAATATTAAATAATAAACAAGTAGACGTAGATATTTGTTGTGTAAGTTATTGTATTATTTATTGAAATGTACATTTCTCCGAAAAATAAGCTGTATTTCATGAATCATGTTTTTTACAAATTTCATGTTTCAATAGTTACCTATAATCGACTTACTGATTAAAATGTAAATATTTTGATGTTCTATACAGATGCAATATTAAAACAAAAATGTTAAAAATAAGTACGTGTATCGAATCGTCTATTTATATGTATATTATGTTAAGACAATATAATTAAATAAATAATAAAAATGTTGTATAGAAATACTAATTTACGATGTAATATTTTTTACTTAATACAAAGTATTTTTATAATGTTCGTTTTTTCTGTAATGGCATTTCTAAAAATTAAATCAAGCACTTAATAACTCATTAAAAAGCTATCATCTGGTGACCCCTGTGTGGCAAATTACCGTGCACAAAGAAATGTTTTAACTTAGAGCTTTATGTACATGTATTCTATCAAACGCAAAAAAAAAACGACAATTAGCTATTTTTGTTTATCAGATTCAAGTTGAACCTAATGAGAGTGTTATTATGTGGTTTACTTAATCAAAAATTATCCAAATAGTTCGAGACATACGGATCAAAATATTTATCACCAGAACGACTAATTCGACACGTGGACCATAGATTTAAAAAACAAATAATTACACAAGTTTGTTCACCACTTCATGTTTAATTAAAATTAGCTATATTTTTAATGCAAAGATTGAATTAAAATTTGTTAAATGTTAGCATAACATCACTTTAGATGGGCTTAGGTCGGAAGTGGTAATAGAGGTAGTACCTAACTCGGCACTTTTATACGGAAGTGAAACGTGGACACTCACAAACAAAAATAGTGGCCGTGTGAATGCAGCAGAAATGAGCTTTTTAAGAAAAATCCAAGGAAAAACAAAAAAAATATGGAATCAGAAATTAAATATAGAGAACAATTAAAGAAAATCAGTTGAAACACGTTGGCGTAGTTAGCCTTCAGGTTTAGAGGGGGCTACAGGCTACAGTCCCAAGTGACTAGCATTTACCATTTATACTAGTCAGTAGCGTAGGCAAAGGGGGGTAGAGGTAACAGAACTTCCCCCCCATAGGGTCGTAATAAGTTGATATAGGGCCGTAGAACAGTAAATCTTGTGCTGAAAAATAAATCATCGGCTCTTTTGCTGTTTATTAACCCCACCCCATGATGAAACCGTCAAACATCCTGCTGCTAAATAACTTAGAAAGGGAGCAGTGTGACCTAAAAAAAGAGGTCCCCGGCTCTTTTTGAGTGTATTAACCCCCTCACGGAAGCATCCTGCCTGCACCACAGACTACATTGGCGTAGTTTCACACATTAAAACTTAAAATGAATATAAGTATAAAATTTAATAAAAAGCCAAACGTTAAACACAAAAGAAAATTGTACAGAAATCTAAACGGCAGTAATTTATTGTTACGAATTATTGAAAAAAAAGTATGTATACCGTTTAAAAATCATACGGTTAAAGAGTGACAAAAAATATAATCAATAACTAGTAAGGATGCCGAATAAATAGGTAGTTGTAACCTAGTTTAATATTTATTTTTTGTTATCTTATATTCTACTATTCTACTATTTTGTAGTTGGGTAGGTACTGATTACATTTTAACTTCAAGAAAAAGTAGATTATTATAATTTTGGAATAAAATACGTTTTATACGTAAGCAGAAAAAAAATTATGATGCATAGAAAATTTCAAACATAATGCTAGGTACACTTACGTAACAAAGAAATGCAGTTTGAATTTGGACTTATTTATAAGTTAAAATGTATCTTCCGGTTTCCGATAAAAACAAATTCAGCAAGAATATCTTCGGGATTCAGTTTTTTTAGTTTCACTTTCAGTGTTGATAATTAAAAAATTATTGAATCACTCTTAAGTCATTCAACAAAACCAGGGGGGGCTAATGGTAGGTCCAGGAGAGGTTAGCCCCCCCATAACCACGCCAATTTTGAAACAAAAATACAAGAAAGACAGCTGGGATCGTCGTCGGGTCACATGTATAGGATGAAAGAAGAAAGGTTAACCAGAAAAGCCTGTGAAGCAAGATCATAGGGAAAAAATAAAACAGGTAGACCGAAAAAAACTTGGCAAGACGAAGTAAACAAAGCAGCAATGCATAGAAACATCAAATGGAAAGACATAAAAACGCTAGCACAAGACAGAAAAGCATGGAAAAGTCAGACAACACAACTTAATACCTAACAGTAGAAGAACTCGTGACTAAATAAATAAATGTTAGCAAAACTCTGCTCTGTATTAAATTTTTCAATGTAGACTTTTGTTGCAATAACAACTTAGGATGCAAGGCAAATTATTATATAAAATACAGATCTGTTGACATTACGGAATTTTCTTCTCAAACTGCAATCACAAAGAATGTGCCGAGGACATAAGTTTTGAATGTCTATAGCAAATAGCATCCGTAAAAATTTTAAATAGATATATTTAAGACACATCTAACTTTATTAGGGCTTAGTCTACGTCAATTCTATAACACAACGTATTAATTACATATCAATAAAACCTATTTGTACCTAACTTGAGATAAAATGTGTGGTAAACTTGGAAATAATATGAAAACTGACCCTACAATTTGGATAATTATACTCAGTTAAGTTATTCTAAATATTTCAGACAAATTTAGTACCGTGTTAAAAACCCATCGCAGTTTTGTTTGCAAAACACAATTATCGTTAATACTACAAATTAAATTGCATCCATCACCAAATTACCATATTTCAATCATTCACCTACAGAAATATAACATACAATATTGACAAAAACATAATCGATGAATACATACTGGACTGTAATAATATTGTGATAATTAAATGAAAAATCATTCCGATAACTCGCTTTTCTACCAACGCTGTTAACATATTTAAAATTTCAGTTAATGAAAGAAACAAGTACTAGCTTAATTTGTATGTAATCATAATTGCCTTAATTAAAAAATACAGTATAAAAACTTAATCGAAACAATAATTGTAAAAATTTAATTATCATAATCTTCATCAATATAAAGGTTATTTTCACCTGTGTTTTGACCATACAAGTTAGCACGTGAAATGGGTATTAACGGTGGTAAATTATCATTGGTGGTTTGTAATTTTGTAGCTGTAGCAGGTACGTTTTGTAAAGACAATGATATTTTGTTATTTACAGTTGGTACCAGCTGCGGTATAGGTAGGTGACCTGGTACGGAAGTTAATGGTACTTGTGATAAATCGATATGTATTTGGGGTTCTTCCGATATATTACTAACTAATTTCTCAACAGAAAAGTTCAACTTCGGTTGTTCATTTTGCGTTACCGTAGGTCCATATTGAATAACAGGTGTTCTACCAGCGGATGTACTCTGTTCAGTGTAATAATTTGCATCGTCTAAGATTTCCTTTTCAATACTTTCTGGTGCTTGTGTGGGTAATTTTGCTTCATCTGCAGTTTTACTTACAGAGTAATCTATAGCCTCACATGCATTGTTTTCATTGTCTTCTTGAATGCTCGGATCAGGGATATTTTTCACCAAGTCCTTTAAGAAATCAAATCGACTTTCCGACAAAATACATTGTTTAATATGAGAGGGGGTTAAAGTTTTTGCATTCCTTGCTTGTGTAATCTGAGTCGTTTTGGTTAACAGTGACTCCACAAATAGTTCCAAGGTGCGAGGTGTTTAATGCTAAGGAAAATTTGTAAAAACAAAGTTAAAAACATTTAACTACATATAAAAAAGGATATAAATTATGACAGGGACAGCTTGTGCTACTTTTCCAACCTCTTCATCTGTTTGCATAATTTTTTTAATGCGACCCTACAACACCCTTCATTACGTGATATATAAATTAGTATAAAAACAGCCTTACTGCTGGAAACCTAGCATTATACTTTTTCTTTTTTGAAGGCATTATTTTCCACTTAGTGCTCAAAATTTGTCAACAAACGCCTTTGGAGCAAGAACTGACAGCAATCATCTTGTAGGTTAGATTTTAGGGAATTTTAATTCTACATGTCAAATTAAGGCGCGTTCGGGACGGCAGCTCTTTCTACTCTATTTGCACTTTTCTGCTCCACAGCGTTCGGGACGCGACAGTGGGAGAAAAAAGAGCAGCTCCGAAGCGCGTTCGGGACAGAAAGATTGGGGTAAAAGGAGCTTATTTATTTACACCGTCGAGAGTTGGTGAAAACCATAGAAGAAGATAGAATACGAAGTGCCTAGGTAACTGCTTGTGCCATGGCCAACTTCATTCATAATCCGCTACGCTACTTATATGGCCGTCCCAATTGACCATAAACGTCGTTCCCAGGTAAACGTCAAAAAAGTACGTCAACTGGCGCTCCCTGTGAAGTATATCAATAACTATATTTTTTAAATTGATAGTCTCATATTTCTATAAAACTTTGGACTTGAATAAAAATTATTTACCTGTAAAATTAACCAACAGCAATCAACTTCGCTTATGGGAAATTTTCTGAGGTAAATATGTGCTTTACCAATCTCACAACTTTTTGACGGGTTTGTTGCTTTGCTAAAAATTATTTATGCTTTTCCCAAATTCAGTGAAAATTGCGAATTAAATCATGAAGAATATTTGTTATAACTATTCATGAAAATTTTTGTGGAATTTTTCTTAACTTGGACATTTAACTACCATTATTAGTATTAACATGCGCTTTCCATACGTCGTCGGTGCGCCTTTCTATTAGCTACATTTTGAACACCGGATCAAAATTTTCTCACCGCACATAACGGAGTTATGAATTTTTTTGTAGACCGAGATATTTTAATTTTCCGAGCGAACTTCGTATTTTAAAGGGCTCTTTTCGGTGGGGCGTGGATGATACCAAAAAGTTTTCAATTTGCGCTTTCTGTACGTTGTTGGATGCGCCCTTCTTTTAGCTACATGTTGAACACCGGATCAAAATTTTCTCACCGCAATTAACGGAATTATGAATTTTTTTGTAGACCGAGATGTTTTTATTTTCCGAGCGACCTCCGTATTTTAAAGGAACTTTTTCGGACGGCCGTGGATGATTACCAAAAAGTTCTCAAATTTCGCTTTCTATATATGTACGTCGTCGGATGCGCCCTTGTTTTAGCTACATTTTGAACACCGGATCAAAATTTTCTCACCGTAATTAACGGAGTTATGAATATTTTTGTAGACCGAGATGTTTTAATTTTCCGAGCGCACTCCGTATTTTAAAGGAACTTTTTCGGACCGCCGTGGATGATTACCAAAAAGCTCTCAAATTTCGCTTTCTATACGTCGTCGGATGCGCCCTTCTTTTAACTACATTTTGAACACCTGATCAAAATTTTCTCACTGCAATTAACGGAGTTATGAATATTTTTGTAGACCGAGATGTTTTTATTTTCCGAGCGAACTCCGTATTTTAAAGGAACTTTTTCGGACGGCCGTGAGACAAACAGCATTATACTTGGAAAAATAAACTCTATAACATGCTAAAATTTGCAAAAAATGTAACGAGCCGTTTTCGAAAAAATTTTCAAAATTTTTAATTTTTTGAATAATTTTGTAAATTAAATTTCAAAATAGTTGAGACAAACGGCATTATACTTAGAAAAATAAACTCTATAACATGCTAAAATTTGAACAAAATGTAACAAGCCGTTTTCGAAAAAAATTTTCCAAATTTTTAAAATTTTTTAATTTTTTGAATAATTTTGTAAATTAGACTTCTAAATAGTTGAGACAAACGGCATTATACTAAAAAAAATAAACTCTATAACATGCTTAAATTTGAACAAAATGTAACAAGCCGTTTTCGAAAAAAAAATTTCAAAATTTTCAAAATTTTTAATTTTTTGAATAATTTTGTAAATTAGACTTCTAAATAGTTGAGACAAACAGCATTATACTTGTAAAAATAAACTCTATAACAGCGGTGGGCAAACCGCGGCCCGCGGGCCGCATGCGGCCCTTGATAGTTTTACATGCGGCCCTCCATAAATTCTGTATTAGTAAAAACTTCTATAATATGTATAATTTTTTTGTCGCTCCCAACTTACACATAATTAATAAGTTGTTATTATAAAATATTTTTTTTTAGTGCGGCCCTTTAAGTCTCACTAATTGCGCAAATTGGCCCTCTTCAAAAAAAGTTTGCCCACCGCTGCTCTATAACATGCTAAGATTTGAAAAAAATGTAACGAACCGTTTTCAAAAAATTTTTTAAAAATTTTTAATTTTTTGAATAATTTTGTAAATTAAATTTCAAAATAGTTGAGACAAACGGCATTATACTTAGAAAAATAAACTCTATAACATGCTAAATCTTGAACAAAATGTAACGAGCCGTTTTCGAAAAAAATTTTCAAAATTTTTAACTTTTTGAATAATTTTGTAAATTAGACTTGTAAATAGTTAAGACAAACGGCATTATACTTGGAAAAGTAAACTCTATAACATGCTAAAATTTAAACAAAATGTAACAAGCCGTTTTCAAAAAAAAAATTCAAAATTTTTAATTTTTTGAATAATTTTGTAAATTAAATTTCAAAATAGTTGAGACAAACAGCATTATACTTGGAAAAGTAAACTCTATAACATGCTAAAATTTGAACAAAAAGTAACAAGCCGTTTTCGAAAAAAATTTCAAAATTTTCAAAATTTTTAATTTTTTGAATATTTTGTAAATTAGACTTCTAAATAGTTGAGACAAACTGCGGCATTATACTTAGAAAAATAAACTCTATAACATGCTAAAATTTAAACCAAATGTAACGAGCCGTTTTCAAAAAAAAAATCAAAATTTTTTATTTTTTGAATAATTTTGTAAATTAGACTTCTAAATAGTTGAGACAAACAGCATTATACTTGGCAAAATAAACTCTATAACATGCTTATATTTGAAAAAAATGTAACGAGCCGTTTTCGAAAAAAAATTTCAAATTTTTCAAAATCTTTAATTTTTTGAATAATTTTGTAAATTAAATTTCAAAATAGTTGAGACAAACGGCATTATACTTAGAAAAATAAACTCTATAACATGCTAAATCTTGAACAAAATGTAACGAGCCGTTTTCGAAAAAAAATTTCAAAATTTTTAACTTTTTGAATAATTTTGTAAATTAGACTTGTAAATAGTTAAGACAAACGGCATTATACTTGGAAAAGTAAACTCTATAACATGCCAAAATTTGAAAAAAATGTAACAAGCCGTTTTCAAAAAAACTTTTCAAAATTTTTAATTTTTTGAATAATTTTGTAAATTAGACTTGTAAATAGTTAAGACAAACGGCATTATACTTGGAAAAGTAAACTCTATAACATGCTAAAATTTGAACAAAAAGTAACAAGCCGTTTTCGAAAAAAATTTCAAAATTTTCAAAATTTTTAATTTTTTGAATATTTTGTAAATTAGACTTCTAAATAGTTGAGACAAACTGCGGCATTATACTTAGAAAAATAAACTCTATAACATGCTAAAATTTAAACCAAATGTAACGAGCCGTTTTCAAAAAAAAAATCAAAATTTTTTATTTTTTGAATAATTTTGTAAATTAGACTTCTAAATAGTTGAGACAAACAGCATTATACTTGGCAAAATAAACTCTATAACATGCTTATATTTGAAAAAAATGTAACGAGCCGTTTTCGAAAAAAAATTTCAAATTTTTCAAAATCTTTAATTTTTTGAATAATTTTGTAAATTAAATTTCAAAATAGTTGAGACAAACGGCATTATACTTAGAAAAATAAACTCTATAACATGCTAAATCTTGAACAAAATGTAACGAGCCGTTTTCGAAAAAAATTTTCAAAATTTTTAACTTTTTGAATAATTTTGTAAATTAGACTTGTAAATAGTTAAGACAAACGGCATTATACTTGGAAAAGTAAACTCTATAACATGCCAAAATTTGAAAAAAATGTAACAAGCCGTTTTCAAAAAAACTTTTCAAAATTTTTAATTTTTTGAATAATTTTGTAAATTAGACTTGTAAATAGTTAAGACAAACGGCATTATACTTGGAAAAGTAAACTCTATAACATGCTAAAATTTGAACAAAAAGTAACAAGCCGTTTTCGAAAAAAATTTCAAAATTTTCAAAATTTTTAATTTTTTGAATATTTTGTAAATTAGACTTCTAAATAGTTGAGACAAACAGCATTATACTTGGCAAAATAAACTCTATAACATGCTTATATTTGAAAAAAATGTAACGAGCCGTTTTCGAAAAAAAATTTCAAATTTTTCAAAATCTTTAATTTTTTGAATAATTTTGTAAATTAAATTTTAAATTAGTTGAGACAAACAGCATTATACTTAGAAAAATAAATTCAATAACATGCTAAAATTTGAACAAAATGTAACAAGCCGTTTTCGAGAAAAATTTTCAAAATTTTTAATTTTTTGAATAATTTTGTAAATTAAATTTCAAAATAGTTGAGACAAACAGCATTACACTTAGAAAAAGAAACTTAATAACATACTAAAATTTGAACAAAATCGTATGAGCCGTTCTCGAGAAAAATTTTCAAAATTTTTAATTTTTAGAATAATTGTGTAAATTAAATTTCAAAATAGTTGAGACAAACAGCATTATACTTAGAAAAATAAACCTAATAACATACTATAATTTGAACAAAATCGTATGAGCCGTTCTCGAGAAAAATTTTCAAAATTTTTAATTTTTTGAATAATTTTGTAAATTAAATTTCAAAATAGTTGAGACAAACGGCATTATACTTAGAAAAATAAACTCTATAACATACTAAAATTTGAACAAAATCGTATGAGCCGTTTTCAAGAAAAATTTTCAAAATTTTTAATTTTTTGAATAATTTTGTAAATTAAATTTCAAAATAGTTGAGACAAACGGCATTATACTAAGAAAAATAAACTCTATAACATGCTAAAATTTGAACAACATGTAACAAGCCGTTTTCAAAAAAATTTCAAAATTTTTAATTTTTTGAATAATTTTGTAAATTAAATTTCAAAATAGTTGAGAGAAACGGCATTATACTTAGAAAAATAAACTCTATAACGTGCTAAAATTTAAACAAAATGTAACAAGCCGTTTTCAAAAAAAAATTTCAAAATTTTTAATTTTTTGAATAATTTTGTAAATTAGACTTCTAAATAATTGAGACAAACGGCATTATACTTAGAAAAATAAACTCTATAACATGCTAAAATTTAAACAAAATGAAACAAGCCGATTTCAAAAAAAAATTTCAAAATTTTTAATTTTTTGAATAATTTTGTAAATTAAATTTCAAAATAGTTGAGACAAACAGCATTATACTTAGAAAAATAAACTCAATAACATACTAAAATTTGAACAAAATCGTATAAGCCGTTCTCGAGAAAAATTTTCAAAATTTTTAGTTTTTTGAATAATTTTGTAAATTAAATTTCAAAATAGTTGAGACAAACGGCATTATACTAAGAAAAATAAACTCAATAACATACTAAAATTTGAACAAAATCGTATAAGCCGTTTTCGAGAAAAATTTTCAAAATTTTAAATTTTTTGAATAATTTTGTAAATTAAATTTTAAAATAGTTGAGACAAACAGCATTATACTTAGAAAAATAAACTCTATAACATACTAAAATTTGAACAAAATCGTATGAGCCGTTCTCGAGAAAAATTTTCAAAATTTTTAATTTTTTGAATAATTTTGTAAATTAAATTTCAAAATAGTTGAGACAAACGGCATTATACTAAGAAAAATAAATTCAATAAGATACTAAAATTTGAACAAAATCGTATGAGCCGTTCTCGAGAAAAATTTTCAAAATTTTTAATTTTTTGAATAATTTTGTAAATTAAATTTCAAAATAGTTGAGACAAACGGCATTATACTAAGAAAAATAAACTCAATAACATACTAAAATTTGAACAAAATCGTATGAGCCGTTTTCGAGAAAAATTTTCAAAATTTTTAATTTTTTGAATAATTTTGTAAATTAAATTTCAAAATAGTTGAGACAAACGACATTATACTTAGAAAAATAAACTCGATAACATGCTAAAATTTGAACAAAATGTAACAAGCCGTTTTCAAAAAAAAATTTAAAATTTTAATTTTTTTGAATAATTTTGTTAATTAAATTTCAAAATAGTTGAGACAAACGGCATTATACTAAGAAAAATAAACTCAATAACATACTAAAATTTGAACAAAATCGTATGAGCCGTTTTCGAGAAAAATTTTCAAAATTATAAATTATTTTGAATAATTTTGTAAATTAAATTTCAAAATAGTTGAGACAAACGGCATTATACTTAGAAAAATAAACCCTATAACATACTTAAATTTGAACAAAATCGTATGAGCCGTTTTCGAGAAAAATTTTCAAAATTTTTTAAATTTTGGAATAATTTTGTAAATTAAATTTCAAAATAGTTGAGACAAACGGCATTATACTAAGAAAAATAAACTCTATAACATGCTAAAATTTGAACAAAATGTAACTAGCCGTTTTCAAAAAAAATTTCAAAATTTTTAATTTTTTGAATAATTTTGTAAATTAAATTTCAAAATAGTTGAGACAAACGGCATTATACTTAGAAAAATAAACTCTATAACGTTCTAAAATTTAAACAAAATGTAACAAGCCGTTTTCAAAAAAAAATTTCAAAATTTTTAATTTTTTGAATAATTTTGTAAAATAGACTTCTAAATAGTTGAGACAAACGGCATTATACTTAGAAAAATAAACTCTATAACATGCTAAAATTTAAACAAAATGAAACAAGCCGTTTTCAAAAAAAAAATTCAAAATTTTTAATTTTTTGAATAATTTTGTAAATTAAATTTCAAAATAGTTGAGACAAACGGCAATTTACTTAGAAAAATAAACTCTATAACATACTAAAATTTAAACAAAATCGTATGAGCCGTTCTCGAGAAAAATTTTCAAAATTTTTAATTTTTTGAACAATTTTGTAAATTAAATTTCAAAATAGTTGAGACAAACGGCATTATACTAAGAAAAATAAACTCAATAACATACTAAAATTTGAACAAAATCGTATGAGCCGTTTTCGAGAAAAATTTTCAAAATTTTAAATTTTTTGAATTATTTTGTAAATTAAATTTTAAAATAGTTGAGACAAACAGCATTACATTTAGAAAAATAAACTTAATAACATACTTAAATTTGAACAAAATCGTATGAGCCGTTCTCGAGAAATATTTTCAAAATTTTTAATTTTTTGAATAATTTTGTAAATTAAATTTCAAAATAGTTGAGACAAACGGCATTATACTTAGAAAAATAAACTCTATAACATGCTAAAATTTGAACTAAATCGTATGAGCCGTTCTCGAGAAAAATTTTCAAAATTTTTAATTTTTTGAATAATTTTGTAAATTAAATTTCAAAATAGTTGAGACAAACGGCATTATACTTAGAAAAATAAACTCTATAACATGCTAAAATTTGAACAAAATGTAACTAGCCGTTTTCAAAAAAAATTTCAAAATTTTTAATTTTTTGAATAATTTTGTAAATTAAATTTCAAAATAGTTGAGAGAAACGGCATTATACTTAGAAAAATAAACTTTATAACGTGCTAAAATTTAAACAAAATGTAATAAGCCGTTTTCAAAAAAAATTTCAAAAATTTTAATTTTTTGAATAATTTTGTAAATTAGACTTCTAAATAGTTGAGACAAACGGCATTATACTTAGAAAAATAAACTCTATAACATGCTAAAATTTAAACAAAATGTAACAAGCCGTTTTCAAAAAAAAATTTCAAAATTTTTAATTTTTTGAATAATTTTGTAAATTAAATTTCAAAATAGTTGAGACAAACAGCATTATACTTAGAAAAATAAACTCTATAACATACTAAAATTTGAACAAAATCGTATGAGCCGTTCTCGAGAAAAATTTTCAAAATTTTTAATTTTTTGAATAATTTTATAAATTAAATTTCAAAATAGTTGAGACAAACGGCATTATACTAAGAAAAATAAACTCAATAACATACTAAAATTTGAACAAAATCGTATAAGCCGTTTTCGAGAAAAATTTTCAAAATTTTAAATTTTTTGAATGATTTTGTAAATTAAATTTCAAAATAGTTGAGACAAACGACATTATACTTAGAAAAATAAACTCTATAACATGCTAAAATTTGAAAAAAATGTAACAAGCCGTTTTCAAAAAAAAATTTAAAATTTTTAATTTTTAGAATAATTTTGTAAATTAAATTTCAAATTAGTTGAGACAAACGGCATTATACTTAGAAAAATAAACTCTATAACATGCTAAAATTTGAACAAAATGTAACAAGCTGTTTTCAAAAAAAATTTCAAAATTTTTAATTTTTTGAATAATTTTGTAAATTAAATTTTAAAATAGTTGAGACAAACGGCATTATACTAAGAAAAATAAACTCAATAACATACTAAAATTTGAACAAAATCGTATGAGCCGTTTTCGAGAAAAATTTTCAAAATTTTAATTTTTTGAATAATTTTGTAAATTAAATTTCAAAATAGTTGAGACAAACGACAATATACTTAGAAAAATAAACTCGATAACATGCTAAAATTTGAACAAAATGTAACAAGCCGTTTTCAAAAAAAAATTTAAAATTTTAATTTTTTTGAATAATTTTGTTAATTAAATTTCAAAATAGTTGAGACAAACGGCATTATACTAAGAAAAATAAACTCAATAACATACTAAAATTTGAACAAAATCGTATGAGCCGTTTTCGAGAAAAATTTTCAAAATTATAAATTATTTTGAATAATTTTGTAAATTAAATTTCAAAATAGTTTAGACAAACGGCATTATACTTAGAAAAATAAACCCTATAACATACTTAAATTTGAACAAAATCGTATGAGCCGTTTTCGAGAAAAATTTTCAAAATTTTTTAAATTTTGGAATAATTTTGTAAATTAAATTTCAAAATAGTTGAGACAAACGGCATTATACTAAGAAAAATAAACTCATTAACATGCTAAAATTTGAACAAAATGTAACTAGCCGTTTTCAAAAAAAATTTCAAAATTTTTAATTTTTTGAATAATTTTGTAAATTAAATTTCAAAATAGTTGAGACAAACGGCATTATACTTAGAAAAATAAACTTTATAACGTTCTAAAATTTAAACAAAATGTAACAAGCCGTTTTCAAAAAAAAATTTCAAAATTTTTAATTTTTTGAATAATTTTGTAAAATAGACTTCTAAATAGTTGAGACAAACGGCATTATACTTAGACAAATAAACTCTATAACATGCTAAAATTTAAACAAAATGAAACAAGCCGTTTTCAAAAAAAAATTTCAAAATTTTTAATTTTTTGAATAATTTTGTAAATTAAATTTCAAAATAGTTGAGACAAACGGCAATTTACTTAGAAAAATAAACTCTATAACATACTAAAATTTAAACAAAATCGTATGAGCCGTTCTCGAGAAAAATTTTCAAAATTTTTAATTTTTTGAATAATTTTGTAAATTAAATTTTAAAATAGTTGAGACAAACGGCATTATACTAAGAAAAATAAACTCAATAACATACTAAAATTTGAACAAAATCGTATGAGCCGTTTTCGAGAAAAATTTTCAAAATTTTAAATTTTTTGAATAATTTTGTAAATTAAATTTTAAAATAGTTGAGACAAACAGCATTACACTTAGAAAAATAAACTTAATAACATACTTAAATTTGAACAAAATCGTATGAGCCGTTCTCGAGAAAAATTTTCAAAATTTTTAATTTTTTGAATAATTTTGTAAATTAAATTTCAAAATAGTTGAGACAAACGGCATTATACTTAGAAAAATAAACTCTATAACATGCTAACATTTGAACTAAATCGTATGAGCCGTTCTCGAGAAAAATTTTCAAAATTTTTAATTTTTCGAATAATTTTGTAAATTAAATTTCAAAATAGTTGAGACAAACGGCATTATACTTAGAAAAATAAACTCTATAACATGCTAAAATTTGAACAAAATGTAACTAGCCGTTTTCAAAAAAAATTTCAAAATTTTTAATTTTTTGAATAAATTTGTAAATTAAATTTCAAAATAGTTGAGAGAAACGGCATTATACTTAGAAAAATAAACTTTATAACGTGCTAAAATTTAAACAAAATGTAATAAGCCGTTTTCAAAAAAAAATTTCAAAAATTTTAATTTTTTGAATAATTTTGTAAATTAGACTTCTAAATAGTTGAGACAAACGGCATTATACTTAGAAAAACAAACTCTATAACATGCTAAAATTTAAACAAAATGTAACAAGCCGTTTTCAAAAAAAAATTTCAAAATTTTTAATTTTTTGAATAATTTTGTAAATTAAATTTCAAAATAGTTGAGACAAACAGCATTATACTTAGAAAAATAAACCTAATAACATACAGAAATTTGAACAAAATCGTATGAGCCGTTCTCGAGAAAAATTTTCAAAATTTTTAATTTTTTGAATAATTTTGTAAATTAAATTTCAAAATAGTTGAGACAAACGGCATTATACTTAGAAAAATAAACTCTATAACATGCTAAAATTTGAACAAAATGTAACTAGCCGTTTTCAAAAAAAATTTCAAAATTTTTAATTTTTTGAATAATTTTGTAAATTAAATTTCAAAATAGTTGAGAGAAACGGCATTATACTTAGAAAAATAAACTTTATAACGTGCTAAAATTTAAACAAAATGTAATAAGCCGTTTTCAAAAAAAAATTTCAAAAATTTTAATTTTTTGAATAATTTTGTAAATTAGACTTCTAAATAGTTGAGACAAACGGCATTATACTTAGAAAAACAAACTCTATAACATGCTAAAATTTAAACAAAATGTAACAAGCCGTTTTCAAAAAAAAAATTCAAAATTTTTAATTTTTTGAATAATTTTGTAAATTAAATTTCAAAATAGTTGAGACAAACAGCATTATACTTAGAAAAATAAACCTAATAACATACAGAAATTTGAACAAAATCGTATGAGCCGTTCTCGAGAAAAATTTTCAAAATTTTTAGTTTTTTGAATAATTTTGTAAATTAAATTTCAAAATAGTTGAGACAAACAGCATTATACTAAGAAAAATAAACTCAATAACATACTAAAATTTGAACAAAATCGTATCAGCCGTTTTCGAGAAAAATTTTCAAAATTTTAAATTTTTTGAATAATTTTGTAAATTAAATTTTAAAATAGTTGAGACAAACAGCATTACACTTAGAAAAATAAACTCTATAACATACTAAAATTTGAACAAAATCGTATGAGCCGTTCTCGAGAAAAATTTTCAAAATTTTTAATTTTTTGAATAACTTTGCAAAATAAATTTCAAAATAGTTGAGACAAACGGCATTATACTAAGAAAAATAAACTCAATAAGATACTAAAATTTGAACAAAATCGTATAAGCCGTTTTCGAGAAAAATTTTCAAAATTTTAAATTTTTTGAATGATTTTGTAAATTAAATTTCAAAATAGTTGAGACAAACGACATTATACTTAGAAAAATAAACTCTATAACATGCTAAAATTTGAAAAAAATGTAACAAGCCGTTTTCAAAAAAAAATTTAAAATTTTTAATTTTTAGAATAATTTTGTAAATTAAATTTCAAATTAGTTGAGACAAACGGCATTATACTTAGAAAAATAAACTCTATAACATGCTAAAATTTGAACAAAATGTAACAAGCCGTTTTCAAAAAAAATTTCAAAATTTTTAATTTTTTGAATAATTTTGTAAATTAAATTTTAAAATAGTTGAGACAAACAGCATTATACTTAGAAAAATAAACTCTATAACATACTAAAATTTGAACAAAATCGTATGAGCCGTTCTCGAGAAAAATTTTCAAAATTTTTAGTTTTTTGAATAATTTTGTAAATTAAATTTCAAAATAGTTGAGACAAACGGCATTATACTAAGAAAAATAAACTCAATAACATACTAAAATTTGAACAAAATCGTATAAGCTGTTTTCGAGAAAAATTTTCAAAATTTTAAATTTTTTGAATAATTTTGTAAATTAAATTTTAAAATAGTTGAGACAAACAGCATTATACTTAGAAAAATAAACTCTATAACATACTAAAATTTGAACAAAATCGTATGAGCCGTTCTCGAGAAAAATTTTCAAAATTTTTAATTTTTTGAATAATTTTGTAAATTAAATTTCAAAATAGTTGAGACAAACGGCATTATACTAAGAAAAATAAACTCAATAACATACTAAAATTTGAACAAAATCGTATAAGCTGTTTTCGAGAAAAATTTTCAAAATTTTAAATTTTTTGAATAATTTTGTAAATTAAATTTTAAAATAGTTGAGACAAACAGCATTATACTTAGAAAAATAAACTCTATAACATACTAAAATTTGAACAAAATCGTATGAGCCGTTCTCGAGAAAAATTTTCAAAATTTTTAATTTTTTGAATAATTTTGTAAATTAAATTTCAAAATAGTTGAGACAAACGGCAATTTACTAAGAAAAATAAACTCAATAACATACTAAAATTTGAACAAAATCGTATGAGCCGTTTTCGAGAAAAATTTTCAAATTTTTAAATTTTTTGAATAATTTTGTAAATTAAATTTCAAAATAGTTGAGACAAACAGCATTATACTTGAAAAAATAAACTCTATAACATGCTTAAATTTTAAAAAAACGTAACGAGCCGTTTTCGAAAAAAAATTTCAAATTTTTCAAAATCTTTAATTTTTTAAATAATTTTGTAAATTAAATTTTAAATTAGTTGAGACAAACAGCATTATATTTAGAAAAATAAATTCAATAACATGCTAAAATTTGAACAAAATGTAACAAGCCGTTTTCGAGAAAAATTTTCAAAATTTTTAATTTTTTGAATAATTTTGTAAATTACATTTCAAAATAGTTGAGACAAACGGCATTATACTAAGAAAAATAAACTCTATAACATGCTATAATTTGAACAAAATGTAACAAGCCGTTTTCAAAAAAAAATTTCAAAATTTTTAATTTTTAGTATAATTTTGTAAATTAAATTTCAAAATAGTTGAGACAAACAGCATTATACTTAGAAAAATAAACCTAATAACATACAGAAATTTGAACAAAATCGTATGAGCCGTTCTCGAGAAAAATTTTCAAAATTTTTAATTTTTTGAATAATTTTGTAAATTAAATTTTAAAATAGTTGAGACAAACGGCATTATACTTAGAAAAATAAACTTAATAACATACTAAAATTTGAACAAAATCGTATGAGCCGTTCTCGAGAAAAATTTTCAAAATTTTTAGTTTTTTGAATAATTTTGTAAATTAAATTTCAAAATAGTTGAGACAAACGGCATTATACTAAGAAAAATAAACTCAATAACATACTAAAATTTGAACAAAATCGTATAAGCCGTTTTCGAGAAAAATTTTCAAAATTTTAAATTTTTTGAATAATTTTGTAAATTAAATTTTAAAATAGTTGAGACAAACAGCATTACACTTAGAAAAATAAACTCAATAACATACTAAAATTTGAACAAAATCGTGTAAGCCGTTCTCGAAAAAAATTTTCAAAATTTTTAATTTTTTGAATAATTTTGTAAATTAAATTTCAAAATAGTTGAGACAAACGGCATTATACTTAGAAAAATAAACTCTATAACATGCTAAAATTTGAACAAAATCGTATGAGCCGTTTTCGAGAAAAATTTTCAAAATTTTCAATTTATTGAATAATTTTGTAAATTAAATTTCAAAATAAATGAGACAAACGGCATTATACTTAGAAAAATAAACTTAATAACATACTAAAATTTGAACAAAATCGTATGAGCCGTTCTCGAGAAAAATTTTCAAAATTTTTAGTTTTTTGAATAATTTTGTAAATTAAATTTCAAAATAGTTGAGACAAACGGCATTATACTAAGAAAAATTAACTCAATAACATACTAAAATTTGAACAAAATCGTATGAGCCGTTTTCGAGAAAAATTTTCAAAATTTTTTAAATTTTGGAATAATTTTGTAAATTAAATTTCAAAATAGTTGAGACAAACGGCATTATACTTAGAAAAATAAACTTAATAACATACTAAAATTTGAACAAAATCGTATGAGCCGTTCTCGAGAAAAATTTTCAAAATTTTTAATTTTTTGAATAATTTTGTAAATTAAATTTTAAAATAGTTGAGACAAACGGCATTATACTTAGAAAAATAAACTTAATAACATACTTAAATTTGAACAAAATCGTATGAGCCGTTCTCGAGAAAAATTTTCAAAATTTTTAGTTTTTTGAATAATTTTGTAAATTAAATTTCAAAATAGTTGAGACAAACGGCATTATACTAAGAAAAATAAACTCAATAACATACTAAAATTTGAACAAAATGTAACGAGCCGTTTTCGAAAAAAAATTTCAAAATTTTGATAATTTTTAATTTTTTGAATAACTTTGTAAATTAAATTTCAAACTAGTTGAAACAAACGGCATTATACTAAGAAAAATAAACTCTATAACATGCTAAAATTTGAACAAAATGTAACGAGCCGTTTTCGAAAAAAAAATTCAAAATTTTGATAATTTTTAATTTTTTGAATAACTTTGTAAATTAAATTTCAAACTAGTTGAAACAAACGGCATTATACTAAGAAAAATAAACTCTATAACATACTAAAATTTGAACAAAATCGTAAGAGCCGTTTTCGAGAAAAATTTTCAAAACTTTTAATTTTCTGAATAACTTTGTAAATTAAATTTCAAAATAGTTGAGACAAACGTCATTATACTTAGAAAAATAAACTCTATAACATGCTAAAATTTGAACAAAATCGTATGAGCCGTTTTCGAGAAAAATTTTCAAAATTTTCAATTTATTGAATAATTTTGTAAATTAAATTTCAAAATAGTTGAGACAAACGGCATTATACTTAGAAAAATAAACTTAATAACATACTAAAATTTGAACAAAATCGTATGAGCCGTTTTCGAGAAAAATTTTCAAAATTTTAAATTTTTTGAATAATTTTGTAAATTAAATTTCAAAATAGTTGAGACAAACGGCATTATACTTAGAAAAATAAACTCTATAACATACTAAAATTTGAACAAAATGTAACAAGCCGTTTTCGAGAAAAATTTTCAAAATTTTAAATTTTTTGAATAATTTTGTAAATTAAATTTCAAAATAGTTGAGACAAACAGCATTATACTTAGAAAAATAAACTCTATAACATGCTATAATTTGAACAAAATGTAACAAGCCGTTTTCAAAAAAAAATTTCAAAATTTTTAATTTTTAGTATAATTTTGTAAATTAAATTTCAAAATAGTTGAGACAAACAGCATTATACTTAGAAAAATAAACCTAATAACATACAAAAATTTGAACAAAATCGTATGAGCCGTTCTCGAGAAAAATTTTCAAAATTTTTAATTTTTTGAATAATTTTGTAAATTAAATTTTAAAATAGTTGAGACAAACGGCATTATACTTAGAAAAATAAACTCTATAACATACTAAAATTTGAACAAAATCGTATGAGCCGTTCTCGAGAAAAAGTTTCAAAATTTTTAGTTTTTTGAATAATTTTGTAAATTAAATTTCAAAATAGTTGAGACAAACGGCATTATACTAAGAAAAATAAACTCAATAACATACTAAAATTTGAACAAAATCGTATAAGCCGTTTTCGAGAAAAATTTTCAAAATTTTAAATTTATTGAATAATTTTGTAAATTAAATTTTAAAATAGTTGAGACAAACGGCATTATACTTAGAAAAATAAACTCTATAACATACTAAAATTTGAACAAAATGTAACAAGCCGTTTTCGAGAAAAATTTTCAAAATTTTAAATTTTTTGAATAATTTTGTAAATTAAATTTCAAAATAGTTGAGACAAACGGCATTATACTTAGAAAAATAAACTCTATAACATGCTAAAATTTGAACAAAATCGTATGAGCCGTTTTCGAGAAAAATTTTCAAAATTTTCAATTTATTGAATAATTTTGTAAATTAAATTTCAAAATAGTTGAGACAAACGGCATTATACTTAGAAAAATAAACTTAATAACATACTAAAATTTGAACAAAATCGTATGAGCCGTTCTCGAGAAAAATTTTCAAAATTTTTAGTTTTTTGAATAATTTTGTAAATTAAATTTCAAAATAGTTGAGACAAACGGCATTATACTTAGAAAAATAAACTCTATAACATACTAAAATTTGAACAAAATGTAACAAGCCGTTTTCGAGAAAAATTTTCAAAATTTTAAATTTTTTGAATAATTTTGTAAATTAAATTTCAAAATAGTTGAGACAAACAGCATTATACTTAGAAAAATAAACTCTATAACATGCTATAATTTGAACAAAATGTAACAAGCCGTTTTCAAAAAAAAATTTCAAAATTTTTAATTTTTAGTATAATTTTGTAAATTAAATTTCAAAATAGTTGAGACAAACAGCATTATACTTAGAAAAATAAACCTAATAACATGCTAAAATTTGAACAAAATCGTATGAGCCGTTTTCGAGAAAAATTTTCAAAATTTTCAATTTATTGAATAATTTTGTAAATTAAATTTCAAAATAGTTGAGACAAACGGCATTATACTTAGAAAAATAAACTCTATAACATACTAAAATTTGAACAAAATGTAACAAGCCGTTTTCGAGAAAAATTTTCAAAATTTTAAATTTTTTGAATAATTTTGTAAATTAAATTTCAAAATAGTTGAGACAAACGGCATTATACTTAGAAAAATAAACTCAATAACATGCTAAAATTTGAACAAAATGTAACAAGCCGTTTTCAAAAAAAATTCAAAATTTTTAATTTTTTGAATAATTTTGTAAATTAGACTTCTAAATAGTTGAGACAAACGGCATTATACTTGAAAAAATAAACTCTATAACATACTTATATTTGAAAAAAATGTAACGAGCCGTTTTCGAAAAATATTCAAAATTTTTAATTTTTTGAATATTTTTGTAAATTAAATTTCAAAATAGTTGAGACAAACGGCATTATACTTAGAAAAATAAACTCTATAACATACTAAAATTTGAACAAAATGTAACAAGCCGTTTTCGAGAAAAATTTTCAAAATTTTAAATTTTTTGAATAATTTTGTAAATTAAATTTCAAAATAGTTGAGACAAACAGCATTATACTTAGAAAAATAAACTCTATAACATGCTATAATTTGAACAAAATGTAACAAGCCGTTTTCAAAAAAAAATTTCAAAATTTTTAATTTTTAGTATAATTTTGTAAATTAAATTTCAAAATAGTTGAGACAAACAGCATTATACTTAGAAAAATAAACCTAATAACATACAAAAATTTGAACAAAATCGTATGAGCCGTTCTCGAGAAAAATTTTCAAAATTTTTAATTTTTTGAATAATTTTGTAAATTAAATTTTAAAATAGTTGAGACAAACGGCATTATACTTAGAAAAATAAACTCTATAACATACTAAAATTTGAACAAAATCGTATGAGCCGTTCTCGAGAAAAAGTTTCAAAATTTTTAGTTTTTTGAATAATTTTGTAAATTAAATTTCAAAATAGTTGAGACAAACGGCATTATACTAAGAAAAATAAACTCAATAACATACTAAAATTTGAACAAAATCGTATAAGCCGTTTTCGAGAAAAATTTTCAAAATTTTAAATTTATTGAATAATTTTGTAAATTAAATTTTAAAATAGTTGAGACAAACGGCATTATACTTAGAAAAATAAACTCTATAACATACTAAAATTTGAACAAAATGTAACAAGCCGTTTTCGAGAAAAATTTTCAAAATTTTAAATTTTTTGAATAATTTTGTAAATTAAATTTCAAAATAGTTGAGACAAACGGCATTATACTTAGAAAAATAAACTCTATAACATGCTAAAATTTGAACAAAATCGTATGAGCCGTTTTCGAGAAAAATTTTCAAAATTTTCAATTTATTGAATAATTTTGTAAATTAAATTTCAAAATAGTTGAGACAAACGGCATTATACTTAGAAAAATAAACTTAATAACATACTAAAATTTGAACAAAATCGTATGAGCCGTTCTCGAGAAAAATTTTCAAAATTTTTAGTTTTTTGAATAATTTTGTAAATTAAATTTCAAAATAGTTGAGACAAACGGCATTATACTTAGAAAAATAAACTCTATAACATACTAAAATTTGAACAAAATGTAACAAGCCGTTTTCGAGAAAAATTTTCAAAATTTTAAATTTTTTGAATAATTTTGTAAATTAAATTTCAAAATAGTTGAGACAAACAGCATTATACTTAGAAAAATAAACTCTATAACATGCTATAATTTGAACAAAATGTAACAAGCCGTTTTCAAAAAAAAATTTCAAAATTTTAAATTTTTTGAATAATTTTGTAAATTAAATTTCAAAATAGTTGAGACAAACAGCATTATACTTAGAAAAATAAACTCTATAACATGCTATAATTTGAACAAAATGTAACAAGCCGTTTTCAAAAAAAAATTTCAAAATTTTTAATTTTTAGTATAATTTTGTAAATTAAATTTCAAAATAGTTGAGACAAACAGCATTATACTTAGAAAAATAAACCTAATAACATGCTAAAATTTGAACAAAATCGTATGAGCCGTTTTCGAGAAAAATTTTCAAAATTTTCAATTTATTGAATAATTTTGTAAATTAAATTTCAAAATAGTTGAGACAAACGGCATTATACTTAGAAAAATAAACTCTATAACATACTAAAATTTGAACAAAATGTAACAAGCCGTTTTCGAGAAAAATTTTCAAAATTTTAAATTTTTTGAATAATTTTGTAAATTAAATTTCAAAATAGTTGAGACAAACGGCATTATACTTAGAAAAATAAACTCAATAACATGCTAAAATTTGAACAAAATGTAACAAGCCGTTTTCAAAAAAAATTCAAAATTTTTAATTTTTTGAATAATTTTGTAAATTAGACTTCTAAATAGTTGAGACAAACGGCATTATACTTGAAAAAATAAACTCTATAACATACTTATATTTGAAAAAAATGTAACGAGCCGTTTTCGAAAAATATTCAAAATTTTTAATTTTTTGAATATTTTTGTAAATTAAATTTCAAAATAGTTGAGACAAACGGCATTATACTTAGAAAAATAAACTCTATAACATACTAAAATTTGAACAAAATGTAACAAGCCGTTTTCGAGAAAAATTTTCAAAATTTTAAATTTTTTGAATAATTTTGTAAATTAAATTTCAAAATAGTTGAGACAAACAGCATTATACTTAGAAAAATAAACTCTATAACATGCTATAATTTGAACAAAATGTAACAAGCCGTTTTCAAAAAAAAATTTCAAAATTTTTAATTTTTAGTATAATTTTGTAAATTAAATTTCAAAATAGTTGAGACAAACAGCATTATACTTAGAAAAATAAACCTAATAACATACAAAAATTTGAACAAAATCGTATGAGCCGTTCTCGAGAAAAATTTTCAAAATTTTTAATTTTTTGAATAATTTTGTAAATTAAATTTTAAAATAGTTGAGACAAACGGCATTATACTTAGAAAAATAAACTCTATAACATACTAAAATTTGAACAAAATCGTATGAGCCGTTCTCGAGAAAAAGTTTCAAAATTTTTAGTTTTTTGAATAATTTTGTAAATTAAATTTCAAAATAGTTGAGACAAACGGCATTATACTAAGAAAAATAAACTCAATAACATACTAAAATTTGAACAAAATCGTATAAGCCGTTTTCGAGAAAAATTTTCAAAATTTTAAATTTATTGAATAATTTTGTAAATTAAATTTTAAAATAGTTGAGACAAACGGCATTATACTTAGAAAAATAAACTCTATAACATACTAAAATTTGAACAAAATGTAACAAGCCGTTTTCGAGAAAAATTTTCAAAATTTTAAATTTTTTGAATAATTTTGTAAATTAAATTTCAAAATAGTTGAGACAAACGGCATTATACTTAGAAAAATAAACTCTATAACATGCTAAAATTTGAACAAAATCGTATGAGCCGTTTTCGAGAAAAATTTTCAAAATTTTCAATTTATTGAATAATTTTGTAAATTAAATTTCAAAATAGTTGAGACAAACGGCATTATACTTAGAAAAATAAACTTAATAACATACTAAAATTTGAACAAAATCGTATGAGCCGTTCTCGAGAAAAATTTTCAAAATTTTTAGTTTTTTGAATAATTTTGTAAATTAAATTTCAAAATAGTTGAGACAAACGGCATTATACTTAGAAAAATAAACTCTATAACATACTAAAATTTGAACAAAATGTAACAAGCCGTTTTCGAGAAAAATTTTCAAAATTTTAAATTTTTTGAATAATTTTGTAAATTAAATTTCAAAATAGTTGAGACAAACAGCATTATACTTAGAAAAATAAACTCTATAACATGCTATAATTTGAACAAAATGTAACAAGCCGTTTTCAAAAAAAAATTTCAAAATTTTTAATTTTTAGTATAATTTTGTAAATTAAATTTCAAAATAGTTGAGACAAACAGCATTATACTTAGAAAAATAAACCTAATAACATGCTAAAATTTGAACAAAATCGTATGAGCCGTTTTCGAGAAAAATTTTCAAAATTTTCAATTTATTGAATAATTTTGTAAATTAAATTTCAAAATAGTTGAGACAAACGGCATTATACTTAGAAAAATAAACTCAATAACATACTAAAATTTGAACAAAATGTAACAAGCCGTTTTCGAGAAAAATTTTCAAAATTTTAAATTTTTTGAATAATTTTGTAAATTAAATTTCAAAATAGTTGAGACAAACGGCATTATACTTAGAAAAATAAACTCAATAACATGCTAAAATTTGAACAAAATGTAACAAGCCGTTTTCAAAAAAAATTCAAAATTTTTAATTTTTTGAATAATTTTGTAAATTAGACTTCTAAATAGTTGAGACAAACGGCATTATACTTGAAAAAATAAACTCTATAACATACTTATATTTGAAAAAAATGTAACGAGCCGTTTTCGAAAAATATTCAAAATTTTTAATTTTTTGAATATTTTTGTAAATTAAATTTCAAAATAGTTGAGACAAACGGCATTATACTTAAAAAAATAAACTCTATAACATGCTATAATTTGAACAAAATGTAACAAGCCGTTTTCAAAAAAAAATTTCAAAATTTTTAATTTTTAGAATAATTTTGTAAATTAAATTTCAAAATAGTTGAGACAAACAGCATTATACTTAGAAAAATAAACCTAATAACATACAGAAATTTGAACAAAATCGTATGAGCCGTTCTCGAGAAAAATTTTCAAAATTTTTAATTTTTTGAATAATTTTGTAAATTAAATTTTAAAATAGTTGAGACAAACAGCATTATACTTAGAAAAATAAACTTAATAACATACTAAAATTTGAACAAAATCGTATGAGCCGTTCTCGAGAAAAATTTTCAAAATTTTTAGTTTTTTGAATAATTTTGTAAATTAAATTTCAAAATAGTTGAGACAAACGGCATTATACTAAGAAAAATAAACTCAATAACATACTAAAATTTGAACAAAATCGTATCAGCCGTTTTCGAGAAAAATTTTCAAAATTTTAAATTTTTTGAATAATTTTGTAAATTAAATTTTAAAATAGTTGAGACAAACAGCATTACACTTAGAAAAATAAACTCAATAACATACTAAAATTTGAACAAAATCGTATAAGCCGTTCTCGAAAAAAATTTTCAAAATTTTTAATTTTTTGAATAACTTTGTAAATTACATTTCAAAATAGTTGAGACAAACGGCATTATACTAAGAAAAATAAACTCTATAACATACTAAAATTTGAACAAAATCGTATGAGCCGTTTTCGAGAAAAATTTTCAAAATTTTAAATTTTTTGAATAACTTTGTAAATTAAATTTCAAAATAGTTGAGACAAACGGCATTATACTAAGAAAAATAAACTCTATAACATACTAAAATTTGAACAAAATCGTATGAGCCGTTTTCGAGAAAAATTTTCAAAATTTTCAATTTATTGAATAATTTTGTAAATTAAATTTCAAAATAGTTGAGACAAACGGCATTATACTTAGAAAAATAAACTCTATAACATACTAAAATTTGAACAAAATGTAACAAGCCGTTTTCGAGAAAAATTTTCAAAATTTTAAATTTTTTGAATAATTTTGTAAATTAAATTTCAAAATAGTTGAGACAAACGGCATTATACTTAGAAAAATAAACTCTATAACATGCTAAAATTTGAACAAAATGTAACAAGCTGTTTTCAAAAAAAATTCAAAATTTTTAATTTTTTGAATAATTTTGTAAATTAGACTTCTAAATAGTTGAGACAAACGGCATTATACTTGAAAAAATAAACTCTATAACATACTTATATTTGAAAAAAATGTAACGAGCCGTTTTCGAAAAATATTCAAAATTTTTAATTTTTTGAATATTTTTGTAAATTAAATTTCAAAATAGTTGAGACAAACGGCATTATACTTAAAAAAATAAACTCTATAACATGCTATAATTTGAACAAAATGTAACAAGCCGTTTTCAAAAAAAAATTTCAAAATTTTTAATTTTTAGAATAATTTTGTAAATTAAATTTCAAAATAGTTGAGACAAACAGCATTATACTTAGAAAAATAAACCTAATAACATACAGAAATTTGAACAAAATCGTATGAGCCGTTCTCGAGAAAAATTTTCAAAATTTTTAATTTTTTGAATAATTTTGTAAATTAAATTTTAAAATAGTTGAGACAAACGGCATTATACTTAGAAAAATAAACTCTATAACATGCTAAAATTTGAACAAAATGTAACAAGCCGTTTTCAAAAAAAATTCAAAATTTTTAATTTTTTGAATAATTTTGTAAATTAGACTTCTAAATAGTTGAGACAAACGGCATTATACTTGAAAAAATAAACTCTATAACATACTTATATTTGAAAAAAATGTAACGAGCCGTTTTCGAAAAATATTCAAAATTTTTAATTTTTTGAATATTTTTGTAAATTAAATTTCAAAATAGTTGAGACAAACGGCATTATACTTAGAAAAATAAACTCTATAACTTACTAAAATTTGAACAAAATCGTATGAGCCGTTCTCGAGAAAAATTTTCAAAATTTTTAATTTTTTGAATAATTTTGTAAATTAAATTTCAAAATAGTTGAGACAAACGGCATTATACTAAGAAAAATAAACTTAATAACATACTAAAATTTGAACAAAATCGTATGAGCCGTTCTCGAAAAAAATTTTCAAAATTTTTAATTTTTTGAATAATTTTGTAAATTAAATTTCAAAATAGTTGAGACAAACGGCATTATACTTAGAAAAATAAACTCTATAACATGCTAAAATTTGAACAAAATCGTATGAGCCGTTTTCGAGAAAAATTTTCATAATTTTCAATTTATTGAATAATTTTGTAAATTAAATTTCAAAATAGTTGAGACAAACGGCATTATACTTAGAAAAATAAACTCTATAACATACTAAAATTTGAACAAAATGTAACAAGCCGTTTTCGAGAAAAATTTTCAAAATTTTAAATTTTTTGAATAATTTTGTAAATTAAATTTCAAAATAGTTGAGACAAACGGCATTATACTTAGAAAAATAAACTCAATAACATGCTAAAATTTGAACAAAATGTAACAAGCCGTTTTCAAAAAAAATTCAAAATTTTTAATTTTTTGAATAATTTTGTAAATTAGACTTCTAAATAGTTGAGACAAACGGCATTATACTTGAAAAAATAAACTCTATAACATACTTATATTTGAAAAAAATGTAACGAGCCGTTTTCGAAAAATATTCAAAATTTTTAATTTTTTGAATATTTTTGTAAATTAAATTTCAAAATAGTTGAGACAAACGGCATTATACTTAAAAAAATAAACTCTATAACATGCTTTAATTTGAACAAAATGTAACAAGCCGTTTTCAAAAAAAAATTTCAAAATTTTTAATTTTTAGAATAATTTTGTAAATTAAATTTCAAAATAGTTGAGACAAACAGCATTATACTTAGAAAAATAAACCTAATAACATACAGAAATTTGAACAAAATCGTATGAGCCGTTCTCGAGAAAAATTTTCAAAATTTTTAATTTTTTGAATAATTTTGTAAATTAAATTTTAAAATAGTTGAGACAAACAGCATTATACTTAGAAAAATAAACTTAATAACATACTAAAATTTGAACAAAATCGTATGAGCCGTTCTCGAGAAAAATTTTCAAAATTTTTAGTTTTTTGAATAATTTTGTAAATTAAATTTCAAAATAGTTGAGACAAACGGCATTATACTAAGAAAAATAAACTCAATAACATACTAAAATTTGAACAAAATCGTATCAGCCGTTTTCGAGAAAAATTTTCAAAATTTTAAATTTTTTGAATAATTTTGTAAATTAAATTTTAAAATAGTTGAGACAAACAGCATTACACTTAGAAAAATAAACTCAATAACATACTAAAATTTGAACAAAATCGTATAAGCCGTTCTCGAAAAAAATTTTCAAAATTTTTAATTTTTTGAATAACTTTGTAAATTACATTTCAAAATAGTTGAGACAAACGGCATTATACTAAGAAAAATAAACTCTATAACATACTAAAATTTGAACAAAATCGTATGAGCCGTTTTCGAGAAAAATTTTCAAAATTTTAAATTTTTTGAATAACTTTGTAAATTAAATTTCAAAATAGTTGAGACAAACGGCATTATACTAAGAAAAATAAACTCTATAACATACTAAAATTTGAACAAAATCGTATGAGCCGTTTTCGAGAAAAATTTTCAAAATTTTCAATTTATTGAATAATTTTGTAAATTAAATTTCAAAATAGTTGAGACAAACGGCATTATACTTAGAAAAATAAACTCTATAACATACTAAAATTTGAACAAAATGTAACAAGCCGTTTTCGAGAAAAATTTTCAAAATTTTAAATTTTTTGAATAATTTTGTAAATTAAATTTCAAAATAGTTGAGACAAACGGCATTATACTTAGAAAAATAAACTCTATAACATGCTAAAATTTGAACAAAATGTAACAAGCTGTTTTCAAAAAAAATTCAAAATTTTTAATTTTTTGAATAATTTTGTAAATTAGACTTCTAAATAGTTGAGACAAACGGCATTATACTTGAAAAAATAAACTCTATAACATACTTATATTTGAAAAAAATGTAACGAGCCGTTTTCGAAAAATATTCAAAATTTTTAATTTTTTGAATATTTTTGTAAATTAAATTTCAAAATAGTTGAGACAAACGGCATTATACTTAAAAAAATAAACTCTATAACATGCTATAATTTGAACAAAATGTAACAAGCCGTTTTCAAAAAAAAATTTCAAAATTTTTAATTTTTAGAATAATTTTGTAAATTAAATTTCAAAATAGTTGAGACAAACAGCATTATACTTAGAAAAATAAACCTAATAACATACAGAAATTTGAACAAAATCGTATGAGCCGTTCTCGAGAAAAATTTTCAAAATTTTTAATTTTTTGAATAATTTTGTAAATTAAATTTTAAAATAGTTGAGACAAACGGCATTATACTTAGAAAAATAAACTCTATAACATGCTAAAATTTGAACAAAATGTAACAAGCCGTTTTCAAAAAAAATTCAAAATTTTTAATTTTTTGAATAATTTTGTAAATTAGACTTCTAAATAGTTGAGACAAACGGCATTATACTTGAAAAAATAAACTCTATAACATACTTATATTTGAAAAAAATGTAACGAGCCGTTTTCGAAAAATATTCAAAATTTTTAATTTTTTGAATATTTTTGTAAATTAAATTTCAAAATAGTTGAGACAAACGGCATTATACTTAGAAAAATAAACTCTATAACTTACTAAAATTTGAACAAAATCGTATGAGCCGTTCTCGAGAAAAATTTTCAAAATTTTTAATTTTTTGAATAATTTTGTAAATTAAATTTCAAAATAGTTGAGACAAACGGCATTATACTAAGAAAAATAAACTTAATAACATACTAAAATTTGAACAAAATCGTATGAGCCGTTCTCGAAAAAAATTTTCAAAATTTTTAATTTTTTGAATAATTTTGTAAATTAAATTTCAAAATAGTTGAGACAAACGGCATTATACTTAGAAAAATAAACTCTATAACATGCTAAAATTTGAACAAAATCGTATGAGCCGTTTTCGAGAAAAATTTTCATAATTTTCAATTTATTGAATAATTTTGTAAATTAAATTTCAAAATAGTTGAGACAAACGGCATTATACTTAGAAAAATAAACTCTATAACATACTAAAATTTGAACAAAATGTAACAAGCCGTTTTCGAGAAAAATTTTCAAAATTTTAAATTTTTTGAATAATTTTGTAAATTAAATTTCAAAATAGTTGAGACAAACGGCATTATACTTAGAAAAATAAACTCAATAACATGCTAAAATTTGAACAAAATGTAACAAGCCGTTTTCAAAAAAAATTCAAAATTTTTAATTTTTTGAATAATTTTGTAAATTAGACTTCTAAATAGTTGAGACAAACGGCATTATACTTGAAAAAATAAACTCTATAACATACTTATATTTGAAAAAAATGTAACGAGCCGTTTTCGAAAAATATTCAAAATTTTTAATTTTTTGAATATTTTTGTAAATTAAATTTCAAAATAGTTGAGACAAACGGCATTATACTTAAAAAAATAAACTCTATAACATGCTTTAATTTGAACAAAATGTAACAAGCCGTTTTCAAAAAAAAATTTCAAAATTTTTAATTTTTAGAATAATTTTGTAAATTAAATTTCAAAATAGTTGAGACAAACAGCATTATACTTAGAAAAATAAACCTAATAACATACAGAAATTTGAACAAAATCGTATGAGCCGTTCTCGAGAAAAATTTTCAAAATTTTTAATTTTTTGAATAATTTTGTAAATTAAATTTTAAAATAGTTGAGACAAACAGCATTATACTTAGAAAAATAAACTTAATAACATACTAAAATTTGAACAAAATCGTATGAGCCGTTCTCGAGAAAAATTTTCAAAATTTTTAGTTTTTTGAATAATTTTGTAAATTAAATTTCAAAATAGTTGAGACAAACGGCATTATACTAAGAAAAATAAACTCAATAACATACTAAAATTTGAACAAAATCGTATCAGCCGTTTTCGAGAAAAATTTTCAAAATTTTAAATTTTTTGAATAATTTTGTAAATTAAATTTTAAAATAGTTGAGACAAACAGCATTACACTTAGAAAAATAAACTCAATAACATACTAAAATTTGAACAAAATCGTATAAGCCGTTCTCGAAAAAAATTTTCAAAATTTTTAATTTTTTGAATAACTTTGTAAATTACATTTCAAAATAGTTGAGACAAACGGCATTATACTAAGAAAAATAAACTCTATAACATACTAAAATTTGAACAAAATCGTATGAGCCGTTTTCGAGAAAAATTTTCAAAATTTTAAATTTTTTGAATAACTTTGTAAATTAAATTTCAAAATAGTTGAGACAAACGGCATTATACTAAGAAAAATAAACTCTATAACATACTAAAATTTGAACAAAATCGTATGAGCCGTTTTCGAGAAAAATTTTCAAAATTTTCAATTTATTGAATAATTTTGTAAATTAAATTTCAAAATAGTTGAGACAAACGGCATTATACTTAGAAAAATAAACTCTATAACATACTAAAATTTGAACAAAATGTAACAAGCCGTTTTCGAGAAAAATTTTCAAAATTTTAAATTTTTTGAATAATTTTGTAAATTAAATTTCAAAATAGTTGAGACAAACGGCATTATACTTAGAAAAATAAACTCTATAACATGCTAAAATTTGAACAAAATGTAACAAGCCGTTTTCAAAAAAAATTCAAAATTTTTAATTTTTTGAATAATTTTGTAAATTAGACTTCTAAATAGTTGAGACAAACGGCATTATACTTGAAAAAATAAACTCTATAACATACTTATATTTGAAAAAAATGTAACGAGCCGTTTTCGAAAAATATTCAAAATTTTTAATTTTTTGAATATTTTTGTAAATTAAATTTCAAAATAGTTGAGACAAACGGCATTATACTTAAAAAAATAAACTCTATAACATGCTATAATTTGAACAAAATGTAACAAGCCGTTTTCAAAAAAAAATTTCAAAATTTTTAATTTTTAGAATAATTTTGTAAATTAAATTTCAAAATAGTTGAGACAAACAGCATTATACTTAGAAAAATAAACCTAATAACATACAGAAATTTGAACAAAATCGTATGAGCCGTTCTCGAGAAAAATTTTCAAAATTTTTAATTTTTTGAATAATTTTGTAAATTAAATTTTAAAATAGTTGAGACAAACGGCATTATACTTAGAAAAATAAACTCTATAACATGCTAAAATTTGAACAAAATGTAACAAGCCGTTTTCAAAAAAAATTCAAAATTTTTAATTTTTTGAATAATTTTGTAAATTAGACTTCTAAATAGTTGAGACAAACGGCATTATACTTGAAAAAATAAACTCTATAACATACTTATATTTGAAAAAAATGAAACGAGCCGTTTTCGAAAAATATTCAAAATTTTTAATTTTTTGAATATTTTTGTAAATTAAATTTCAAAATAGTTGAGACAAACAGCATTATACTTAGAAAAATAAACTCTATAACTTACTAAAATTTGAACAAAATCGTATGAGCCGTTCTCGAGAAAAATTTTCAAAATTTTTAATTTTTTGAATAATTTTGTAAATTAAATTTCAAAATAGTTGAGACAAACGGCATTATACTAAGAAAAATAAACTTAATAACATACTAAAATTTGAACAAAATCGTATGAGCCGTTCTCGAAAAAAATTTTCAAAATTTTTAATTTTTTGAATAATTTTGTAAATTAAATTTCAAAATAGTTGAGACAAACGGCATTATACTTAGAAAAATAAACTCTATAACATGCTAAAATTTGAACAAAATCGTATGAGCCGTTTTCGAGAAAAATTTTCAAAATTTTCAATTTATTGAATAATTTTGTAAATTAAATTTCAAAATAGTTGAGACAAACGGCATTATACTTAGAAAAATAAACTCTATAACATACTAAAATTTGAACAAAATGTAACAAGCCGTTTTCGAGAAAAATTTTCAAAATTTTAAATTTTTTGAATAATTTTGTAAATTAAATTTCAAAATAGTTGAGACAAACGGCATTATACTTAGAAAAATAAACTCAATAACATGCTAAAATTTGAACAAAATGTAACAAGCCGTTTTCAAAAAAAATTCAAAATTTTTAATTTTTTGAATAATTTTGTAAATTAGACTTCTAAATAGTTGAGACAAACGGCATTATACTTGAAAAAATAAACTCTATAACATACTTATATTTGAAAAAAATGTAACGAGCCGTTTTCGAAAAATATTCAAAATTTTTAATTTTTTGAATATTTTTGTAAATTAAATTTCAAAATAGTTGAGACAAACGGCATTATACTTAAAAAAATAAACTCTATAACATGCTTTAATTTGAACAAAATGTAACAAGCCGTTTTCAAAAAAAAATTTCAAAATTTTTAATTTTTAGAATAATTTTGTAAATTAAATTTCAAAATAGTTGAGACAAACAGCATTATACTTAGAAAAATAAACCTAATAACATACAGAAATTTGAACAAAATCGTATGAGCCGTTCTCGAGAAAAATTTTCAAAATTTTCAATTTATTGAATAATTTTGTAAATTAAATTTCAAAATAGTTGAGACAAACGGCATTATACTTAGAAAAATAAACTCTATAACATACTAAAATTTGAACAAAATGTAACAAGCCGTTTTCGAGAAAAATTTTCAAAATTTTAAATTTTTTGAATAATTTTGTAAATTAAATTTCAAAATAGTTGAGACAAACGGCATTATACTTAGAAAAATAAACTCAATAACATGCTAAAATTTGAACAAAATGTAACAAGCCGTTTTCAAAAAAAATTCAAAATTTTTAATTTTTTGAATAATTTTGTAAATTAGACTTCTAAATAGTTGAGACAAACGGCATTATACTTGAAAAAATAAACTCTATAACATACTTATATTTGAAAAAAATGTAACGAGCCGTTTTCGAAAAATATTCAAAATTTTTAATTTTTTGAATATTTTTGTAAATTAAATTTCAAAATAGTTGAGACAAACGGCATTATACTTAAAAAAATAAACTCTATAACATGCTTTAATTTGAACAAAATGTAACAAGCCGTTTTCAAAAAAAAATTTCAAAATTTTTAATTTTTAGAATAATTTTGTAAATTAAATTTCAAAATAGTTGAGACAAACAGCATTATACTTAGAAAAATAAACCTAATAACATACAGAAATTTGAACAAAATCGTATGAGCCGTTCTCGAGAAAAATTTTCAAAATTTTTAATTTTTTGAATAATTTTGTAAATTAAATTTTAAAATAGTTGAGACAAACAGCATTATACTTAGAAAAATAAACTTAATAACATACTAAAATTTGAACAAAATCGTATGAGCCGTTCTCGAGAAAAATTTTCAAAATTTTTAGTTTTTTGAATAATTTTGTAAATTAAATTTCAAAATAGTTGAGACAAACGGCATTATACTAAGAAAAATAAACTCAATAACATACTAAAATTTGAACAAAATCGTATCAGCCGTTTTCGAGAAAAATTTTCAAAATTTTAAATTTTTTGAATAATTTTGTAAATTAAATTTTAAAATAGTTGAGACAAACAGCATTACACTAAGAAAAATAAACTTAATAACATACTAAAATTTGAACAAAATCGTATGAGCCGTTCTCGAGAAAAATTTTCAAAATTTTTAGTTTTTTGAATAATTTTGTAAATTAAATTTCAAAATAGTTGAGACAAACGGCATTATACTAAGAAAAATAAACTCAATAACATACTAAAATTTGAACAAAATCGTATAAGCCGTTCTCGAAAAAAATTTTCAAAATTTTTAATTTTTTGAATAACTTTGTAAATTACATTTCAAAATAGTTGAGACAAACGGCATTATACTAAGAAAAATAAACTCTATAACATACTAAAATTTGAACAAAATCGTATGAGCCGTTTTCGAGAAAAATTTTCAAAATTTTAAATTTTTTGAATAACTTTGTAAATTAAATTTCAAAATAGTTGAGACAAACGGCATTATACTAAGAAAAATAAACTCTATAACATACTAAAATTTGAACAAAATCGTATGAGCCGTTTTCGAGAAAAATTTTCAAAATTTTCAATTTATTGAATAATTTTGTAAATTAAATTTCAAAATAGTTGAGACAAACGGCATTATACTTAGAAAAATAAACTCTATAACATACTAAAATTTGAACAAAATGTAACAAGCCGTTTTCGAGAAAAATTTTCAAAATTTTAAATTTTTTGAATAATTTTGTAAATTAAATTTCAAAATAGTTGAGACAAACGGCATTATACTTAGAAAAATAAACTCTATAACATGCTAAAATTTGAACAAAATGTAACAAGCCGTTTTCAAAAAAAATTCAAAATTTTTAATTTTTTGAATAATTTTGTAAATTAGACTTCTAAATAGTTGAGACAAACGGCATTATACTTGAAAAAATAAACTCTATAACATACTTATATTTGAAAAAAATGTAACGAGCCGTTTTCGAAAAATATTCAAAATTTTTAATTTTTTGAATATTTTTGTAAATTAAATTTCAAAATAGTTGAGACAAACGGCATTATACTTAAAAAAATAAACTCTATAACATGCTATAATTTGAACAAAATGTAACAAGCCGTTTTCAAAAAAAAATTTCAAAATTTTTAATTTTTAGAATAATTTTGTAAATTAAATTTCAAAATAGTTGAGACAAACAGCATTATACTTAGAAAAATAAACCTAATAACATACAGAAATTTGAACAAAATCGTATGAGCCGTTCTCGAGAAAAATTTTCAAAATTTTTAATTTTTTGAATAATTTTGTAAATTAAATTTTAAAATAGTTGAGACAAACGGCATTATACTTAGAAAAATAAACTCTATAACATGCTAAAATTTGAACAAAATGTAACAAGCCGTTTTCAAAAAAAATTCAAAATTTTTAATTTTTTGAATAATTTTGTAAATTAGACTTCTAAATAGTTGAGACAAACGGCATTATACTTGAAAAAATAAACTCTATAACATACTTATATTTGAAAAAAATGTAACGAGCCGTTTTCGAAAAATATTCAAAATTTTTAATTTTTTGAATATTTTTGTAAATTAAATTTCAAAATAGTTGAGACAAACAGCATTATACTTAGAAAAATAAACTCTATAACTTACTAAAATTTGAACAAAATCGTATGAGCCGTTCTCGAGAAAAATTTTCAAAATTTTTAATTTTTTGAATAATTTTGTAAATTAAATTTCAAAATAGTTGAGACAAACGGCATTATACTAAGAAAAATAAACTTAATAACATACTAAAATTTGAACAAAATCGTATGAGCCGTTCTCGAAAAAAATTTTCAAAATTTTTAATTTTTTGAATAATTTTGTAAATTAAATTTCAAAATAGTTGAGACAAACGGCATTATACTAAGAAAAATAAACTTAATAACATACTAAAATTTGAACAAAATCGTATGAGCCGTTCTCGAAAAAAATTTTCAAAATTTTTAATTTTTTGAATAATTTTGTAAATTAAATTTCAAAATAGTTGAGACAAACGGCATTATACTTAGAAAAATAAACTCTATAACATGCTAAAATTTGAACAAAATCGTATGAGCCGTTTTCGAGAAAAATTTTCAAAATTTTCAATTTATTGAATAATTTTGTAAATTAAATTTCAAAATAGTTGAGACAAACGGCATTATACTTAGAAAAATAAACTCTATAACATACTAAAATTTGAACAAAATGTAACAAGCCGTTTTCGAGAAAAATTTTCAAAATTTTAAATTTTTTGAATAATTTTGTAAATTAAATTTCAAAATAGTTGAGACAAACGGCATTATACTTAGAAAAATAAACTCAATAACATGCTAAAATTTGAACAAAATGTAACAAGCCGTTTTCAAAAAAAATTCAAAATTTTTAATTTTTTGAATAATTTTGTAAATTAGACTTCTAAATAGTTGAGACAAACGGCATTATACTTGAAAAAATAAACTCTATAACATACTTATATTTGAAAAAAATGTAACGAGCCGTTTTCGAAAAATATTCAAAATTTTTAATTTTTTGAATATTTTTGTAAATTAAATTTCAAAATAGTTGAGACAAACGGCATTATACTTAAAAAAATAAACTCTATAACATGCTTTAATTTGAACAAAATGTAACAAGCCGTTTTCAAAAAAAAATTTCAAAATTTTTAATTTTTAGAATAATTTTGTAAATTAAATTTCAAAATAGTTGAGACAAACAGCATTATACTTAGAAAAATAAACCTAATAACATACAGAAATTTGAACAAAATCGTATGAGCCGTTCTCGAGAAAAATTTTCAAAATTTTTAATTTTTTGAATAATTTTGTAAATTAAATTTCAAAATAGTTGAGACAAACGGCATTATACTTAGAAAAATAAACTCTATAACATGCTAAAATTTGAACAAAATCGTATGAGCCGTTTTCGAGAAAAATTTTCAAAATTTTCAATTTATTGAATAATTTTGTAAATTAAATTTCAAAATAGTTGAGACAAACGGCATTATACTTAGAAAAATAAACTCTATAACATACTAAAATTTGAACAAAATGTAACAAGCCGTTTTCGAGAAAAATTTTCAAAATTTTAAATTTTTTGAATAATTTTGTAAATTAAATTTCAAAATAGTTGAGACAAACGGCATTATACTTAGAAAAATAAACTCAATAACATGCTAAAATTTGAACAAAATGTAACAAGCCGTTTTCAAAAAAAATTCAAAATTTTTAATTTTTTGAATAATTTTGTAAATTAGACTTCTAAATAGTTGAGACAAACGGCATTATACTTGAAAAAATAAACTCTATAACATACTTATATTTGAAAAAAATGTAACGAGCCGTTTTCGAAAAATATTCAAAATTTTTAATTTTTTGAATATTTTTGTAAATTAAATTTCAAAATAGTTGAGACAAACGGCATTATACTTAAAAAAATAAACTCTATAACATGCTTTAATTTGAACAAAATGTAACAAGCCGTTTTCAAAAAAAAATTTCAAAATTTTTAATTTTTAGAATAATTTTGTAAATTAAATTTCAAAATAGTTGAGACAAACAGCATTATACTTAGAAAAATAAACCTAATAACATACAGAAATTTGAACAAAATCGTATGAGCCGTTCTCGAGAAAAATTTTCAAAATTTTTAATTTTTTGAATAATTTTGTAAATTAAATTTTAAAATAGTTGAGACAAACAGCATTATACTTAGAAAAATAAACTTAATAACATACTAAAATTTGAACAAAATCGTATGAGCCGTTCTCGAGAAAAATTTTCAAAATTTTTAGTTTTTTGAATAATTTTGTAAATTAAATTTCAAAATAGTTGAGACAAACGGCATTATACTAAGAAAAATAAACTCAATAACATACTAAAATTTGAACAAAATCGTATCAGCCGTTTTCGAGAAAAATTTTCAAAATTTTAAATTTTTTGAATAATTTTGTAAATTAAATTTTAAAATAGTTGAGACAAACACTTAGAAAAATAAACTCAATAACATACTAAAATTTGAACAAAATCGTATAAGCCGTTCTCGAAAAAAATTTTCAAAATTTTTAATTTTTTGAATAACTTTGTAAATTACATTTCAAAATAGTTGAGACAAACGGCATTATACTAAGAAAAATAAACTCTATAACATACTAAAATTTGAACAAAATCGTATGAGCCGTTCTCGAGAAAAATTTTCAAAATTTTTAATTTTTTGAATAATTTTGTAAATTAAATTTCAAAATAGTTGAGACAAACGGCATTATACTAAGAAAAATAAACTTAATAACATACTAAAATTTGAACAAAATCGTATGAGCCGTTCTCGAAAAAAATTTTCAAAATTTTTAATTTTTTGAATAATTTTGTAAATTAAATTTCAAAATAGTTGAGACAAACGGCATTATACTTAGAAAAATAAACTCTATAACATGCTAAAATTTGAACAAAATCGTATGAGCCGTTTTCGAGAAAAATTTTCAAAATTTTCAATTTATTGAATAATTTTGTAAATTAAATTTCAAAATAGTTGAGACAAACGGCATTATACTTAGAAAAATAAACTCTATAACATACTAAAATTTGAACAAAATGTAACAAGCCGTTTTCGAGAAAAATTTTCAAAATTTTAAATTTTTTGAATAATTTTGTAAATTAAATTTCAAAATAGTTGAGACAAACGGCATTATACTTAGAAAAATAAACTCAATAACATGCTAAAATTTGAACAAAATGTAACAAGCCGTTTTCAAAAAAAATTCAAAATTTTTAATTTTTTGAATAATTTTGTAAATTAGACTTCTAAATAGTTGAGACAAACGGCATTATACTTGAAAAAATAAACTCTATAACATACTTATATTTGAAAAAAATGTAACGAGCCGTTTTCGAAAAATATTCAAAATTTTTAATTTTTTGAATATTTTTGTAAATTAAATTTCAAAATAGTTGAGACAAACGGCATTATACTTAAAAAAATAAACTCTATAACATGCTTTAATTTGAACAAAATGTAACAAGCCGTTTTCAAAAAAAAATTTCAAAATTTTTAATTTTTAGAATAATTTTGTAAATTAAATTTCAAAATAGTTGAGACAAACAGCATTATACTTAGAAAAATAAACCTAATAACATACAGAAATTTGAACAAAATCGTATGAGCCGTTCTCGAGAAAAATTTTCAAAATTTTCAATTTATTGAATAATTTTGTAAATTAAATTTCAAAATAGTTGAGACAAACGGCATTATACTTAGAAAAATAAACTCTATAACATACTAAAATTTGAACAAAATGTAACAAGCCGTTTTCGAGAAAAATTTTCAAAATTTTAAATTTTTTGAATAATTTTGTAAATTAAATTTCAAAATAGTTGAGACAAACGGCATTATACTTAGAAAAATAAACTCAATAACATGCTAAAATTTGAACAAAATGTAACAAGCCGTTTTCAAAAAAAATTCAAAATTTTTAATTTTTTGAATAATTTTGTAAATTAGACTTCTAAATAGTTGAGACAAACGGCATTATACTTGAAAAAATAAACTCTATAACATACTTATATTTGAAAAAAATGTAACGAGCCGTTTTCGAAAAATATTCAAAATTTTTAATTTTTTGAATATTTTTGTAAATTAAATTTCAAAATAGTTGAGACAAACGGCATTATACTTAAAAAAATAAACTCTATAACATGCTTTAATTTGAACAAAATGTAACAAGCCGTTTTCAAAAAAAAATTTCAAAATTTTTAATTTTTAGAATAATTTTGTAAATTAAATTTCAAAATAGTTGAGACAAACAGCATTATACTTAGAAAAATAAACCTAATAACATACAGAAATTTGAACAAAATCGTATGAGCCGTTCTCGAGAAAAATTTTCAAAATTTTTAATTTTTTGAATAATTTTGTAAATTAAATTTTAAAATAGTTGAGACAAACAGCATTATACTTAGAAAAATAAACTTAATAACATACTAAAATTTGAACAAAATCGTATGAGCCGTTCTCGAGAAAAATTTTCAAAATTTTTAGTTTTTTGAATAATTTTGTAAATTAAATTTCAAAATAGTTGAGACAAACGGCATTATACTAAGAAAAATAAACTCAATAACATACTAAAATTTGAACAAAATCGTATCAGCCGTTTTCGAGAAAAATTTTCAAAATTTTAAATTTTTTGAATAATTTTGTAAATTAAATTTTAAAATAGTTGAGACAAACAGCATTACACTTAGAAAAATAAACTCAATAACATACTAAAATTTGAACAAAATCGTATAAGCCGTTCTCGAAAAAAATTTTCAAAATTTTTAATTTTTTGAATAACTTTGTAAATTACATTTCAAAATAGTTGAGACAAACGGCATTATACTAAGAAAAATAAACTCTATAACATACTAAAATTTGAACAAAATCGTATGAGCCGTTTTCGAGAAAAATTTTCAAAATTTTAAATTTTTTGAATAACTTTGTAAATTAAATTTCAAAATAGTTGAGACAAACGGCATTATACTAAGAAAAATAAACTCTATAACATACTAAAATTTGAACAAAATCGTATGAGCCGTTTTCGAGAAAAATTTTCAAAATTTTCAATTTATTGAATAATTTTGTAAATTAAATTTCAAAATAGTTGAGACAAACGGCATTATACTTAGAAAAATAAACTCTATAACATACTAAAATTTGAACAAAATGTAACAAGCCGTTTTCGAGAAAAATTTTCAAAATTTTAAATTTTTTGAATAATTTTGTAAATTAAATTTCAAAATAGTTGAGACAAACGGCATTATACTTAGAAAAATAAACTCTATAACATGCTAAAATTTGAACAAAATGTAACAAGCCGTTTTCAAAAAAAATTCAAAATTTTTAATTTTTTGAATAATTTTGTAAATTAGACTTCTAAATAGTTGAGACAAACGGCATTATACTTGAAAAAATAAACTCTATAACATACTTATATTTGAAAAAAATGTAACGAGCCGTTTTCGAAAAATATTCAAAATTTTTAATTTTTTGAATATTTTTGTAAATTAAATTTCAAAATAGTTGAGACAAACGGCATTATACTTAAAAAAATAAACTCTATAACATGCTATAATTTGAACAAAATGTAACAAGCCGTTTTCAAAAAAAAATTTCAAAATTTTTAATTTTTAGAATAATTTTGTAAATTAAATTTCAAAATAGTTGAGACAAACAGCATTATACTTAGAAAAATAAACCTAATAACATACAGAAATTTGAACAAAATCGTATGAGCCGTTCTCGAGAAAAATTTTCAAAATTTTTAATTTTTTGAATAATTTTGTAAATTAAATTTTAAAATAGTTGAGACAAACGGCATTATACTTAGAAAAATAAACTCTATAACATGCTAAAATTTGAACAAAATGTAACAAGCCGTTTTCAAAAAAAATTCAAAATTTTTAATTTTTTGAATAATTTTGTAAATTAGACTTCTAAATAGTTGAGACAAACGGCATTATACTTGAAAAAATAAACTCTATAACATACTTATATTTGAAAAAAATGTAACGAGCCGTTTTCGAAAAATATTCAAAATTTTTAATTTTTTGAATATTTTTGTAAATTAAATTTCAAAATAGTTGAGACAAACAGCATTATACTTAGAAAAATAAACTCTATAACTTACTAAAATTTGAACAAAATCGTATGAGCCGTTCTCGAGAAAAATTTTCAAAATTTTTAATTTTTTGAATAATTTTGTAAATTAAATTTCAAAATAGTTGAGACAAACGGCATTATACTAAGAAAAATAAACTTAATAACATACTAAAATTTGAACAAAATCGTATGAGCCGTTCTCGAAAAAAATTTTCAAAATTTTTAATTTTTTGAATAATTTTGTAAATTAAATTTCAAAATAGTTGAGACAAACGGCATTATACTAAGAAAAATAAACTTAATAACATACTAAAATTTGAACAAAATCGTATGAGCCGTTCTCGAAAAAAATTTTCAAAATTTTTAATTTTTTGAATAATTTTGTAAATTAAATTTCAAAATAGTTGAGACAAACGGCATTATACTAAGAAAAAAAAACTCAATAACATGCTAAAATTTGAACAAAATCGTATGAGCCGTTTTCGAGAAAAATTTTCAAAATTTTCAATTTATTGAATAATTTTGTAAATTAAATTTCAAAATAGTTGAGACAAACGGCATTATACTTAGAAAAATAAACTCTATAACATACTAAAATTTGAACAAAATGTAACAAGCCGTTTTCGAGAAAAATTTTCAAAATTTTAAATTTTTTGAATAATTTTGTAAATTAAATTTCAAAATAGTTGAGACAAACGGCATTATACTTAGAAAAATAAACTCAATAACATGCTAAAATTTGAACAAAATGTAACAAGCCGTTTTCAAAAAAAATTCAAAATTTTTAATTTTTTGAATAATTTTGTAAATTAGACTTCTAAATAGTTGAGACAAACGGCATTATACTTGAAAAAATAAACTCTATAACATACTTATATTTGAAAAAAATGTAACGAGCCGTTTTCGAAAAATATTCAAAATTTTTAATTTTTTGAATATTTTTGTAAATTAAATTTCAAAATAGTTGAGACAAACGGCATTATACTTAAAAAAATAAACTCTATAACATGCTTTAATTTGAACAAAATGTAACAAGCCGTTTTCAAAAAAAAATTTCAAAATTTTTAATTTTTAGAATAATTTTGTAAATTAAATTTCAAAATAGTTGAGACAAACAGCATTATACTTAGAAAAATAAACCTAATAACATACAGAAATTTGAACAAAATCGTATGAGCCGTTCTCGAGAAAAATTTTCAAAATTTTTAATTTTTTGAATAATTTTGTAAATTAAATTTTAAAATAGTTGAGACAAACAGCATTATACTTAGAAAAATAAACTTAATAACATACTAAAATTTGAACAAAATCGTATGAGCCGTTCTCGAGAAAAATTTTCAAAATTTTTAGTTTTTTGAATAATTTTGTAAATTAAATTTCAAAATAGTTGAGACAAACGGCATTATACTAAGAAAAATAAACTCAATAACATACTAAAATTTGAACAAAATCGTATCAGCCGTTTTCGAGAAAAATTTTCAAAATTTTAAATTTTTTGAATAATTTTGTAAATTAAATTTTAAAATAGTTGAGACAAACAGCATTACACTTAGAAAAATAAACTCAATAACATACTAAAATTTGAACAAAATCGTATAAGCCGTTCTCGAAAAAAATTTTCAAAATTTTTAATTTTTTGAATAACTTTGTAAATTAAATTTCAAAATAGTTGAGACAAACGGCATTATACTAAGAAAAATAAACTCTATAACATACTAAAATTTGAACAAAATCGTATGAGCCGTTTTCGAGAAAAATTTTCAAAATTTTAAATTTTTTGAATAACTTTGTAAATTAAATTTCAAAATAGTTGAGACAAACGGCATTATACTAAGAAAAATAAACTCTATAACATACTAAAATTTGAACAAAATCGTATGAGCCGTTTTCGAGAAAAATTTTCAAAATTTTCAATTTATTGAATAATTTTGTAAATTAAATTTCAAAATAGTTGAGACAAACGGCATTATACTTAGAAAAATAAACTCTATAACATACTAAAATTTGAACAAAATGTAACAAGCCGTTTTCGAGAAAAATTTTCAAAATTTTAAATTTTTTGAATAATTTTGTAAATTAAATTTCAAAATAGTTGAGACAAACGGCATTATACTTAGAAAAATAAACTCTATAACATGCTAAAATTTGAACAAAATGTAACAAGCCGTTTTCAAAAAAAATTCAAAATTTTTAATTTTTTGAATAATTTTGTAAATTAGACTTCTAAATAGTTGAGACAAACGGCATTATACTTGAAAAAATAAACTCTATAACATACTTATATTTGAAAAAAATGTAACGAGCCGTTTTCGAAAAATATTCAAAATTTTTAATTTTTTGAATATTTTTGTAAATTAAATTTCAAAATAGTTGAGACAAACGGCATTATACTTAAAAAAATAAACTCTATAACATGCTATAATTTGAACAACATGTAACAAGCCGTTTTCAAAAAAAAATTTCAAAATTTTTAATTTTTAGAATAATTTTGTAAATTAAATTTCAAAATAGTTGAGACAAACAGCATTATACTTAGAAAAATAAACCTAATAACATACAGAAATTTGAACAAAATCGTATGAGCCGTTCTCGAGAAAAATTTTCAAAATTTTTAATTTTTTGAATAATTTTGTAAATTAAATTTTAAAATAGTTGAGACAAACGGCATTATACTTAGAAAAATAAACTCTATAACATGCTAAAATTTGAACAAAATGTAACAAGCCGTTTTCAAAAAAAATTCAAAATTTTTAATTTTTTGAATAATTTTGTAAATTAGACTTCTAAATAGTTGAGACAAACGGCATTATACTTGAAAAAATAAACTCTATAACATACTTATATTTGAAAAAAATGTAACGAGCCGTTTTCGAAAAATATTCAAAATTTTTAATTTTTTGAATATTTTTGTAAATTAAATTTCAAAATAGTTGAGACAAACAGCATTATACTTAGAAAAATAAACTCAATAACATACTAAAATTTGAACAAAATCGTATGAGCCGTTTTCGAGAAAAATTTTCAAAATTTTAAATTTTTTGAATGATTTTGTAAATTAAATTTCAAAATAGTTGAGACAAACGGCATTATACTAAGAAAAATAAACTCAATAACATACTAAAATTTGAACAAAATCGTATGAGCCGTTTTCGAGAAAAATTTTCAACATTTTAAATTTTTTGAATGATTTTGTAAATTAAATTTCAAAATAGTTGAGACAAACAGCATTATACTTGAAAAAATAAACTCTATAACATGCTTAAATTTTAAAAAAATGTAACGAGCCGTTTTCGAAAAAAAATTTCAAAATTTTCAAAATCTTTAATTTTTTGAATAATTTTGTAAATTAAATTTTAAATTAGTTGAGACAAACAGCATTATATTTAGAAAAATAAATTCAATAACATGCTAAAATTTGAACAAAATGTAACAAGCCGTTTTCGAGAAAAATTTTCAAAATTTTTAATTTTTTGAATAATTTTGTAAATTAAATTTCAAAATAGTTGAGACAAACGGCATTATACTTAAAAAAATAAACTCTATAACATGCTATAATTTGAACAAAATGTAACAAGCCGTTTTCAAAAAAAAATTTCAAAATTTTTAATTTTTAGAATAATTTTGTAAATTAAATTTCAAAATAGTTGAGACAAACAGCATTATACTTAGAAAAATAAACCTAATAACATACAAAAATTTGAACAAAATCGTATGAGCCGTTCTCGAGAAAAATTTTCAAAATTTTTAATTTTTTGAATAATTTTGTAAATTAAATTTTAAAATAGTTGAGACAAACAGCATTATACTTAGAAAAATAAACTTAATAACATACTAAAATTTGAACAAAATCGTATGAGCCGTTCTCAAGAAAAATTTTCAAAATTTTTAGTTTTTTGAATAATTTTGTAAATTAAATTTCAAAATAGTTGAGACAAACGGCATTATACTAAGAAAAATAAACTCAATAACATGCTAAAATTTGAACAAAATCGTATAAGCCGTTTTCGAGAAAAATTTTCAAAATTTTAAATTTTTTGAATAATTTTGTAAATTAAATTTTAAAATAGTTGAGACAAACAGCATTACACTTAGAAAAATTAACTCAATAACATACTAAAATTTGAACAAAATCGTATAAGCCGTTCTCGAAAAAAATTGTCAAAATTTTTAATTTTTTGAATAATTTTGTAAATTAAATTTCAAAATAGTTGAGACAAACGGCATTATACTTAGAAAAATAAACTCTATAACATGCTAAAATTTGAACAAAATCGTATGAGCCGTTTTCGAGAAAAATTTTCAAAATTTTCAATTTATTGAATAATTTTGTAAATTAAATTTCAAAATAGTTGAGACAAACGGCATTATACTTAGAAAAATAAACTCTATAACATGCTTAAATTTTAAAAAAATGTAACGAGCCGTTTTCGAAAAAAAATTTCAAAATTTTCAAAATCTTTAATTTTTTGAATAATTTTGTAAATTAAATTTTAAATTAGTTGAGACAAACAGCATTATATTTAGAAAAATAAATTCAATAACATGCTAGAATTTGAACAAAATGTAACGAGCCGTTTTCGAAAAAAAATTTCAAAATTTTCAAAATCTTTAATTTTTTGAATAATTTTGTAAATTAAATTTTAAATTAGTTGAGACAAACAGCATTATATTTAGAAAAATAAATTCAATAACATGCTAAAATTTGAACAAAATGTAACAAGCCGTTTTCGAGAAAAATTTTCAAAATTTTTAATTTTTTGAATAATTTTGTAAATTAAATTTCAAAATAGTTGAGACAAACGGCATTATACTTAAAAAAATAAACTCTATAACATGCTATAATTTGAACAAAATGTAACAAGCCGTTTTCAAAAAAAAATTTCAAAATCTTTAATTTTTAGAATAATTTTGTAAATTAAATTTCAAAATAGTTGAGACAAACAGCATTATACTTAGAAAAATAAACCTAATAACATACAAAAATTTGAACAAAATCGTATGAGCCGTTCTCGAGAAAAATTTTCAAAATTTTTAATTTTTTGAATAATTTTGTAAATTAAATTTTAAAATAGTTGAGACAAACAGCATTATACTTAGAAAAATAAACTTAATAACATACTAAAATTTGAACAAAATCGTATGAGCCGTTCTCGAGAAAAATTTTCAAAATTTTTAGTTTTTTGAATAATTTTGTAAATTAAATTTCAAAATAGTTGAGACAAACGGCATTATACTAAGAAAAAAAAACTCAATAACATGCTAAAATTTGAACAAAATCGTATCAGCCGTTTTCGAGAAAAATTTTCAAAATTTTAAATTTTTTGAATAATTTTGTAAATTAAATTTTAAAATAGTTGAGACAAACAGCATTACACTTAGAAAAATTAACTCAATAACATACTAAAATTTGAACAAAATCGTATAAGCCGTTCTCGAAAAAAATTTTCAAAATTTTTAATTTTTTGAATAATTTTGTAAATTAAATTTCAAAATAGTTGAGACAAACGGCATTATACTTAGAAAAATAAACTCTATAACATGCTAAAATTTGAACAAAATCGTATGAGCCGTTTTCGAGAAAAATTTTCAAAATTTTCAATTTATTGAATAATTTTGTAAATTAAATTTCAAAATAGTTGAGACAAACGGCATTATACTTAGAAAAATAAACTCTATAACATACTAAAATTTGAACAAAATGTAACAAGCCGTTTTCGAGAAAAATTTTCAAAATTTTAAATTTTTTGAATAATTTTGTAAATTAAATTTCAAAATAGTTGAGACAAACGGCATTTTACTTAGAAAAATAAACTCTATAACATGCTAAAATTTGAACAAAATGTAACAAGCCGTTTTCAAAAAAAAATTCAAAATTTTTAATTTTTTGAATAATTTTGTAAATTAAATTTCAAAATAGTTGAGAGAAACGGCATTATACTTAGAAAAATAAACTCTATAACGTGCTAAAATTTAAACAAAATGTAACAAGCCGTTTTCAAAAAAAAATTCAAAATTTTTAATTTTTTGAATAATTTTGTAAATTAGACTTCTAAATAGTTGAGACAAACGGCATTATACTTAGAAAAATAAACTCTATAACATGCTAAAATTTAAACAAAATGTAACAAGCCGTTTTCAAAAAAAAATCTCAAAATTTTTAATTTTTTGAATAATTTTGTAAATTAAATTTCAAAATAGTTGAGACAAACAGAATTATACTTAGAAAAATAAACTCTATAATATACTTAAATTTAAACAAAATCGTATGAGCCGTTCTCGAGAAAAATTTTCAAAATTTTAAATTTTTTGAATAATTTTGTAAATTAAATTTCAAAATAGTTGAGACAAACGGCATTATACTTAGAAAAATAAACTCTATAACATACTTAAATTTGAACAAAATCGTATTAGCCGTTTTCGAGAAAAATTTTCAAAATTTTAAATTTTTTGAATAACTTTGTAAATTAAATTTCAAAATAGTTGAGACAAACGGCATTATACTAAGAAAAATAAACTCTATAACATGCTAAAATTTGAACAAAATGTAACAAGCCGTTTCCAAAAAAAATTTAAAAATTTTAAATTTTTTCAATAATTTTGTAAATTAAATTTCAAAATAGTTGAGACAAACGGAATTATACTAAGAAAAATAAACTCAATAACATACTACAATTTGAACAAAATCGTATGAGCCGTTTTCGAGAAAAATTTTCAAAATTTTAAATTTTTGGAATGATTTTGTAAATTAAATTTCAAAATAGTTTAGACAAACAGCATTATACTTAGAAAAATAAACTCTATAACATACTAAAGTTTGAACAAAATCGTAAGAGCCGTTCTCGAGAAAAAATTTCAAAATTTTTAATTTTTTGAATAATTTTGTAAATTAAATTTCAAAATAGTTGAGACAAACGGCATCATACTTAGAAAAATAAACTCTATAACATGCTAAAATTTGAACAAAATGTAACAAGCCGTTTTCAAAAAATATTCAAAATTTTTAATTTTTTGAATAATTTTGTAAATTAGACTTCTAAATAGTTGAGACAAAGGGCATTATACTTGAAAAAATAAACTCTATAACATACTTATATTTGAAAAAAATGTAACGAGCCGTTTTCGAAAAATATTCAAAATTTTTAATTTTTTGAATAATTTTGTAAATTAGACTTGTAAATAGTTAAGACAAACGGCATTATACTTGGAAAAGTAAACTCTATAACATTCTAAAATTTGAACAAAAAGTAACAAGCCGTTTTCGAAAAAAATTTCAAAATTTTCAAAATTTTTAATTTTTTGAATATTTTGTAAATTAGACTTCTAAATAGTTGAGACAAATTGCGGCATTATACTTAGAAAAATAAACTCTATAACATGCTAAAATTTGAACCAAATGTAACAAGCCGTTTTCGAAAAAAATTTTCAAAATTTTCAAAATTTTTAATTTTTTGATTAATTTTGTAAATTAGACTTCTAAATAGTTGAGACAAACGGCATTATACTTAGAAAAATAAACTATATAATATGCTAAATTTTAAACAAAATGTAACGAGCCGTTTTCGAAAAAAATTTCAAATTTTTCAAAATTTTTAATTTTTTGAATATTTTGTAAATTAGACTTCTAAATAGTTGAGACAAACTGCGGCATTATACTTAGAAAAATAAACTCTATAACATGCTAAAATTTGAACCAAATGTAACAAGCCGTTTTCGAAAAAAATTTTCAAAATTTTCAAAATTTTTAATTTTTTGAATAATTTTGTAAATTAGACTTCTAAATAGTTGAGACAAACAGCATTATACTTGAAAAAATAAACTCTATAACATGCTTATATTTGAAAAAAATGTAACAAGCAGTTTTCGAAAAAAAATTTCAAAATTTTCAAAATCTTTAATTTTTGAATAATTTTGTAAATTAAATTTTAAATTAGTTGAGACAAACAGCATTATACTTAGAAAAATAAATTCAATAACATGCTAAAATTTGAACAAAATTTAACAAGCCGTTTTCGAGAAAAATTTTCAAAATTTTTAATTTTTTGAATAATTTTGTAAATTAAATTTCAAAATAGTTGAGACAAACGGCATTATACTAAGAAAAATAAACTCAATAACATACTAAAATTTGAACAAAATCGTATAAGCCGTTTTCGAGAAAAATTTTCAAAATTTTAAATTTTTTGAATAATTTTGTAAATTAAATTTTAAAATAGTTGAGACAAACAGCATTACACTTAGAAAAATAAACTCTATAACATACTTAAATTTGAACAAAATCGTATGAGCCGTTCTCGAGAAAAATTTTCAAAATTTTTAATTTTTTGAATAATTTTGTAAATTAAATTTTAAAATAGTTGAGACAAACGGCATTATACTTAGAAAAATAAACTCTATAACATACTAAAATTTGAACAAAATCGTATGAGCCGTTCTCGAGAAAAATTTTCAAAATTTTTAGTTTTTTGAATAATTTTGTAAATTAAATTTCAAAATAGTTGAGAGAAACGGCATTATACTTAGCAAAATAAACTCTATAACATACTAAAATTCAACAAAATCGTATGAGCCGTTCTCGAGAAAAATTTTCAAAATTTTTAATTTTTTGAATAATTTTGTAAATTAAATTTCAAAATAGTTGAGACAAACGGCATTATACTAAGAAAAATAAACTCTATAACATACTAAAATTTGAACAAAATCGTATGAGCCGTTTTCGAGAAAAATTTTCAAAATTTTTAATTTTTTGAATAATTTTGTAAATTAAATTTCTAAATAGTTGAGACAAACGGCATTATACTTAGAAAAATAAACTCTATAACATGCTAAAATTTGAACAAAATGTAACAAGCCGTTTTCAAAAAAAATTTCAAAATTTTTAATTTTTTGAATAATTTTGTAAATTAAATTTCAAAATAGTTGAGAGAAACGGCATTATACTTAGAAAAATAAACTCTATAACGTGCTAAAATTTAAACAAAATGTAACAAGCCGTTTTCAAAAAAAATTTCAAAATTTTTAATTTTTTGAATAATTTTGTAAATTAGACTTCTAAATAGTTGAGATCAACGGCATTATACTTAAAAAAATAAACTCTATAACATGCTAAAATTTAAACAAAATGTAACAAGCCGTTTTCAAAAAAAAATTTCAAAATTTTTAATTTTTGAATAATTTTGTAAATTAAATTTCAAAATAGTTGAGACAAACAGAATTATACTTAGAAAAATAAACTCTATAATATACTAGAATTTAAACAAAATCGTTTAAGCCGTTTTCGAGAAAAATTTCAAAATTTTTAATTTTTTGAATAATTTTGTAAATTACATTTCAAAATAGTTGAGACAAACGGCATTATACTAAAAAAAAATAAACTCAATAACATACTAAAATTTGAACAAAATCGTATGAGCCGTTTACGAGAAAAATTTTCAAAATTTTTAATTTTTTGAATAACTTTGTAAATTACATTCAAAATAGTTGAGACAAACGGCATTATACTAAGAAAAATAAACTCTATAACATACTAAAATTTGAACAAAATCGTATGAGCCGTTTTCGAGAAAAATTTTCAAAATTTTAAATTTTTTGAATAACTTTGTAAATTAAATTTCAAAATAGTTGAGACAAACGGCATTATACTAAGAAAAATAAACTCTATAACATACTAAAATTTGAACAAAATCGTATGAGCCGTTTTCGAGAAAAATTTTCAAAATTTTTAATCTTTTGAATAACTTTGTAAATTACATTTCAAAATAGTTGAGACAAACGGTATTATACTAAAAAAAATAAACTCTATAACATACTAAAATTTGAACAAAATCGTATGAGCCGTTTTCGAGAAAAATTTTCAAAATTTTTAATTTTTTGAATAACTTTGTAAATTAAATTTCAAAATAGTTAAGACAAACGGCATTATACTTTTCTTGTATTCTGGTTACTTTTCTTGTATTCTGGTTACTTTTCTTGTATTCTGGTTACTTTTCTTGTATTCTGGTTACTTTTCTTGTATTCTGGTTACTTTTCTTGTATTCTGGTTACTTTTCTTGTATTCTGGTTACTTTTCTTGTATTCTGGTTACTTTTCTTGTATTCTGGTTACTTTTCTTGTATTCTGGTTACTTTTCTTGTATTCTGGTTACTTTTCTTGTATTCTGGTTACTTTTCTTGTATTCTGGTTACTTTTCTTGTATTCTGGTTACTTTTCTTGTATTCTGGTTACTTTCGTGTATTCTGGTTACTTTTCTTGTATTCTGGTTACTTTTCTTGTATTCTGGTTACTTTTCTTGTATTCTGGTTACTTTTCTTGTATTCTGGTTACTTTTCTTGTATTCTGGTTACTTTTCTTGTATTCTGGTTACTTTTCTTGTATTCTGGTTACTTTTCTTGTATTCTGGTTACTTTTCTTGTATTCTGGTTACTTTTCTTGTATTCTGGTTACTTTTCTTGTATTCTGGTTACTTTTCTTGTATTCTGGTTACTTTTCTTGTATTCTGGTTACTTTTCTTGTATTCTGGTTACTTTTCTTGTATTCTGGTTACTTTTCTTGTATTCTGGTTACTTTTCTTGTATTCTGGTTACTTTTCTTGTATTCTGGTTACTTTTCTTGTATTCTGGTTACTTTTCTTGTATTCTGGTTACTTTTCTTGTATTCTGGTTACTTTTCTTGTATTCTGGTTACTTTTCTACTTTTCTTGTATTCTGGTTACTTTTCTTGTATTCTGGTTACTTTTCTTGTATTCTGGTTACTTTTCTTGTATTCTGGTTACTTTTCTTGTATTCTGGTTACTTTTCTTGTATTCTGGTTACTTTTCTTGTATTCTGGTTACTTTTCTTGTATTCTGGTTACTTTTCTTGTATTCTGGTTACTTTTCTTGTATTCTGGTTACTTTTCTTGTATTCTGGTTACTTTTCTTGTATTCTGGTTACTTTTCTTGTATTCTGGTTACTTTTCTTGTATTCTGGTTACTTTTCTTGTATTCTGGTTACTTTTCTTGTATTCTGGTTACTTTTCTTGTATTCTGGTTACTTTTCTTGTATTCTGGTTACTTTTCTTGTATTCTGGTTACTTTTCTTGTATTCTGGTTACTTTTCTTGTATTCTGGTTACTTTTCTTGTATTCTGGTTACTTTTCTTGTATTCTGGTTACTTTTCTTGTATTCTGGTTACTTTTCTTGTATTCTGGTTACTTTTCTTGTATTCTGGTTACTTTTCTTGTATTCTGGTTACTTTTCTTGTATTCTGGTTACTTTTCTTGTATTCTGGTTACTTTTCTTGTATTCTGGTTACTTTTCTTGTATTCTGGTTACTTTTCTTGTATTCTGGTTACTTTTCTTGTATTCTGGTTACTTTTCTTGTATTCTGGTTACTTTTCTTGTATTCTGGTTACTTTTCTTGTATTCTGGTTACTTTTCTTGTATTCTGGTTACTTTTCTTGTATTCTGGTTACTTTTCTTGTATTCTGGTTACTTTTCTTGTATTCTGGTTACTTTTCTTGTATTCTGGTTACTTTTCTTGTATTCTGGTTACTTTTCTTGTATTCTGGTTACTTTTCTTGTATTCTGGTTACTTTTCTTGTATTCTGGTTACTTTTCTTGTATTCTGGTTACTTTTCTTGTATTCTGGTTACTTTTCTTGTATTCTGGTTACTTTTCTTGTATTCTGGTTACTTTTCTTGTATTCTGGTTACTTTTCTTGTATTCTGGTTACTTTTCTTGTATTCTGGTTACTTTTCTTGTATTCTGGTTACTTTTCTTGTATTCTGGTTACTTTTCTTGTATTCTGGTTACTTTTCTTGTATTCTGGTTACTTTTCTTGTATTCTGGTTACTTTTCTTGTATTCTGGTTACTTTTCTTGTATTCTGGTTACTTTTCTTGTATTCTGGTTACTTTTCTTGTATTCTGGTTACTTTTCTTGTATTCTGGTTACTTTTCTTGTATTCTGGTTACTTTTCTTGTATTCTGGTTACTTTTCTTGTATTCTGGTTACTTTTCTTGTATTCTGGTTACTTTTCTTGTATTCTGGTTACTTTTCTTGTATTCTGGTTACTTTTCTTGTATTCTGGTTACTTTTCTTGTATTCTGGTTACTTTTCTTGTATTCTGGTTACTTTTCTTGTATTCTGGTTACTTTTCTTGTATTCTGGTTACTTTTCTTGTATTCTGGTTACTTTTCTCGTATTCTGGTTACTTTTCTCGTATTCTGGTTACTTTTCTCGTATTCTGGTTACTTTTCTCGTATTCTGGTTACTTTTCTCGTATTCTGGTTACTTTTCTTGTATTCTGGTTACTTTTCTTGTATTCTGGTTACTTTTCTTGTATTCTGGTTACTTTTCTTGTATTCTGGTTACTTTTCTTGTATTCTGGTTACTTTTCTTGTATTCTGGTTACTTTTCTTGTATTCTGGTTACTTTTCTTGTATTCTGGTTACTTTTCTTGTATTCTGGTTACTTTTCTTGTATTCTGGTTACTTTTCTTGTATTCTGGTTACTTTTCTTGTATTCTGGTTACTTTTCTTGTATTCTGGTTACTTTTCTTGTATTCTGGTTACTTTTCTTGTATTCTGGTTACTTTTCTTGTATTCTGGTTACTTTTCTTGTATTCTGGTTACTTTTCTTGTATTCTGGTTACTTTTCTTGTATTCTGGTTACTTTTCTTGTATTCTGGTTACTTTTCTTGTATTCTGGTTACTTTTCTTGTATTCTGGTTACTTTTCTTGTATTCTGGTTACTTTTCTTGTATTCTGGTTACTTTTCTTGTATTCTGGTTACTTTTCTTGTATTCTGGTTACTTTTCTTGTATTCTGGTTACTTTTCTTGTATTCTGGTTACTTTTCTTGTATTCTGGTTACTTTTCTTGTATTCTGGTTACTTTTCTTGTATTCTGGTTACTTTTCTTGTATTCTGGTTACTTTTCTTGTATTCTGGTTACTTTTCTTGTATTCTGGTTACTTTTCTTGTATTCTGGTTACTTTTCTTGTATTCTGGTTACTTTTCTTGTATTCTGGTTACTTTTCTTGTATTCTGGTTACTTTTCTTGTATTCTGGTTACTTTTCTTGTATTCTGGTTACTTTTCTTGTATTCTGGTTACTTTTCTTGTATTCTGGTTACTTTTCTTGTATTCTGGTTACTTTTCTTGTATTCTGGTTACTTTTCTTGTATTCTGGTTACTTTTCTTGTATTCTGGTTACTTTTCTTGTATTCTGGTTACTTTTCTTGTATTCTGGTTACTTTTCTTGTATTCTGGTTACTTTTCTTGTATTCTGGTTACTTTTCTTGTATTCTGGTTACTTTTCTTGTATTCTGGTTACTTTTCTTGTATTCTGGTTACTTTTCTTGTATTCTGGTTACTTTTCTTGTATTCTGGTTACTTTTCTTGTATTCTGGTTACTTTTCTTGTATTCTGGTTACTTTTCTTGTATTCTGGTTACTTTTCTTGTATTCTGGTTACTTTTCTTGTATTCTGGTTACTTTTCTTGTATTCTGGTTACTTTTCTTGTATTCTGGTTACTTTTCTTGTATTCTGGTTACTTTTCTTGTATTCAATGCCGTTTGTTTCAACTAGTTTGAAATTTAATTTACAAAGTTATTCAAAAAAGTAAAAATTTTGAAAATTTTGAATTTTTTTCTCGAAAACGGCTCATACGATTTTGTTCAAATTTTAGTATGTTATAGAGTTTTATTTTCTTAGTATAATGCCGTTTGTTTCAACTAGTTTGAAATTTAATTTACAAAGTTATTCAAAAAAGTAAAAATTTTGAAAATTTTGAATTTTTTTCTCGAAAACGGCTCATACGATTTTGTTCAAATTTTAGTATGTTATAGAGTTTTATTTTCTTAGTATAATGCCGTTTGTTTCAACTAGTTTGAAATTTAATTTACAAAGTTATTCAAAAAATTAAAAATTTTGAAAATTTTGAAATTTTTTTCGAAAACGGCTCGTTACATTTTGTTCAAATTTTAGCATGTTATAGAGTTTAATTTTCTTAGTATAATGCCGTTTGTTTCAACTAGTTTGAAATTTAATTTACAAAGTTATTCAAAAAAGTAAAAATTTTGAAAATTTTGAATTTTTTTCTCGAAAACGGCTCATACGATTTTGTTCAAATTTTAGTATGTTATAGAGTTTTATTTTCTTAGTATAATGCCGTTTGTTTCAACTAGTTTGAAATTTAATTTACAAAGTTATTCAAAAAATTAAAAATTTTGAAATTTTTGAATTTTTTTCTCGAAAACGGCTCATACGATTTTGTTCAAATTTTAGTATGTTATAGAGTTTTATTTTCTTAGTAAAATGCCGTTTGTTTCAACTAGTTTGAAATTTAATTTACAAAGTTATTCAAAAAAGTAAAAATTTTGAAAATTTTGAATTTTTTTCTCGAAAACGGCTCATACGATTTTGTTCAAATTTTAGTATGTTATAGAGTTTTATTTTCTTAGTAAAATGCCGTTTGTTTCAACTAGTTTGAAATTTAATTTACAAAGTTATTCAAAAAATTAAAAATTTTGAAAATTTTGAATTTTTTTTTCGAAAACGGCTTGTTACATTTTGTTCAAATTTTAGCATGTTATAGAGTTTATTTTTCTTAGTATAATGCCGTTTGTTTCAACTAGTTTGAAATTTAATTTACAAAGTTATTCAAAAAAGTAAAAATTTTGAAAATTTTGAATTTTTTTCTCGAAAACGGCTCATACGATTTTGTTCAAATTTTAGTATGTTATAGAGTTTTATTTTCTTAGTATAATGCCGTTTGTTTCAACTAGTTTGAAATTTAATTTACAAAGTTATTCAAAAAATTAAAAATTTTGAAAATTTTGAAATTTTTTTCGAAAACGGCTCGTTACATTTTGTTCAAATTTTAGCATGTTATAGAGTTTAATTTTCTTAGTATAATGCCGTTTGTTTCAACTAGTTTGAAATTTAATTTACAAAGTTATTCAAAAAAGTAAAAATTTTGAAAATTTTGAATTTTTTTCTCGAAAACGGCTCATACGATTTTGTTCAAATTTTAGTATGTTATAGAGTTTTATTTTCTTAGTATAATGCCGTTTGTTTCAACTAGTTTGAAATTTAATTTACAAAGTTATTCAAAAAATTAAAAATTTTGAAATTTTTGAATTTTTTTCTCGAAAACGGCTCATACGATTTTGTTCAAATTTTAGTATGTTATAGAGTTTTATTTTCTTAGTAAAATGCCGTTTGTTTCAACTAGTTTGAAATTTAATTTACAAAGTTATTCAAAAAAGTAAAAATTTTGAAAATTTTGAATTTTTTTCTCGAAAACGGCTCATACGATTTTGTTCAAATTTTAGTATGTTATAGAGTTTTATTTTCTTAGTAAAATGCCGTTTGTTTCAACTAGTTTGAAATTTAATTTACAAAGTTATTCAAAAAATTAAAAATTTTGAAAATTTTGAATTTTTTTTTCGAAAACGGCTTGTTACATTTTGTTCAAATTTTAGCATGTTATAGAGTTTATTTTTCTTAGTATAATGCCGTTTGTTTCAACTAGTTTGAAATTTAATTTACAAAGTTATTCAAAAAAGTAAAAATTTTGAAAATTTTGAATTTTTTTCTCGAAAACGGCTCATACGATTTTGTTCAAATTTTAGTATGTTATAGAGTTTTATTTTCTTAGTAAAATGCCGTTTGTTTCAACTAGTTTGAAATTTAATTTACAAAGTTATTCAAAAAATTAAAAATTTTGAAAATTTTGAATTTTTTTTTCGAAAACGGCTTGTTACATTTTGTTCAAATTTTAGCATGTTATAGAGTTTAATTTTCTTAGTATAATGCCGTTTGTTTCAACTAGTTTGAAATTTAATTTACAAAGTTATTCAAAAAAGTAAAAATTTTGAAAATTTTGAATTTTTTTCTCGAAAACGGCTTATACGATTTTGTTCAAATTTTAGTATGTTATAGAGTTTTATTTTCTTAGTATAATGCCGTTTGTTTCAACTAGTTTGAAATTTAATTTACAAAGTTATTCAAAAAAGTAAAAATTTTGAAAATTTTGAATTTTTTTCTCGAAAACGGCTCATACGATTTTGTTCAAATTTTAGTATGTTATAGAGTTTTATTTTCTTAGTATAATGCCGTTTGTTTCAACTAGTTTGAAATTTAATTTACAAAGTTATTCAAAAAAGTAAAAATTTTGAAAATTTTGAATTTTTTTCTCGAAAACGGCTCATACGATTTTGTTCAAATTTTAGTATGTTATAGAGTTTTATTTTCTTAGTATAATGCCGTTTGTTTCAACTAGTTTGAAATTTAATTTACAAAGTTATTCAAAAAATTAAAAATTTTGAAATTTTTGAATTTTTTTCTCGAAAACGGCTCATACGATTTTGTTCAAATTTTAGTATGTTATAGAGTTTTATTTTCTTAGTAAAATGCCGTTTGTTTCAACTAGTTTGAAATTTAATTTACAAAGTTATTCAAAAAAGTAAAAATTTTGAAAATTTTGAATTTTTTTCTCGAAAACGGCTCATACGATTTTGTTCAAATTTTAGTATGTTATAGAGTTTTATTTTCTTAGTAAAATGCCGTTTGTTTCAACTAGTTTGAAATTTAATTTACAAAGTTATTCAAAAAATTAAAAATTTTGAAAATTTTGAATTTTTTTTTCGAAAACGGCTTGTTACATTTTGTTCAAATTTTAGCATGTTATAGAGTTTATTTTTCTTAGTATAATGCCGTTTGTTTCAACTAGTTTGAAATTTAATTTACAAAGTTATTCAAAAAAGTAAAAATTTTGAAAATTTTGAATTTTTTTCTCGAAAACGGCTCATACGATTTTGTTCAAATTTTAGTATGTTATAGAGTTTTATTTTCTTAGTAAAATGCCGTTTGTTTCAACTAGTTTGAAATTTAATTTACAAAGTTATTCAAAAAATTAAAAATTTTGAAAATTTTGAATTTTTTTTTCGAAAACGGCTTGTTACATTTTGTTCAAATTTTAGCATGTTATAGAGTTTAATTTTCTTAGTATAATGCCGTTTGTTTCAACTAGTTTGAAATTTAATTTACAAAGTTATTCAAAAAAGTAAAAATTTTGAAAATTTTGAATTTTTTTCTCGAAAACGGCTTATACGATTTTGTTCAAATTTTAGTATGTTATAGAGTTTTATTTTCTTAGTATAATGCCGTTTGTTTCAACTAGTTTGAAATTTAATTTACAAAGTTATTCAAAAAAGTAAAAATTTTGAAAATTTTGAATTTTTTTCTCGAAAACGGCTCATACGATTTTGTTCAAATTTTAGTATGTTATAGAGTTTTATTTTCTTAGTATAATGCCGTTTGTTTCAACTAGTTTGAAATTTAATTTACAAAGTTATTCAAAAAAGTAAAAATTTTGAAAATTTTGAATTTTTTTCTCGAAAACGGCTCATACGATTTTGTTCAAATTTTAGTATGTTATAGAGTTTTATTTTCTTAGTATAATGCCGTTTGTTTCAACTAGTTTGAAATTTAATTTACAAAGTTATTCAAAAAATTAAAAATTTTGAAAATTTTGAAATTTTTTTCGAAAACGGCTCGTTACATTTTGTTCAAATTTTAGCATGTTATAGAGTTTAATTTTCTTAGTATAATGCCGTTTGTTTCAACTAGTTTGAAATTTAATTTACAAAGTTATTCAAAAAAGTAAAAATTTTGAAAATTTTGAATTTTTTTCTCGAAAACGGCTCATACGATTTTGTTCAAATTTTAGTATGTTATAGAGTTTTATTTTCTTAGTATAATGCCGTTTGTTTCAACTAGTTTGAAATTTAATTTACAAAGTTATTCAAAAAATTAAAAATTTTGAAATTTTTGAATTTTTTTCTCGAAAACGGCTCATACGATTTTGTTCAAATTTTAGTATGTTATAGAGTTTTATTTTCTTAGTAAAATGCCGTTTGTTTCAACTAGTTTGAAATTTAATTTACAAAGTTATTCAAAAAAGTAAAAATTTTGAAAATTTTGAATTTTTTTCTCGAAAACGGCTCATACGATTTTGTTCAAATTTTAGTATGTTATAGAGTTTTATTTTCTTAGTAAAATGCCGTTTGTTTCAACTAGTTTGAAATTTAATTTACAAAGTTATTCAAAAAATTAAAAATTTTGAAAATTTTGAATTTTTTTTTCGAAAACGGCTTGTTACATTTTGTTCAAATTTTAGCATGTTATAGAGTTTAATTTTCTTAGTATAATGCCGTTTGTTTCAACTAGTTTGAAATTTAATTTACAAAGTTATTCAAAAAAGTAAAAATTTTGAAAATTTTGAATTTTTTTCTCGAAAACGGCTCATACGATTTTGTTCAAATTTTAGTATGTTATAGAGTTTTATTTTCTTAGTATAATGCCGTTTGTTTCAACTAGTTTGAAATTTAATTTACAAAGTTATTCAAAAAAGTAAAAATTTTGAAAATTTTGAATTTTTTTCTCGAAAACGGCTGATACGATTTTGTTCAAATTTTAGTATGTTATAGAGTTTTATTTTCTTAGTATAATGCCGTTTGTTTCAACTAGTTTGAAATTTAATTTACAAAGTCATTCAAAAAAGTAAAAATTTTGAAAATTTTGAATTTTTTTCTCGAAAACGGCTCATACGATTTTGTTCAAATTTTAGTATGTTATAGAGTTTTATTTTCTTAGTATAATGCCGTTTGTTTCAACTAGTTTGAAATTTAATTTACAAAGTTATTCAAAAAATTAAAAATTTTGAAAATTTTGAAATTTTTTTCGAAAACGGCTCGTTACATTTTGTTCAAATTTTAGCATGTTATAGAGTTTAATTTTCTTAGTATAATGCCGTTTGTTTCAACTAGTTTGAAATTTAATTTACAAAGTTATTCAAAAAAGTAAAAATTTTGAAAATTTTGAATTTTTTTCTCGAAAACGGCTCATACGATTTTGTTCAAATTTTAGTATGTTATAGAGTTTTATTTTCTTAGTATAATGCCGTTTGTTTCAACTAGTTTGAAATTTAATTTACAAAGTTATTCAAAAAATTAAAAATTTTGAAATTTTTTTTCGAAAACGGCTCGTTACATTTTGTTCAAATTTTAGCATGTTATAGAGTTTAATTTTCTTAGTATAATGCCGTTTGTTTTAACTAGTTTGAAATTTAATTTACAAAGTTATTCAAAAAAGTAAAAATT